>JAVJIF010006520.1:0-256167 GCA_038442645.1 Agave tequilana
CTGTTTGATCGGCAAGAAAGATGAGGAAAATGAATATGATGGGATCTTGCATCAGTTTTTTTCCACTTTCTCCCCTTCCTTGTTTATTTGAGAAAATCAAGAAACAAAAAATTGTACTGACATCATCAAAACGTCAGCATTTTTTATTTGTAGTTTCAGCTCAAAATGGACGGAAAATCGCCGAAATCTGATGCCCGCTTTGGTTGGGCCTCACAAATTTTCTTTGAGAAAGCTTGAGTGTCATTTCACAAAATGAGCCCAACGACCAAATAGCCCAGGAAGCAAAATTCTATGGAGGAATAGTACGAAATATCTTAATCACAGGTTCTTATAGCTTCACAGAAACATGTGCTGTGATTCTCACTTATCTTGGGAGTTTCTTGTACATTTATACCAACTGCAGTGTAGCCTGGTCATGTTTGTCTTTCCTTGCACATTGAGTTGTTCCAAATCACTATTTATTAGTGATACAAATTTAGAAACACGGATAAAATGGATGCACGAACAGAGTTTCATACTTACAAACTTGAAACATTTCAAGACAACAATGAAATCTTGAACATTACACTATTCTCCATTTATCTAGTTAAAACCTAATTGTACCATTGTTGACCTGGCTTGATGATTACCAGATTTTTTGCAAAAATCTTTATTGTTAGTTCTCAAGTGCAAGAAATGCAAAGAGAAGGTGCATATGAAACACTCAATAGGCCATATTTTGAATTATCAAACAAAGGATGCTAGAAGGTACTCTGTCACCTTCCCACCTATATAATAATATTTATAGTTAAGCTACCATTATTTATTACATCTAATCAGATATAATGTTTCAATGCTGCTATAGTGATCAGATACATAGCTGTGACACAAATAAGTCCAAATTGCAGCAAAGCTTTCTTCAATGTTTCTATTAAGAGAATAATATTACATAAAATATAATGCTACAGTTCTCATACCTTATTCCATATGGAGTTTGTTTAGAAACCTTATAAATTGAGCATTAGGCCCCAAATGATTTTATAATCTCTCTGTCTCATTATTATTTGGTGAGAAGATGGCCAGCTTGCAAGTGGGGCAGATCAAGTTGATGCCAAACATTGCACCTCACAAACTCTTTCCCTCCAAAATTGAGCAGCAGCAGCCTCTGATGCCTTTGTTCTCACTTCTCACTCTCCCTCTTTATTCCATTCCTCTCGAGTGCAACTCATTCCTCACCATTTAAGCAAATATCAAAGTTTTTTTTTTTGCTCATTTGTGGCCTAATGCTATAGGCATCAGATATAAGAAGGTTAAATCTATTGGCATAGAGTTCATTAGGCATCAATCTCCACCCACATTGCTTGCTTCCTTGGTCAGAATGGGCTTGTCATTAGGCATCAATCTCCACCCACATTGCTTGCTTCCTTGGTCAGAATGGGCTTGTTGTCTAACCCTGCTCCTGCTCCTAAAAGAATGGCCAAAGGCGATTGTGGAACATATCTCGGCATTGCCTTCTTGGCTTTCTATACATTTTTGTCGTGTATTTGAATCCCCTACTCCCTGTAGAGCCTAACCTGAGCTTTGTGGAAAGGAACGGGACGCAGTTTGTTCTGGATGGGAGGCCATTCTATGTGAACGGATGAAACTCCTACTGGTTGATTGATCAGGCAGTGGAGGAGAATGGAAAGCCGAGGGTGAGCGAAATGTTTCAGGCCGGTGCGAAATTGGGTCTCATTGTTTTGTAGGACTTGGGCCTTCAATGATGGCACCACCATGCTTTACAAGCTTAGCTTTGCCATTATGATGAACAAGTATTTCAGGTTTGAAATTCAAATCTTTTAAGATTCTGCCATTGGTCTTGTGAGAGTGTTACAATTTGATGGAAATGAATTCATGTAGTATGCTCAAATTATTGAACCTTCTTGGTGACTGATGCTCTTTGCTCTCTGTTCCTTAATACTCTCTTATACTTAACGAAATATACAGCATGATTTCAGCTTGTTGGCTACCAATTTAACCTTGAGAGATGGCAGGCACTGACCAAGTCATAGTGGAAGCATGACGATATGGTGTAAGGCTACTTCTTAGTTTGGTCAACAACTTACAATCATTTGGTGGGAAGTCTCAATATGTTAAATGGGCATTGGATGAAGGCATTGGTTTAAGCTCTTCAAATGATTCTTTCTTCTTTGATCCATCCATTCGGATATATTTCAAAGCATACATAAAGGTAATTTGGTTTCTTGCCAGCTAATTCAATTAATTGGATCACACATATAGTTGGGGTAAACAGCATTAGTTTCATGCAGAAAGTAGACTGAAGGGAAAGGATTGGTTTTAATCTAGTTAAATTCAGTGGCTAGATCTCCATGTGAATGTATTCAGTTTGAATGAATTGATTATTTGGTGCTAATTTCTCTTGTTTTCTCGACTGTCCCGACAAGAAAGAACCACTTGAACGGGATCGAGTACAGAGATGATTCCACAGTCTTTGTATGGGAATTGATCAATGAACCGCAATGCTTGTCAGATGCATCTGGTGACGCCCTCCAAGTAAATCTTCTCTTGAAAACCTATGTTATCCCAAGATTTAACCTTGCTGATAACTTGTTTTAAGGTAGTAGTCATAGCTTTGTATATTTGGTGGTAGCCTGGCCAGCTACACGGTTAGTGCTCTAATAATTGAAAAGGTCTAAAATCCAATAATATAGCAGGGTCTAAAATCCAATAAGCCTAGGTGTAATCACTATGATAATTCATAACCGATTGTTGTGCGCAGATCAACAATCTCTTGAGGAACTCTTAAGTCACAGATGCAATAGAGAAGAACCACCAATAGCAAGAACAATAAAAAACAATGAAAGAAACCAAACACAAGAATTAACGAGGTTCGACAAATTTGCCTACGTCCTCGGGGTAAGGAAGAGAGATTTCTTTATTGATTCAATAATCAATACAATTGCAAGCATTACTTAGAAGAGGACTCTTCCTCTCTATTTATACCCAAGGAACCCTAGAAGAATTGGATTCTGAATTGGACTCGTTTCCAATTCAGAACAACTTTCTGAATTCAGCCCAGATCCATCTGTCGGTCGACCGACCCAAGACCTGGTCGACCGTGCCCAACCGAGAGTTAGGCCATGTCAGTCGGTCGACTGGGCGGTCGACCGGCTCCTTCTGCGGTCGATCGGGCGGTCGACCGCGATGGCCTGTGCATGTTGGTGCATACCGGTCGACCGGGCAGTCGACCGGTATCTGCTAGCTGCTGCTGTTTGTGTCTGCTGGCTGCTGCTGTTTCTTCTTCTTTGCCTTGGCTTCCTCGACTTTCTCTCTCTTCCTACTATTCTCCACCTCGGTGAAGATTTCTCAAATCTGAGCCGAACTTCAACATAGGATCTGTCGACTCGAAAGTGGCTGCACCAGTGTGGTTGCCTGCGTACCCTGCCCAAGGGATCAAGCCATCCGTAGTTCATCCAAAGGAGCTTCAACAAGCTCATTCAACATGAAGGATATGGAGCAATGCTTTACAATGTGTAAACTTTACTCCTGACACCACCTTGGTAAGCATATCGACGGGATTCTTCGTTGTGTGAATCTTCAGTAACTCATATCACCATCATCTAGATCTCCTGAATAAAGTGGAACCTGACATCGATGTGCTTCGTCCGTGCATGATACACCTAGTTCTTGGCTAAATAAGTAACACTCATACTATCATAATTGATCTTCAGCAGATCCTGATCAATCCCCAAGTCATCAAGCAATCCTTGAAGCCAAATTGCCTCCTTCATAGCCTCTGTCATGGCCATGTACTCGGCCTCTGTAGTAGACAATGTAACGGTAGACTGTAGAATAGAGCGCCAACTAACTAACGGTGCTTGAGATAATGTAAATACATACCCCGTGGTGGACCGGCGTTTGTCGAGATCACTAGCATAATCGGAATCAACATATCCGATACAGTCCTGCTTCCCTGTGGAATCCTTCAACATCTGTGGTACCTTTAATGTACCGTAGAATCCACTTCACTGCCTCCCAATGACCCTGTCCAGGATCATGCATATACCTACTAATCATGGAAACAGCTTGTGACAAATCTGGTCATATACACACCATTACATACATCAGATTACCAACTGCGCTAGCATATGGGACGCGAGTCATGTACTCACGTTCTTCAACAGTCTTTGGAGACATAGTGACAGATAACGTGAAATGAGAAACCAGTGGTGTACTTACAGATTTCGTATCTTGTCGATGTTGAACTTCTAAAGTACCTTTTTCAAATACCCCTTCTGTGTCAAGCTCACCTTGCCACTTCTTCAATCTCGTGTGATTTTCATGCCTAGCATCTTTTTTGCTTCATCAAGATCCTTCATCTCAAACTCAGAAGATAAGTTCTTTTCAGTGTATCAATTGCAGATCTAGACTTTGAAGCAATAAGCATATCATCTACATAAAATAGTAAATAGATATACTCTCCTGTAGGTAGCTTGTTGCGATACACACATGGGTCATAATGGCTACGTGTGTACCTCTTTTCTTTGATGAAGCTGTCGAAACGCTTATACCATTGTCTAGGAGACTGTTTTAATCCATACAACGATTTCTTCAGCTTGCACACCATATCTTCTTTCTGCAGTCTTGAACCCTGTCGGCTGAGACATATAGATCTCTTCATCCAGATCGCCATAGAGAAAGGCGATTTTTATATCGAGTTGATCAAGATCCAACTCGTACTGTGTTACTAGAGCCAATAAGATGCGAATTGAAGAATGCTTTACAACAGGAGAAAATACCTCGTTGTAGTCAATTTCTTCTCTTTATGCATAGCCTTTTGCTACCAATCTGGCCTTGTAGCGCACCATATCTTCTTTAAGAGATCCCTGCTTCTTTGCGTACACCCACTTACAGCCAATTGCCTTCTTTCCTTTGGGCAACCTTGTGAGTTCCCAAGTGTCGTTTTTGTATAGAGACTTCATCTCTTCTTCCATTGCATCTTTTCATATCTTCGACTCTGAACTGACTTTAGCTTCTCTGTAGGTGGACGGGATAGCCTCTTCAACGACTGAAAGAGCATAAGCAACAACTATATTTGTAGTGAGCCAACCTAATTTACGTGTGTTTCTCTTTGGTCTTCTAACTGCACTGGAATCAGGAACATCACCCATGATCTGTTCTTGATCCTCTTCATCATCATCATCTATCTCAGCTACTTGACTATTACCTTGTGTCACCCTAGGCATGATCCTCACGGATATTGAACTTTCTAGAGATAGTAGATTAGCATCATTCTCCACCTACTGCGATCTTCTTTGGTCTTGACAATCTCCACCTGCTGAGAGATCTTAGGCTTCAACATTGAAGCCTCATCAAATGTGACATCTCTACTGAAAATAAATTTCATGTCTGTAGGATCGCAGATCTTGAATCCTTTGATTCCCTTCTTGAATCCGACAAACAATCCCTTCTTTGCTCTTAGGTCTAGCTTATCTCTTTAACATGATAATAGACTGGATAACCAAATACCCTTAGCAAATCATAATCAGGAGTAGTTTTTTCAGACCAAACCTCTAGAGGAGTTTTCCCTACAATCGCAGACGAAGGCAACCTATTAACAAGATAGCAAGCGTATGTCAAAATCTTAGCCTAGAAATTCTTCGATAAATTGGCATTAGATAACATACAACGGACCTTCTCTAGCAAAGTTCTGTTCATCCTTTCTGCTACCCCATTCTGTTACGGTATTTCTCTCATTGTGAAGTGTCTTTCTATGTCCTCATCACGACATAGCTTAAGGAAAGAATATGACCTATATTCCCCTCCATTATCTGAACGGAGGACCTTGATTTTCCTTCCCGTACTTCTCTCCAAATTCCTTTTCCACTCCACAAATAATTCTAAGACTTCCCCTTGTGCTTCATTGTATATACCCAACATCTCCTAGAATAATCATCAATGAAAGTCACAAAGTAGTAGTTACCTCTAATTGATGCAGTCTTGGTAGGTCTCCAAATATCAGTATGAACATAATTCAGAATCCCCTTGGTGCAATAAGTTGCTGTGCCAAATTTCACCTTGGTCTTCTTTCCGATGACGCAATGTTCACAAAATTCCAGCTTGCAGGTTCCGGTACCTTTCAATAATCCTTGTCTTGCAAGAGCTTGCAAAGACTTTTCACCTGTGTGTCCCAGCCTCATATGCCATAGCCTGGTTGAGTCTCATCTGAATCAGTAGAAGCCCACTTGCCCTGTAATAGTACTACCCTTCAAGTAGTAAAGATTGTTCTGGCGAATGACCATCAATACCACCATCGAGCCTTTGGTCATCTTGAGGACTCCATCCTTTATTGATACCACAAGACCCAATGTCTCCAAAGCTCCAACAGAGACAAGATTTTCTTCAGTTGAGGTACATACCTCACTTCCTTCAGTTCTCGTACATCCATCGAATATCTTGATCTGGATTGTTCTACACCTTCCATGGTACATGGATGATCGTCGCCCATAACAACTGAACATCCCTCTAGCTTCTTAAAGCTAGAAAACTAATCCCCATTCGGGTACACATGGTATGTAGCACCAGTATCTAATATTCACTCATTATCTCCTGAGTAGCCAATGATAGGAGTAGTGATAGAGAACGAGAATACCGATGAGTCCGAGTCTGATCCACCTGCCTGTGAGGTACTGACTTGAGTACTGACCACCTTTGCACGGTTTGCCTCAGTCTTTGACTCCTTCTTCTTCCCTTTGACCTTTAGACAATCAACTTTCCAGTACCCTAATTCTTTATAGAAGGCACACTGGTTCTTCTTCAGATCTCTAAAACCTGGCTGGACTTCGATCTCCCACGATCACCTTTGCCCTTCTTATATGAACCTCTACCTCTTACTGCTAATGCCTCTGCTGATGTGCTTACCTGAGAAGACTGTCTATCTTACCTCATCGTCTCATAATTAACAAGAGCAGCCGACACTTCATGAAAGTTAAGGAATTTTCTACCATTTATCAATGTCAAAGTAAAAGTCTCATAATCCTCCGCAGGAAGAGAGTTCAAGAGAATTGTCGCTTTATCTTCTTCATTGACCTCCACATCCACATTAATTAATCTATAAGAAGCTTCGTATAGCGATTCAAGTGTTCATTTATGGAGCATCCTTTCTTCATCTGAAAACCATAAAGCTTTCTCTTCAGCTGCAGTCTGAATTCAATACTTTTAGTTAGATACTTTTGTTCTAGGATCTCCCACAACTGCCTCGCAGATGTTTCGTGCAACACATGGTACTTGATGTCTTGTATTAGACAAGACCTGATTAAGCTACACGCTGATCGGTTCATCATATCCCAATCTTCTTCAGTGGTTATGTTTCGCTTCTTCTCCAATCGTTGAGTGTCTTCGAGATTTGATGCCGTCAGTGCATCCATCACCTCGCATCTCCACATACCAAAATTGTTCGTTTCATTGAATTTCACCACATCAATCCTCAGCGGATGAGGATTCAGGGATTTCTCCATCGATGTACCTTCTCCAGCCATCTCCTTGACTAGATCCTCAAAGCAATGCGGAAACAAACGGAGTTAGATAAAGCAAATTTGATAAAGATGGAATCTTTACCTCCTCACGAAATCCTTGAAGAGTTTTTGAGGAAATCCACTCCCTTGAATTGATTCCTTGAGCAATTCACACGCTGTTTTGAGACAGATACACGATCTCACAACAGTCCTAACGCTGATCCGAGATCGACACACGATCTCCGCCAACCAGCAAGTGATGCCCTTGGAATCACCAGATGATCCCATGACTAACCTGGGATGCTCTGATACCAATTGTTGTGTACAGATCAGCAATCTCTTGAGGAACCCTTAAGTCACAGATGCAATAGAGAAGAACTACCAATAGCAAGAACAATAAAGAATAATGGAAGAAAACCAAACACAAGAATTAACGAGGTTCGGCAAATTTGCCTACGTCCTCGAGGCAAGGAACAGAGATTTCTTTATTGATTCAATAATCAATACAATTACAAGCATTACTTAGAAGAGGACTCTGCCCTTCTATTTATACCCAAGGAACCCTAGAAGAATCGGATTCTGAATTGGACTCGTTTTCAATTCAGAACAACTTTCCGAATTCAGCCCAGATCCGTTTGTCGGTCGACCGGCCGGTGGACCGACCCAAGTCCCGGTCGACCGGGCGGTCGACCAGTATCTGCTGGCTGCTGCTGTTTGTGTCTGTTGGCTGCTGCTGTTTCTTCCTTTGCCTTGGCTTCCCTCGTCGTCGACTTCCTCGACTTCCTCTCTCTTCCTACACAGGTCTATGACCAGTATGAAATGGGAACATTGGGAAGGCTTCTGTGAATTTAGGCAAGTTTGAAATTTTGGCAATGAGACCTCTCAAAAGGTCTAGAAACTGAAAATTAATAGATACAGCTTACCTCAAAACCACAACGGAAAACAAGGCAAGGAAAAAAAGGATAAAAACAAAATCATAGACATTATCTAGTACAATATCGAGAAAGATATAGAATACATATATTACATTTCAAGCCAAAACTAACTGAAAGGTCACCTTAATTGATGTTAACCTGATCAAGTCTATTAAAACACGATTGTTAGTCCTCTAACTGTGAAAAGAATCAATCTTGAAGCATCTTCTTTCTACTGCTTTATAATTTATATACTACTGACTCACTCTAAGATTGCAATGATCCTATCACTTGGATTTTGAGTTTATGCAGGATTGGATTGAAGAGATGGCAGGGTTTGTGAAATCAAGTGACAAGAAGCACCTTCTAACAGTAGGACTTGAAGGCTTCTATGGCCCGACAAGTCCCCCAGAGAAGTTGAGTGTTAATCCAGGAGAATGGTACAACACCATAGGAGCAGACTTCATCAGGAACAATAAAATCTCTGCCATCGACCTTGCATCGGTGCATATTTATCCTGATCAATGGTAACCAACAAACTGCTCCACACATCTTTTTTTGTCAATTAACTATGAATTGTTCCTATTAGGAGATCTTTTCTAATGTCACTAAAATGCAAGAACGTGCTTTTTTATAGGTTGTTGGAAGCAGAGACAGAAGAGAAAATGAACTACACAACCAAATGGATGACCTCACATGTAGAAGATGGGGATAAAGAACTGAAAAACCCTGTAATGTTGGTTCACAGAATTCGGGCTTTCAAATAAGAACAAGGATTTTGATCCAGCACACCGCGAGTCATTTTACCGGGTCATTTATGACGCAATCTATGAGTCTGCTAAGGGAACTGGAGCAGGATCAGGTGCCTTCATCTGGCAGTTCTTGGTTAGAGGTATGGAAGAGTACAACCATGATTTTGGAATATTCCCTGGGGACAGGCCTTTAATAGATAGGCTCATCAAGGAGCAGTTATGCCGGCTTGCAACGTTGAATTATGACAAGGGTTGGGCTAGAAGAGGTCCCAAGGAGTGCTAAATTACAATAGTGATTTTATTCTATAACTTTTATTTACTGAGACGTTTGTGATGTTCAACATTCGGTCACTCTTTCTCATGTTTGACATTTGCTTAAAGTGTCATATATAAATACACTTTTTTGAGAAACCGTGAGGTAAGAATCACTAGAAACATTCTAAGATAGAATGGTACAACCTTGTATGGACACATAACAATTGATCATTCAAAAGAAAAAAGAAATAAGAAAAAAGAAAAAAGGAAAAAGAAAAAGCGAAGCTACCGAGACGGTCTCAGCGAAGTCTTGGCTTCTCCCCTCCACCGCAGTCGCGGCGTCTGCAGCTTAGACCCATCCAATCGTTATCTGGATCTCCCGCCAACCCTGTCACATCATCTGCAGTTCATATCCGATCAACTCATGATCGGATCGCCACCACCAAAGTTGCAACATTACCCCTCTATCGCAGTTGTGACATCTGTAGCGTAGAACAGACCATTCCATGGCCAGCCACCGTCGACATGGTATCTGTAGTTTTGATCCAGTTATCCCATAATCGGTCCCCCACCACAGAAATCGTGGCATGTCCCACCACCGCAACTGTGACAAAATCTGGCCACATTTGGTCGGTCACCCCTGTTCAAATTACCTCGTCGACCCTTACCGCATCTGAGAGCTTTGCCAAAGAACCTCCTGCTCTTGCCAGAAAATTTAAATTCTTTAAAACACCATTCTTAAATCAAATGTTAAATCATCAAGATATTCAAGTATGAGATAAAAATAAGTTTAAAAAAATATTTTCTAAATGGGAGTTAAAAATTAATACCCATCCTCATATGCCTTTAAGAACACTCACAGAATGCAATATTTGAACTAGGCATTCAGATGAATCAATTAGGTTTTTATCATAAATTCAATCAAGAAGAAGAAAGAATAGAGGAGAGAGTTTTTGAGCCAAGAAAATGCGCTTAGTTACTCATAGTAAAACTTAAACAAAAAGAGAAATAAATGAATCATATTGACATATCAAATAAGATCGAGACGATGATTTTGCAAGAGTTGAATCCTTCATTGATGTCACTTCAATTATGATTGTGCACGTGCATTGCATATTTTTTTTATCACATATGTCATATTTTCTTCATTTATTTTTAAATAAAACTCTGTTATTAATATATTTTTATGTTCAGTGGCATGCAGTGTAATTAACGAAGAAAAATAGAGAGATTGACAGATTTATCCAATTAAATCCAAATAATTAAAAAGATCATGAAATTCAAGGGATCTATTCAAATCCAGAGCTTTTAGAAGCCATCTTCTCTGAAAATAGGATATATCAGATAAGATAATATCATCTAATTTCAAGAAAAAAAATGGATTATTTGAAGACCCTATCGGTTTTGCTGAAGATAAATGGATGTCTTATCAATTTTAGAAGACAAATTAAAATCCAAGAGAATAAATGGATAGAGAGAAGATCAACAGATGAAATGAAGTAATTTAGATTCGAATTCAGACTGAATATATTTTAGCATTTTAATCATAAAATTTGCTACCGAAACTCAAATCTGATAATTTAAAATGATCCAGAAATAAGACTTAAAGGGGTACAATTCTTATGTTGATCGCTGTATCAATTCTATCATTTGATAAGTAATATTTAGCAATGAACACGCCAACAAGTTGCAGATCAGAATTCTGAATAAATCAAATCGAGTTTGAATATAAGTGGAGGATTCAAATTAAGAAATAGCCGGCTCTCCCTATCTTCATACACTTTCTATCCTTCTGTTTTTCTCCTATAAATCCCTTTATACCTCGAAAGCAGAAAGGGCACCACTCCAGAGAGAGATTTAGGTTAGTTTAGTTTAAGTTTTTCTTTTTCTTCAATGTAATTTTTATTTTTTTCTTTTATTTTATTTTTAGATTAGAGAGAGTTACATGATTAAAAGAGAGAAAAAGTTATTGTAGAGTGACATTATGTAAATTTTTCTTCAAGAAACTTATATTGAAGGTGACAATCAATGGAGGTTTCTTACTTTTCTTTATCATGCTCAATCTAGTCATCGTATGTTAATTTACAACAGAGGTAAATGTTCTTCCTTTATATTACTTCACATCTAATCATGGTATGTTAATCTACAACAAAGGTAAATCTTCTTCATTTATTTTTTATTTTTCTTTCTTAGTTTAATTTAACAATTTTCAATCAACACTACGTTTTTAATTCTTTTTCTTTGAACTTGTTTTTTTCTTTTGAATTAACAAAACCATCTTAAATACTTTTCTTTTATCTCTTTTTATTTCTGATTTTTTGTACCAATACTTTGTTCTTTATCTCCTTTTGTTTTCTTTCTTTTATAAATAAAATAACAACAATACCACCATCTCTTTTTCTACCAACTCCTTCTTAACTTAACATAACAATTTTATTTTCTTTTTAGAAAATTGAGAAGATAAATATTAAATAGTTTCGATAAACTAAAAGAAAGAAACTTGCACAACGCTTCCATCGCTGTCCCTCCTGTGGATCAAGGCCCGTTAGCTCTAGGTTACACGGTAGCATCCTAGCACTTCTCTAAAAGTCTGTATTTTTCTTTGCAAGTCAGAATCGATCAGACAAATTACAAGTTACAATTCTCCTTCTCACACTCTCTCTTTTCTGACTGAACAAAAACAAAAGAAAGAAAATAAAGTATAGATTACACTTGATCAACAATTAAAAAAATCTTAACCTCAAAAATGAAAAATCTAAAACCTAATTCTCTTCTCTGTCCATTGTACTCTGCCTCTGATGGGTATTTATAGGAAGAGAGGAGTGCCAAAGGTGGAGGAAGATACGAGTGAAATCATTGGCCCAAGCCGTGTTTTAACGGCCAGATCTTAGCCGTTGGGTCAGATCTTTGGCCGCATGATCTCCCCTTTTCAGTTGTTCCCATTTCTTCAGATAGGATTCATCTGGGTATTGGGATTTCAGAATATCCCCGTTGGTTTCTTGGGCTAGAAAATCTTATGTTTAAAAATTTAGATTATTTTGATATTTTTGAGATTTTTAACCTCTTTCTCCATTAATTACAACCTGCACACTATTAAACATTAAAACAGTGAAATAGTAGAGTTTAATTAAAAATAAATATGAAGATGTGAAGATTTGACATAAACTATGCAATAAATGTGAATAACCACACCCCACACCTATCTTTTGCTCATCCTCGAGCAAAAATCAAAACACATAAGAATTTATTAAGCCACTTTAGCAGGTCACGCGATTGCACTAAGCATTTGCAACAAGCCTTGAAACCTCTAAGTTTTTCCTAGAGGAGGAGTTATAGTCTCTTGAGGTTTTCATTGGATTACACCCACAAAATCAAGAAATAAAAAATGTTAGTATTTTTTAAAATTCCTTTTTAAAAGAAAGAAGAATATTAGATAAACTTTTGCAAAAAAACTTAAGTGATCTATAAGTCGTATGTTTATCAAACTATTCTTTCCCAAGCTTAGTCTCAATGTAAAGTCTTGTAGTCATTTGATTGTACACGTATATTGCATATCTATTACTATATTCTCACATTTATTGTGTAATAAATCATGCTAATTAACTTAGCTTAATATCTGAATTGTGCAGGTGATTATTAATGGAGGGAGAGAAGATAATACTAAATAAATATTAGTTAATTAGGATTTACTATTTAGTTAGCTTGAAGAACAACAGGGATATTGTCAAATCTAGAGCTCAAACTGAATACTCAATTAAAGATAATAGTGTATCAGAAGAAGTCAACCAACATGCTCCCCGAATTTGGCCCATTGGCCTGATTCTTTTCGCGGATCCAGGCAAAACCTGTACAGAAAAATATAGCTTAGAATTGAGAGATAAAAAGTACTAGAGTTCCTTAATACTATCACTATAACAAATGGCTATGCGGGTCATGATACACAAGGAGGGATTGCGATGAAAGCATTAAGTATTCTTTTTAACTTACTAAAACGGTTAAAGATTTCTTTTTTAGTTTTTGAAAAGAAAAGAAAACGGTTATGTTAGAACACGAGAAGAGTTCAAAGTAAAGATAAAAAATAAATGAAAAGAAGAAGTATCAGTGTTTAGTTGAAAGAAGAACTAAGTAAGGAAAGAAAAAAATTAAGAAAGTATTGGCTTTAAAATCTTTTCTACACTAAGAAATGAAAAGAAAGAAAGAAAAGTTACTTACCCTTTTGGTTGAATACTTACCTCTGATCGTCGGTGAATGTTTATCTTGGATTGGAGGCGATCAGCGCATAGCCCATAAGAGTGTTGGCCCAGAGCCCATCACTCTAGTTTTGATGATGATTAACTCATGTACTTATAGTTTACTAATAATCTTGTGTTTAAATGGTTTTAGTGATTGACCAAGATATTAGTAGGTGTTTAGCTTTAACAAAGATGTTTTGGAGCTTTCACATGAAGATTCAAGAGTTCGCGTGTCAAGATCGCATCTAGCACTCGGTTAGAGTCATGCTCGTAGGATCGTGTTTGGATCAAGTCGGCTTGGAGACAAGAAGACTTTAGTTTGTATTTAGTTTAGCATATTTAGATCTTATGTAAAGATTAGATAGTATTGATATGCTCAAGTTCACATACACACAAGTTTAAAGTTTTTTGGTTTAACCGAATTTTGGATTTCAAGTCAAAAACATAGATATATATCTTATATGTATATTGGATTCTATCCATATACAATATACTTCAAATTTATTTCAATATTATGTTTTTGTATTTACATGAGTTTTGGAGAAAACGGTTTTCTATTTAAAAAATTCAAGTTCTGAAAAATACCGATTTTGTGTTTAAACTTATTTTAAATATCACAAAAATGGTTCAAATTGTTTATATTATGTGTTAAATTTTGGTCACACATATTTGTTATTCAAAGATCTAATAAGAACTTATTTTTGTGGAAATTATGAGATTTTATGGGATTTAAATTGATATTAAAAAGACCAAGTTTTTAATCACAAAAAATATGTGACCTGGCCTTCTGCCGATCGACCGGACGGTCGACCGTGGCAGAATTCGGTCGACCGGTCCAGTCGCTTGATGTGCACAAACTCGCACAGGCCATCTGGCTGGAGGGCCAATTGACCGACCCGATCGACCGCCAGAGAGCTCTGCTATCTGGATCTGGCCCCGGTCGACCGGCAGAGAGCTTTGCTCTCTGTATCCAGTACTCGGTCGATCGACCGGTCGGCCGGTTGACCGATGGCATAACGGTCAGAAATCTGACCGTTGGCCGGTCGACCGGCAGCAAAATTTTTCTGCTGATTTGGCCCAACGGCTAGTTTTTAGAATGGGCTATAAATACCCATCCCTTTGGGCTGTTTTGATCAAGTTTTTAGAGAGCAATTTTTTTCATCTATACAAGTGTTTAATAGCAAGTTTTTAAAAGAGTTTTGTGCTAAAAAGATTTTATCTTTATTTGTTTTCAAGGGTTGTAAAATTCAAAGAAAAATAAAGTATTTGGGATATTGGGTTTGATCTTTATTTCTATCTTTATCTAGCATTTTTTTAAGTATTTTTCTTTGTGTTTTGATTTTCAAACACCTTATTTTTCTCACACTTGAGCTATCGTATCTATTCTATCTATAGGATCTTTATTTTGTGAGAAAAATTAATTTGTGGTTTAGTGAGACCACCAAGAGTTGTAAACCTTCTTTTATTTGGGTTTGTTGTTATCCCTCTTGTGTAGAGGTGATTGTGGAGGTTGTGTTGTATCCCTCTAAGTGTAGAGGTGATTGAGGAGTTATTTTGGCTTAGTGCCTTATCCCTCTAGTGTGAGGTGATTGTTGTTTGGCTAAGTGTCCATCCCTCTAAGTGTAGAGGTGATTATTACTGTGCCTTGCCTCCTGTGTAGAGGTTATGTTTGTTGGAGAGTGGAGTTGTGTACTCCTACTTGTATTTACCCAAACCCTCAGTGAAAGTTCCTTGTGTGGGAAGTCTTGTGTCGACGAATTTGTGGAAATCCTTCTGTGTGAAGGTGGGGACATCGAGTAGTGGCTCGAACCTCGAAACATATCTTTGTATTTGCGTTTGATCCACTATCTCTTAACACTCTCTCTTTTATTTACCTTGCATTATTTCATGTTGCTCATTCATACATATATGCTTGGTATTATTTGTGTGTGCCCATACTTGTGTTGAACCAAGAGAGCTTCAAATAGCACCTCAACTCTTATTTAGAGGAATTTAGAGAAGAAAGTCCAGAGTCCTTCGCTAGGAATTCGGCTACACTCTTTGGTTACACTATGTGTGTTGCAATTAGTTTTTAATTCCGCATCATTTGTCATTAGATTAGCCATACACCTATTCACCCCCCCTCTAGGTGTATTTTCAATTGGTATCAGAGCATGCGCTTTTGATATTAGGTTTAACCACCTAGGAGTGAGATCTTAGCTAACTAATCTAGTTTTGCATTTGCACACATACTTGCTTACACACACTCATGGACTTCATGACCCCTCCCATGTATGATACTTCCAACATTGATGTTTGGAAAGTTAAGATGTCCATGTACCTTAAAACCCTAGATATGCATGTTCACCTTGCCGCTACCAAGAAATCTTATCTTGGTAATAGCAAGCATATAGAGGCCAATGCACAAGCCCTAATGGCACTTAGAAACACACTAAGCAAAAATATCTTTTTATGGTTTCTCATTGTGATTCCGCTTTTGCAGTGTGGAATACTTTGACCTCTCTAAAGGTTCAAATGCCAAACTATATGGAGGAGGAATCTAGTGGAGATGAGTCTGACCAACATTGCTACATGGTCTAAGGGAATGACTCCCTTGAGGTAAACTCAGATGCTCAATTAGATGATAGTCCTAGTTCTTCCGGTGATGATTATATGGATGTCGATGCTTTAAATGAAGAACTATCTATTGTGTGTGAAAACTTGCATGAAAAATATCAAGTTTTGAAAAAGAAAAGTATTAAATTAACTAAAGAAAATAAGAATTTGTGTTCAAAACTTGACTTGATTTTGTAAGAGAAGGTTGAGATTTCAAGTGAAAGAGACTCATTGAAATCCCAACTTGATCTTGTCCTAAATGAAAACAAAATTTTAAAAAGTAAAAATGATTGTAATGATGTTTTGAAGAATAATGAGATTTATCTTCAAAACTTGATATTGCTTTAAAAGAGAATGAATCTTTGAAAAATAAAATTGCTTCTATTTCAAAAGAATTGGATATGATTTCTAATGAAAATAAATCTTTAAAAATAATTTGTCTTCACATGTTTGCCATGCTAATATTGCTTTACCATCTAGTGCTTCAATTGCATGCTCCACTTTATCTTCAGGCATTAAAAATGATATATGTGTGTTGAAGAAAAGTGTTGATTGTTTAAGCTCCACTTTGAGCCAATGTGCCATGAAACACACACGGTTGGAGTTCATATTTCACAAGAAACAAGTTCCTCCTATGCATGCACACAAATCACGGCATAAACATGCTTCTCACGTTCATACACATAACACCATATATGCTCATGTGTACACTTGTACACATTGTGGACGTAAGGGCCGCCTTGTAAAATTTTTTATGATAGAGTACATAAAGTAAATTTTGCAAATAAGTTTGTTTGAGTTAGGAAAGGTGCGAACCCCCATGGATCCACTAGAGTATGAGTACCAAAATCCACTCCTATTTTATTTGATGTAGGTGTGGGCTCTCACTTGATGTGAGAAGTATTGATGCCTTGATGGTGCATGCTTTTGTGCTTGATGGACACCACTTTAGATGTATCACCTTCAAGGAAGTTTGGTGGGAGGACCACCATAGTTTGGAGATTTAGAGATTAGCCCTAATGGTTTTGGTAACTATCTCTAACTCCCACTTAGTTTACATGCTTTCATTGATTGATTTTTTTTGGTATGTTTTAGTTTTTCATGATTATTATATTAAATGCCATGATGATTAGACTTGTGACATACATGTATAGTAATTGAGATACACCCATGTTCACATGGATCTATATTTTGTGTTCTCAATATAGTTTAATTTATTGTGTATATCATAACTCTAAGACATGTGCATTTATATAATAATCATATTAGTTTTTGTTTATGATTTTGCACTTCATGATTTTGATTACATATTTAGATGTAGTTTTCAATCAAACTTGTGTATAGACTTGTACAACTAATGAGCCACATTTGATTCTTATATGTTTGTACTTAATTGCTCACTTGTACTCATTAGATGTATCTTATAGCTTAGTTTTGATGATTTTTGCATTTTAACTTGTATTCCCTATTGTGTACATGTTTTCATAAATATGTTTAGCTTCATGTATATGTTAATTTTGTCTAAAACTACTGGATATACACGTATACTCTTGAGTCACTTGCTTTTCATGCAAATTCTATTATGGACTCATTTGTGTTTGGGATATGTATGTATACATTTAGTTTTAACTAAACATACATATACCTTGAAGTATATTTAATTTTGATGATTTTTATATTTTTGGTAAGGAATTTCATATGGGCCTTATTGTCCATTTCCATGATTATGCTTTCCACATAATTCTTGTACACTCACATTACTTGCTATTTTCTCATGACTTTGCTTTCATGAGTCTTACATGTGCTTTATAGACTTTGAGTGTCAATTATTGAGTGATTTTCATATTTTCATGGATATATTCCTGTTTTATTCCTTACTTGAAGGACTTCGTACTAGTTTACAAGATTATCATAAAACTAGTTCATATTCTTCACTTGGTAGAGTTTTTCAAGTATGCTAAAATTATTTTCAAATCTTATTTTTGAAAACCCCTACCATCTAAGGGTGGATGGATGGGCGACCATGCCTTATATGCTCTTATTGAAAATCTTTTTAACATGTGCATAAAAGGGAGGTAGTATGATGATTGGGGCTTTACCTGCACAAAAAACATAGAATTTAAGAACCTAAGAATAATATGTACAAGTACTCAATTCTACCGCGATAGCAAGTGGCTATGCGGGTTATGATCCACAAGGAGGGACTAGCGATGGAGCTTTTTTAGCAAGTTCTTTTTTTAGGTTACAAAGAATGGTTAAAGATCTTCTTTTAGTTCTTTAAAAGAAAAGAGAAAAAATATAAGTTACAGTTAATGTTAATAAGAAGGTGATAGATTGAGAAGGTGGAGAAAATAGAAATGGATATGTACAAAGAAATTGAAAAAGAGTAATAAAGAGTTGGTGTTGGTGATCTAAACTAAAATTAAAAGAAAAGAAAACTAAAACTAAAACCTAAAAGCCTTTCTTACCTCTTCGGCGCCTGCTTACCTTTGACCCGTATCGACGATTTACCTTGGTTTGAAGGCGAGTGAAGTATAACAAATAGGATCTTCCCCATCCTCGATCTATACTACGAAATAAAGGGGCAAGCTACACTAGCATAGGAATGGCTATCCATCACCATAAGCCATCAACGACACTTGCAATGGCAAGACAACTTCGAGGCTATCGGAGTTATTTGGATTTATAAAACACAAAAGAGGGAAACAAAAAAATAAGAATAAAGAAGAAAAGAAAATTTGATTCGATTCAAATAACAATAAAAGAAAAATTACTTACACCGGTGTCACCCTCAGTACAGCTTGTTCTCAAACCTCCATGAAAGTCTCCTCTCCTCTTACTTACATGAATCTCAGTCTATCCTATGCTTACAAAGAAATAAAAATTACATAAAATAAAAATAAAATCTATACTATAAAGAATGAAAAACTGGCCTAAAATCTATCTCTGCATGGTCGTTTTCTTTGGCCTTTGAGATTGCAGGTACTTATAGGAGAAATACAGATGTTAGAGGAGTACGAAGATAGGAAAAGTTGACTATTTCTGAATTTGAATCCTTCCCTTATCTCCAAACTTGATTTGATGTGGATATTCAGTTCTGATCTGCATCTTGGTGGCATGTTGATTGCTGAATATAACTTATCAAATAATAGAATTAGAAATAGTGATCAATTTAAAAGTTGTAGCTCTTTAAGTCTTCTTTCTGGATCATCTTGAATTATCTGATTTGAATTTTGGTAGCGAAAGTTATGATTCAAATACTAAATTATATCCAGTCAAAATCCGAGTCAAAATTGCATCATTTCATCCATTGATCTTCTCTCTATCCATTTATACCCTTGGATTGGACTCTGTATTTGACGTTATCCTTGGTTGATCTTTAGTTTTAACCACTTGATTCATCAAAAACTGAATTTAACCAACTGGATTAGGGATCATCATCCTCTAACCAATTAGATCTAGTTAAATCTAAATTTAACTGATATTTATTTGATTTTATCCTCTTTCTCCCCATGATTATCTTCTGCAAAATAGACATTTAATATAAGCAATTTAGCAGATTAATCACATGATAAATGTGAAAATGTAATAAAGAATAATGTAATAAATGTGTGCAATCACACGCCCACACCTATCTTTTGCTTGTCCTCGAGCAAAACATCAAAACTAATCCTAATCAATTATTAGACCACTTTCGCTGGTCACTCGATTGCACTGAGCATGTGCAATAAGCCATTAAACTTCTAAGTTACTCTTAGAGGACAAGTTTTGTCTCGTGAGAGTTTTCAGCGGATTGCACACACAAAATCCATAAAGAAAGAAAAAAATGTTAATATTTTGAAAACACATTTTGAAAGAAAAATATTTAAAATATTATTGTCAGATTTAAGTATTCTATGAGCTATAGGAAAATCAAAATTTTCATTCCTAAACTTAGTCTCTATTCAAAAATTTGTTATCAAAGAAAATAAGGAGTCATATTGTGCTTCTCATCTAATCTATTACTTTACCCTAAGTTATATGCACCTTCGTGACCGTGAAGTTTTGACTAAGGGTTCTTTAACTTTAACTCTTATGCCTTATATATATATTATTTTATTTTTTGTGGTATTATTCCTTAGTTCTATTAGGCTTTCTAATCTGCCCATGTAACGAGCCTTTAATCGGTGACTCCCAAACCAAACGGTCTTAGGGCAACGGGTGAGAAAACACCCCAAGGACTTAAGGACTCGAGCAAACAAGTCTACAAAACTAAAAATTTTATTATATGAACCGCTTTTAGGCGTGAATACTTATGCGTTATGAGGCACAAATACCCAACTTAATCAGAGGATATATATATATATATATATATATATATATATATATATATATATATATATATATATATATATATATATATATATATATATATATATATGAGGGATCTGTACCTTAGCTGACAGCTGAGAGAGATTCTCTCAGTTGTCACTTCGTGGCTTAATTTTAACCACAATTTTCAGTGCTGGTACCATGGTCGCAGTTTTATATGATGATTGTGATTAAGTCGCAGTGTTTTTATGAGAACTGCTCTCATGGTCGCAGTCTTTTCTAAGGACTGCGACCAAGGTCGTAGTCTTTCTCTGAAGACTGCGACCAAGGTTCTTGGTCGCAGTCTTTTTCTGAGGACTGCTACCATGGTCACAGTTACACTGAAAATATATGATTTTTTAGGACTGCGACCATGTTACAGTGGATAGCAACTATGTTACAGTAAGTTTGCGACCATATTGAAGTGACAGCTGAGAGAGTCTCTCTCAGCTATCTGCTGAGGTACATTTTTATCTCTCTCTCTATATATATATATATTTTTTTGAACTTATCTAATCATCTTTTGCATAAATACCAAGGCTTGCCTAGGCCAAAGCACCTAGCTAATCAATAATTAGATTTGTTTATTTTTCAAAGATACACACGCGCGCGTGCACACACACACATATTTATAAGGCATAAGAATCTTTGTTTTTGAACCCTAAATGTGTAAGTGTATAAAGTGCGCATATTTCATTAAGGCAAAGATCAAGACTAAATGACTTTGACAAATTATCTTCCTAATCTTAAAAATCAAACAAATAATCTTATTTTGACCAAGTATAAGAAATCTTAATTATTATTATCCTATTCCTTAAACTTGACTTAATTTCTTACAAAAAAATATGTCAAAATATTGTTTCTATTTCAAAAAGTTTTTTTAAAAGTAAAGAAAATGTTAATAATATTTTTTTTGTTTTTTAATAAAAAAGGAAAACCTAAGTTATGTTAGAATTCTCCCCCCCACCTATCTCATGCATTGTCCTCAATGTATGAATTAATGCATAGATGCATGAAAAATAAGAAAGTGAAGGAAAATATTACCTTAAGGTGGCGGTTCCGGTGGTGGTCTAATTGGTCCACGAAATGCGGCTCAATTGAATTTGCGTGGAGTTTAGAGGAACCCACCAGAAACCTCTCTAATACAACCCACTAAAATGATATATATCTAAATGATTTTTATTAAGAATTTTACCCCATCTAATTTCTAAATTTCACAAATAATTTCGGAGTCAATTTTATCAACAACCTTGTCTCAAAATGGAGTGTGAAAAGATGGAATGATTGATTTGAACTTAGGAAGTACAGGAAACTAATCCCAACTCAGAAAAGTGACTTAAGTCAAGTAAAGGTTCAGGAGTCGAGATTGGTTTAGGAAGTGGGTCCAAATCAAGAAGTTGAAACTCAAGTCCACATTCATTTCCCAACAATGAAATGTGACTTAACATTGGTGATTCAAATTCAAGAATGACAGGTGTGGGAATCGTAACTGACTCTAAAATATTACTCAAGTTGGGTAACGAAACAGGAGTCAATATTGATTCAGGAATTTGAGCTAGATCACAAATTTGAGAATCTAGGTTTCATTTCTCATTGAGTTCAATTTCATAAAAATGAGAATTTGCCAATTTGTCAAAGGACTTTCAAAAGTATGAAATTGGTCAAGTTTAATATGATGATCATAAAAGATTGACAATTCAATTTTACGATGAATTGGCACAGGATCCAATGTTAACTCGAGAAAAAAATTGAAATCAGGTGAAGATACCAGAGTCATTATTGAATCAGGATGTAAAATTGAATCACCAAGTTGAGGTTCAGGATCATATTCATTCTAAAGTTCAATTTCAAGAAAGGGATAACTTGCTAAAATATTAATGTGATTTTCAAAATTTGGAGTTTGGGTAAGTTCAAATGGGTGCTGAAATAGAATCTTTTATTTTTTTTCAAAACAACATGATTCTTCGGCTCTAACAGAATGGTTAGCGACATCAGAAATGGTCAAACGGTGAGAATGGAGAGTTTAGACTATTATATCTATGTCATGATTATGAGCGATTTGAGCGTGAGTCATGGCTTCAAGAAGCTTTTCATAGTCGATTGGTTCATCGTTTTGTTGCGATTGGACTTGAAAAGATGAAGTTTTGTTTTGAAATTTGTGGTGAAATCGTGAGTCCGTCAGATTTTGTGATTATTGTTTGGACTCACGCATACTCATTTCTAAGATTGATGGTTTTCTATTTTGAATTGGTGGAACTGAGTATGAATCTTGAAAATATTGTGGATAAGGTGGATAAGGAGGACAAGTTGGTTGAAAATTGGACTCGGGGGAGGTGAATCCCCATTGACTCTGTGAAGAGTTGAAATTATTTTGAAAACTATGGTCATAAGATTGGGGGCATGGGTTATATTGATTCGGATAAGACAATTCCGGCACACTTGGTTGGTTAAAGTTATGATATACCGGGTTGGTAATATCCGAAAAGAGGTCGGGGTGTAATATGGATTACCATTAAAATTGAAAAAATATTATTATAAGCCATATCACACAGGAAATGTCAAACACAAACAAAAAAAATAAACAAATAAGCAAACAAATAAAAAGAAAAAAATGTAACCTAAGTTAGGGTAAAGCTTAGACCTAGCGACTCCTAACTGGTTAGACTGTCCACGGGGGGTATATTGCTGAATCTGACCATAAGTTAATCAGCCAGGTAGGGGCAAGATCAGTGGGACGTATCCGTGCCTAAGTAACGGGCCTAATTATATCAAACCACCAATCTTCGGGGTTTCGCCCCTCAACCCCCAACCTTAGACACCGATTTGGTAAGAGTCAAATTCAAATCAACTTCCCCCTTAAGTCAGTCTCCTATTTGAGTCCGAGATGTCCCTAGGGCCAACGTCTACTCAGTTTTAATTAGGCTCGGGTTAGTGAGTGAGGAGATTATTTGTGGGCTAAGGGAGGGTAATGACTTCCCTACCTTATCTCGTTTATAGGACAAGCCTTAAATCAATTTAGTGCAATGTATAAGTATATAGAAAATAGTAACACTCAAGCAATATTTCATATAAGAATGAACCTTATACTAAATGCTATGCACACATACCTTGGCTCCAACACTTTTTAACAGTAAATAGAAAATGTAATGAAATAGACACGTGCCTAAATGCAAAGTCTAAATCATTTTTAGCATTTACAATCAACTTTTTAATGTTGTGTTAGAAATAGATATACAGTGAGTCAAACAAGAAAATAAATAGCTATAGATACTAAACTTTACAATTCAGCCAACCGACAGAAAATACAAGTTAGTAGTTCACTCATATTGTCACAAAAATGTAGCAGATCTGAGGGCTTCTGGGCTCTGCTTTCTTGAGCAGAGTCCAGAGCCACTTATATGTCCACTGCAGCAAAAATTTCTTATTTGTTAAATTTGTACACTAAGAATAAAGAAGAAAGTTAATCAAAAATGTAAACTAAAAAGAGAATTACTTACCGTTCCTCCCCAGCAATGGCGCCAAAATTTGATTGAGGCTTTACCTGCACAAAAAAATACAAAATTTAAGAACTTAAGAATAGTATGTGTAAGTACTTAATTTTACCGCGATAGCAAGTGGTTATGCTGGTCGTGATCCACAAGGAGGGACTAGCGATGGAAGCTTTTTTAGCAAGTTCTTTTTTTAGGTTACAAAGAATGGTTAAAGGTCTTCTTTTAGTTCTTTAAAAGAAAAGAGAAAAAAATATAAGTTACAGTTAATGTTAATAACAAGGTGGTAGATTGAGAAGGTGGAGAAAATAGAAATGGATATATACAAAGAAATTGAAAAAGAGTAATAGAAGAGTTGGTATTGGTGATCTAAACTAAAATTAAAAGAAAAGAAAACTAAAACCTTAAAAAAACTTACTTATCTCTTCGGCGCCTGCTTACCTTTGACCCGTATCGACGATTTACCTTGGTTTGAAGGCGAGTGAAGTATGACAAATAGGATCTTTCCTATCCCCGATCTACATTACGAAATAAAGGGGCAAGGTACACTAGCATAGGAATGGCTATCCATCACCATAAGCCATCAATGACACTTACAAGCGCAAGGTAACTTCGAGACTATCAGTCATTTGGATTCACAAAACATAGAAGAGGGATGCAACAAAAATAAGAATAAAGAAGAAAAGAAACTTTAATTCGATTCAAATAACAATGAAAGAAAAGATTACTTACACTGGTGTCACCCTCAGTACCACTCAAGTTGAATGTGAAAGCATCTATGAAGCTTCAGAAAGGTATAAAGGATTGATCAGGAAAGTCCCACACCACAGACATCCTGCTTGGCTAGAAATCTAATTCTTCTACAATGGATTGAATCCAAATACCAAGATGATAATTGACGCGGCCGTGAGAGGAAGCACTCATAGCAAGGAACGTGATGAGGCATACGAGCTTCTTGAGGAGATGGCCTCAATTAACTACTAATGGTAATCAGATTGAGCGATGCCAAGGAAGGTGGTCAGAGTACATGAGACAGACGCAATCTTCGCAATACATGCACAACTTACATTATTAACAAGGAAACCCAATGCAATCAATGTAAATACCATCCAAACCCAAGATCCTCCATACGACACATTTGCTGCAGGGCAATCAACCAATGAAGGACAAGCTGGAAACTTTGGGTTCCCTTTAACCGAAACGTGAACAACTTCCAAAGAAACAATAATCCTTATTCAAACTATTCAATCATGTACACACCAGCTTGAAGGAATATTCCTAATCTAGGATGGGGTGGTAACAATAACAACATTGTTCCAAGGGCGAATACCATTCAGCAACAGCAAGCAAGGCCACAACCACAACAAGAAGAAGCTAAGCTTGGAGGAGACAATGCAATAGCTGGCTGTCACTACACAAACATTCAGGACCACCACAAACACTAACTTGAAGAACCAAGCAACTGTAATTCACAACCTAGAGGTGCAGATAGCTAAATTTTCAGTCTGTTGTCTAATCAACCACAGGGATCGTTACCATGCAACACGGAGGTAAATCCCAAATAAAATGTGAAAGCAATCACATTAAAGTGGAAAAATTCTAGCACAGGATCAAGTCTCGAGAGAAGAAAAATCTACTCCAACAGACACGGTTTTGAAAACTCAGAACAGAAGAAGGAGGCAGGAGATGTACAGAGCCAGAGTTGGCCCCCCGCCAAAATCTTGGCTAGGTAGCCAAACTATGGAAGAGTCTAGGGCTCTGCAAGATCCTACATAGAAGTCAGTTATCAACGCATATGTTCCCCCACTTTCATTCCCCCAGAAACATAAGAAAAAGACTTCAGATATGCAGTTTGTTCAATTTCTGAATATGTTTAAAAACTGCATATTAACATTCCTTTTGCAGAGGCCCTAGCACAGATGCCCAAGTACGCAAAGTTTATAAAAGAGATTCTAAGAAATAAAAGGATACTTGAGGACCATAAAATAGTAATATTGAATGAAGAAAGTAGTGCTATTCTTCTAAACAAGCTTCCTCCAAAGCTTAAGGATCCAGGAGTTTCACTATATCCTGAAGCATAGAAAATTCTTATTTTGAAAAAGCCTTATGCAATCTTGGTGCTAGTATTAATTTGATGCTTCTTTCTGTGTTTAGGACCTTGGGATTAGGAGAACTAAAATCAACTAGCGTATCACTTTAGTTGGCAGATAAGTCCATCAAATACCTTAGAGGAGTAATTGAAGATGTGTTAGTAAAGGTGGACAAGCTCTACTTTCCTACAGACTTCATTGTACTCAACATGGAGGAAGATAGAGAAGTACCTCTCATTTTGGGATGCCCATTTCTTACAACTGACGATACATTAATAGATGTTCACAGGGAAAATTAATTCTTTGTGTGCAGGATGAAGAAATCATGTTCATTGTCTCTAAGGTGATGAAATATCCCTCCAACCACGATGAATGTCATTATATTAGCATAATGATAAGGTGACAACTGAAGTGTTTGAGAATGAGATCCCAACATTACCACTTGAGGTATGCCTCATCCGTTCAGCAACCATCACTGAGGATGATTTTAAAAGAAGGGAGTGTTGAACTACTTGGAGGCAACAACATCATTGCCTAAGTATGGGAGGCAACAGATTGAAGAACTTGGAGCAAGTACTTCACCAGATTCATCATCCATTCTAGAGGCACCAAAATTATAGCTCAAGGAGTTACCACAACATCTAAGGTACGTATTTTTAGGTGAGAATTCTACACTGTCAGTAACTGTTTCTTCTTCTTACAGGTGATGAGAAAGAGAAACTCTTGCATGTGCTACGAGATCACAAAATAGTGATTAGGTGGACAATTGCAAATATAAAAGTATAAGCCCCTCAGTTTGCATGCACAGGATCTTGGGAGAGCTATAAACCTTCGATTCAACCTCAATGCCATTTGAACCAAACAATGAAGAAAGTGGTAAGAAAAGAAGTGTTGAAACTTCTTGATATCTATCCTATTTCTGATCGTAATTGGGTCGATCCAGTTCAGGTTGTTCCAAAGAAAGGAGGCATCACAGTGGTTAAAAATGATAATAATGAGCTAATACCAAATAGGACAATCACAAGGTGGAGAGTGTATATAGACTATAGGGAACTTAATACTGCAACCCGTAAGGATCATTTCCCATTACTTTTCATTGACCAAATGTTAGAGAGACTTGCGGGCCATGCATATTATTGTTTTCTAAATGGTATTCAGGGTATAACTAAATTTCCATTGCACCAGAAGACCAAGAAAAGACAACTTTCATATGTCCTTATGGTACATTTGCTTACAGGAGAATGCCTTTTGGCTTATGCAATGAACCGGTTACATTTCAAAGGTGCATGATGGCCATCTTTCATGACATGGTTGAGCGAATTATAGAGGTATTCAAGGATAATTTTTCAGTTTTTGGCCCTTCTTTTGATGCATGTCTACATAATTTAAATCTAGTTTTGCAGAGATGCGAAAATACAAATTTGGTCCTCAACTGGGAAAAATATCATTTCATGGTAAAGGAAGGAATTATGCTTGGACATCGTATATCAAAAAAAGGAATTGAGGTGGATCGTGCAAAGATCGAAACCATTGAAAAGCTACCACCTTCAACAAATGTGAGAGGCGTGAGAAGCTTCCTAGGGCATGCAGGATTTTGCCGACGATTTATCAGGGATTTCTCTGAAATTACAAAACTCTATGTAATTTATTAATGAAAGGTGTACTATTTAACTTTTTCAATGATTGTTTGCAGGTGTTCGAGTTATTGAAGGAGAAGTTGATCACTGCACCAATCATAGTGGCACCATACTAGAGTCTATCTTTTGAAGTAATGTGCGATACAAGTGATTACACACTAGGAGCTGTATTAGGACAGAGACAGAACAGGATCCTTCAAGTAGTGTACTACGCGAGCAGGACGTTAAATGAGGCACAACAGAATTACACAACAACAGAGAAAGAATTGCTTGCGGTGGAATTTGGTTTTGATAAATTTCGTTCTTATCTGATTGGATCCAAAGTTATTATGTTTACAGATCATTCTGTCCTCAAGTACTTACTTGCAAAGAAAGAGGCCAAACCAAGATTGATAAGATGGGTCTTACTTCTCTAAGAGTTTGATTTGAAAATTAGAGACAAGAAGGGGGTGGAGAATCTTGTGGTAGACCATCTTCCCGCATTGAGCTAGAAGAGGAGGACTCCAACGAGATCCCCATTGACAATGCTTTCTCTGATGAATATTGTTGAGTATCACTGCCAATTCGCCACCTTGGTATGTTCCTTTCGTAAATTTTTTAGCATGTGATGTTTTTCCTCCTGAACTTTTGTTTCAAGGTAAGAAAAGTTTCTAGTAGATGTCAAATACTACCAGTGGAATGATCTAATTCACTACAAACTACGCGGATCAAATTGTGCTAAGATTTGTGCCCGAGAACGAGATGGAAAGCATTTTGCACTATTGCCATGCTAGAAAAGTTGGAGATCATTTTGGTGTAACCAAGACGTCAGCAAAGGTATTAGAATTGGGATTTTATTGGCCTACGCTGTTTAGGAATGCTTATGCTTATGTCAAGGCATGTGATTCATGTCAAAGGACAAGAAATATTTCTAGATGTAACGAGATGCCTCTCAACAACATCCTTGAAGTTGAACTGTTTAATGTGTGGGGTATAAATTTCATGGGCCCTTTCCATCATCATTCTCCAATCAGTATATTTTGGTAGCAGTCGATTATGTATCAAAATGGGTAGAAGTTATTGGTTTACCTTCCAATGATGCACAGGCGGTGATAAAAATTAAAAAATATCTTTACATAGTTTGGAACACCAAGGGCAGTCATTAATGATGGTGGGAAGCATTTTTGCAATCACCAATTCAAGACCCTCGTGCTTAAGTATAGAGTAAAACACCATGTGGCCACACCATATCACCCACAAATAAGTTGCCAAGTGAAAGTTTCCAACATAGAACTTGGAGAAATGGTTAACATGTCACGACGTGATTGGTTAGTGAAGCTCGATGATGCCTTATGGGCATATCAGACTGCGTTCAAGACACCAATTGGGATGTCCCCCTATAGAATGGTCTATGGTAAGGCATGTCACCTTCTAGTTGAGCTGGAACACAAGGCTTATTTGGAAATTCAATTACTCAATTTTGACATCAATTGGTGGGAGAGAAAAGGGTGTGGCGACTCAATGAGATGAAAGAATTTCACAACAATGCTTATGAGAATGCAAGGATCTACAAGGAACAGACCAAACGTTGGCATGACAAGCATACTATGCCGAGAGATTTCAAAAAAGGGCAGAAAGTACTACTCTTCAATTTCCATCTTCGTCTATTTTTTGGCAAGTTACGTTCGAGATGGCCGAGTCCGTTTGATGTAACTCAAGTATTACCACATGGAGCAATTAAAATTTATAGCCCAACAAAGGGGACATTCAAGGTAAATAGCCAATGACTCAAACTATACGTGGAAGGCGACTTCACCAAACACAACGTTTGCTTCTTCCTAGATGAGATATCTTAACGTGTAGCGGAACGTCTAACTAAAGACACCTTAACTTCTTTTATTATTTTCTATTTTTAATTTTTTTTACTACTAACTTTTGTCTCCTATATGTCAAGTATTCCCTCTTTAGACTGATCTAATATTCTCAAATGAACCATAAAATCACCATAATATGACCACCAAAAAACAAAACATCAAAGACCAGAAGTTCGGCCCGGTGATCGAATTTTTGACCAATTAGCCGAATTTTGGTTGGCGTTTGACCAAGAATTTTTCAGGTGTAAACTTTTCAAATTACCTATTTTTCTGGGTCAGTTTTCGAGATATGTGGTTTTCAAAATTGCTTTGTTTTGTGATAAATGAGATCTTGATTTAATGATGAATTTTTGTTTTGAATTTGAAAATTTTGGAGTGATTCTCAATTCTAATTTTATGCATGGGGACATAGCACAATTTAGGTATGGGGGTAAGGGTCTTTTGAATTTTATTGAAATCTTTCCTAATTTTTTTTAACTTTATCCTTTCCTTATTTTTATCTTCTTTATTTCATCCTTTTCAAAAATCAAAAAAATTTCAATATTCAAATTTCAAAACTTCAACATCTTTTCCCAAAAGCATTCAGTTTCCGACATCTCCTAGGATTTTAAATTTGAATTTGAAATTCAAATGAAGGGTAGTTTTGGAATAATGGTACAAACATTTCCTATATAAACTCGCTTCAACTTTCTTTTGTTTCTCACAAATTCGAGTCCAACCTCTCAAACCAAAGCATTCTACAGCTAAGAGGAGGAGTTTCAGAGACTTCAGCAACTAGATCCGCGACGTTCGAGGCAGGATTTCGACAGGCAGTCGACATTTTGGCCAGGTAGCTGAATTTTAGCAAGATCTTTCCCCTGAATTCTTCAGAGACAGTAAGTGCTCTGTATTCCATCTTTTACAGTGTTCAGTTTTCTCTAAGTTCATCATGTCTAAGATCTTTGCTGAGCATAACTTTTTTCTTGTATTTGAAGCATTTGGGATGTATTTTTTGGATCAAATAAAGGCTAAGAATTGGGATTATTTGTTGCATGCTAATGCCTTTGAATTCTATATTACTGCCCTAGTACAAGAGTTTTATGATAGGTTTTCAGAAAATTACATTGATATAAAATCAAGAAATAATCGAAGTGAATTGGAGAGGAGAGATGAAAATTTTATATTTACAAATAATTTCTGAACTAACGGGTATTCCTCTTGTTAAAAGAGGGACTTAAGAACTGGAGAACCTAGGAAACTACATTTACTTAATGGGAGAACAATGCAAGGTACCTCAAGGGGGTGGTATTAGTGCCAAAACATTGTATAGGAATGTGTATGCATTAGGTAGATGGTTGAATCGTAAAGTCTTGGGTGTATCACATATTTCATCTTCTTATAACCAAATTTTACACATTGTCTACATTTTAATGACTAAAGAAAAAGATTTTTGCATATGCTACACACTATTAGACACCATTGGCAGTGCTAAAGATAACCAAAAAACCTTTTTGTCACTATCAATTCTTGTCACACAAATTTACAAGGAATGGATGCTTCAAGATGAATTAAATCATGCAATAAAAGATAAAATTAGTATTCAAGCTGAAACTATTTCTACATCTTATAATGTTTCAGTGCAAATTGATTGGGTACCTTACATGCTACAAGAACATGTCCTGGTTGCATCATCATCATCCAATGAATCGAAAGAGGAGGATGACAAATTCTTTAATCAATAACCACTCGAAGATAATCGTACATTGATGCATTTAATTTGGAAGGGAATGAAAAGAACATACAAGTTGATAAAGAGAAAAAGAAGAAAACTAAAGAGTCACATTTTAGAAGGACACGTTCTCAAAGAGGTAGTAGTAGCATGGGAAAGAGAGGGAGGCGTGCTTGAGGGGAGTTGTATAGTAGGATTTTTCTGTTATTTGTTTTTCTTTTCTTTCTTTTTTTCTTATATAAAAGAAAGTTTTTGTGGTAAGTTGACGTAGTTGTATAGGATTTAGTAACCATATAACTTAAATTGGATAAGAAATATCAATTTGATGGAATTTTAAAGTCTTCGAGTAGAGATAAAAAATTTTAAAATATTATTCCCATCTACAGTTTGTCCATGTGAATATTGATTGCACACATTTATTGCATTATTCTTTATTACATATCCACATTTATCATATAATAAATTCGATAAATTTTTTGTCTTAAATGTTTATTTTGCAGAAGATAGTCATGGGGAGAAAGAGAATAAAATTAAATAGATATCAGTTAAATTCAGATTTAACTAGATCCATTTGGTTAGAGGAGGATGATCCCAAATCCAGTTTGTTAAATTCAGTTTTTCATGAATCAAGTGGTTAAAACTAAAAATCAACCGAGGATAACATCAAATACAAAGTTCAAATCCAAAGGGATAAATGGATAGAGAGAAGATCAACAGATGAGATGAAGCAATTTTGACTCCGATTCTGGCTGGATACATTTTAATATTTGAATCATAACTTTCGCTACCAGAACTCAAATCTGATGATTCAAGATGATCCAGAAAAAGGACTTAAAGGGCTACAACTCTTAAGTTAATTATTATTTCTAATTCTATCATTTGATAATCTATATTTAGCAAATAATATGCCAATAAGGTGCAGATCAGAACTGAATATCCACATCAAATCAAGTTTGGAGATAAGAGTAGGATTCAAATTCAAAAATAGCCAGCTTCCCTTATTTTCATACTCCTCTAACCTCTGCATTTCTCCTATAAATACCTGCAATCTTAAAGGTAAAAAAGAAAAGGACTAAGCAGAGAGCAGAACTTAGGCTAATTTGTAGTTTATAACTTAGGTTTTTAGTTTTCTTTTATGGAAATTTCTTTTTATTTATGTAACTGAGAGGAAAGGAGACTTTCATGGAGGAATGAGAGCAAGCTTGTACTGAAGGTGACACCGTGTAAGTGATCTTTTCTTCCATTGTTATTTGAATCGAATAGAGGTTTCCATTTCTTTTCTATTCTTGTTTTTGTTGGCTTCCCTCTTTTGTGTTTGTGGATCCAAATGAAACCGACAGCCTCGAAGTTGCCTTGTCCTTGCAAGTGCCATTGATGGCTTATAGTGATGGATATCCATTTCTATGGTAGTATAGCTCGCCCTTTCATTTTGTAATGTAAATCGGGAATGGGGAGGATCTCATCTGCCATGCTTCGCTCGCCTTCAAGTAAAGGTACATCATCGATACGGGTAAAAGGCAAGCAGGCGCCGAAGAGGTAAATATGTTTTTTAGGTTTTAGTTTTTCTTTCTTTTCCTGTAACTTTATTTGTAGATCACCAACACCATAATCACCCAAATCTCTTTCACTCTTTCAATTTCTTTGTACATATCACTTCTATTTTCTTCATATTTTCTATCTATCACTTTCTTCCTAACTTAATTATAACTCTTTTTCATTTTCATTTTTAAAAAACTAAAAGAAGATCTTTAACCATTCTTTGTAGCATAGAAGAGAAGTTGCTTAAAAAGTTCCATCCCTAGTCTCTCCTTGTGGATCACGACCCGTATAGCCACTTGCTATAGCGGTAGAATTGAGCACCTTGCACTACTGTTTTAAAAATTCTGAAATTCTGCATTTTTTTGCAGGTTCCAGCTCAATCAAATTTTGGGGCTGTTGCTGGGGAGGGACGGTAAGTAATTCTCTTTAAAGTTTACATTTTTGGTTAACCTTCTTCTTTGTTTTTGTTGTACAGATTTAACAACAAGGAATTTTTGTTGCAGTAGACATATAAGTAACCCTGGACTCTGCTCAAGAAAGTACAGTCCAGAAGCCCTCATATTTGTTACATTCCTGTGACAATCTGAGTGAACTACTAACCTGTATTTTCTGCAGGTTAGCTGAATTGCATAGTTTAATATCATAGCATTTATTTTCTTATTTGACTTACTGTATATACATTTCTAACACAACAGTAAAAAATTGATTGTAAATGCTAAAAATGATTTAGACTTTGCATTTAGGCACGTGTCTATTCATTACATTTTCTATTTACTGTTGAAGAGTGCTGGAGTCAAGGTATGTGTGCATAGCATTTAGTATAAGGTTTATTCTTGTATGAAAGATTGCTTGAGTGTTACTTTTTCCATATACTTGTACACTGCACTAAATTGATTTAAGGTCTTGTCCTATAAATAAGATAAGGTGAGGAAGTCATTACCCTCCCTTAGCCCACAAATAATCTCCTTACTCACTAACCCAAGCCTAACTAAAACTGAATAGACGTTGGCCCTAGAGACATCTCAGACTCAAATAGGAGACTGACCTAAGGGGGAAGTTGATTTGAATCTGACTCTTGCCAAATCGGTGACTAAGGTTGGGGATTGAGGGGAGAAACCCCGAAGGCTGGTGGTTTGGCTTAATTAGGCCCGTCGCTTCTGCGCGGATACCTCCCACCAATCTTGCCCCTACCTGGCCGATTAACTTGTGGTCAGATTCGGCAATATACCCCCAGTGGACATTCAAACCAGTTAGGAGTCGTCTAGGTCTAAGGTTTACCCTAACTTAGGTTAGATTTTTTTTTATTTGTTTGTTTTTTTCTTTGTTTGTGTTTTATTGTGTGATATGGCTTATAACAATAATTTTTTCAATTTTAATGGTAATCCATATTACACCCCAACCTCTTTTTCGGATATTAACAATCCGGCATATCATAACTTTAACCAACCTAGTGTGCCGGATTGGTCTTATCCGAATCAATATAATCCATGCCCCCAATCTTATAACCATAATTTCATAATAATTTTAACTCTTCACAGAGTCAATGGGGATTCACCTCCCCCGAGTCCAATTTTAAACTAACTTGTCCTTCTTATCCACGTTGTCCACAATATTTTCAAGAATCATACTCAGTTTCACCAGTTCAAAATAGAAAACCATCAATCTTGAAAATGAGTATGCGGTCCAAGCAACAATCACAAAATCTAATGACTCACAATTTCATCACAAATTCAAAAACAACACTTCATCTTTTCAAGTCCAATCGCAACAAAATGATGACCAATCAACTATGAAAAGATGCTTAAAACCATGACTCAGACTCAAATCGCTCGTAATCATGACATAGATATGATGGTCCAAACTCTCCGTTCTCACTGTTTGACCATTTCTGATGTCGCTAACCATTTTGTTAGAGCCGAAGAGTCATGTTGTTTTGGAAAACAAGATTCCATTTCAGAACAACCATTTGAACTTGCCCAAACTCTAAATTTTGAAAATGACATTGACAGTTTGGCAAGCTAACCCTTTCCTGAAATTGAACTTGAGAATGAATATGATCCTGAACCTTAGTGATTCAATTCTACTTCCTGATTCAATAATGACTCCGGTGTCTTCACCTGATCTCAATCTTTTTCCTGAGTCAATATTTGATTCTGTGCCAATTCATCATGAAATTAAATTGCCAATCTTTTATGATCATCTTATTGAACTTGACCAATTTCATACTTTTGAAAGTCCCATTGATAAATTGGCAAGTTCTCATTTTTATGAAATTAAACTTAATGAGAAATGTGACCTAGATTCTTAAATTTGTGATACAGTTCAAATTCTCAAATCAATATTGACTCCTATTTTGTTACCCGACTTGAGTAATATTTTAGAGTCAGTTTCGATTCTCACACCTGTCATTCTTGAACTTGAATCACTAATATTAAGTCACATTCCATTGTGGGAAAATGAATGTGGACTTGAGTTTCAACTTCTTGATTTGGACCCACTTCCTGAACCAATCTCGACTCTTGAACCTTTCCTTGACTTAAGTTACTTTCCTGAGTCGGTATTAGTTCCCGTACTTTCTAAGTCCAAGTCAATCATTCCATCTTTTCACACTCTATTTTGAGATAAGGCGGTTGACAAAATTGACTCCGAAATTAATTATGAAATTTGAAAATTATGTGGGGTTAACTTTTTAATAAAAACAGTTCATATATACATCATTTTAGTGGGTTATATAAGAGAGATTTCTGGTGGGTTCCTCCGAACTCCACGAAAATTCGATTAGGTCGCATTTCGTGGACCAATCAGACCACCACCGGAACCACCACCTTATGGTAATATTTTCCTTCCCTTTCTTCTTTTTCATGCATCTATGCATTAATTCATACATTGAGGACAACACATGAGATAGGTGTTGGGGAGGGTCTAACATAACTTAGGTTGTTTTTTCTTTTTATTTAAAAAAAGAGGAAAAAATTTAACATTTTCTTTACTTTTAAAAACTTTTTGAAAATAGAAACAATATTTTGACATATTTTTTGTAAGAAATTAAGTCAATTTTAAGGAATAGGAGAAGTATAATTAGGATTTCTTATACTTGGTCAAAATAAGAATATTTGTTTAATTTTTAAGGATAGAAAGAAAGATTGTGAAAGTAATTTAGTCTTGATATTTACCCTGAAGAAATATGCACACCTTATACACTTACACACTTAGGGTTCAAAACAAAGATTCTTATGCCTTATGGAAAAAAAAAAAAAAATATATCTATGAAAGATGAACAAATCTAATTATTGATTAGTTAGGTGCTTTGGCCTAAGTAAGCCTTGGTATTTATGCGAAAGATGATTAGATAAGTTTGAGAAAAAATATATATAAATCCTCTTATTAAGCTGGGTATTTGTTCTTAATAAAGCATAAGTATTCACGCCTAAAAGCGGTTCATATAATAAAATCCTTAGTTTTTTGGCCTTATTTGCTCGAGTCTTTAAGTCCTTGGGTGTTTTCTCACCCGGTGCCCTAAGACCGTTTGGTTTGGGAGTCACCGATTAAAGGCTCGTTACATGGGCAGATTAGAAAGCCTAATAGAATTAAGGAATAATACCACCAAAAATAAAATAAAAAAATATAATAAATAAATAAATAAATAAGGCATAAGAGTTAGAGTTAAAGAACCCTTAGTCAAAATTTTCACGGTCACAAGGTGCATATGACTTAGGCTAAAGTAATAGACTAGATGAGAAGTACAATTTGCCTCCTTACTTTGATTGATAATAAATTTTTGAATAGAGACTTAAGTTTAGGAATGAAAATTCAGTTTTCCTATAACTTATATATTACTTAAAAACTTACAATAATATTTCAAATATTTTTCTTTTAAAATGTGTTTTTAAAATACTAACATTTTTCTCTTTCTTTATGGATTTTGTGTGTGTAATCCACTGAAAACCCTTACGAGACAAAACTCGTCCTCTACGGGTAACCTAGAGATTTAACAGCTTGTTGCACAAGCTCAATGCAATCACGTGACCTGCAAAAGTGGTCTAATAATCTTTGGTTTAGTTTTATTGTTTTGCTCGAGGACGAGCAAAAGATAGGTGTGGGAGCGTGATTGCACACATTTATTGCATTATTCTTTATTACATATCCACATTTATCATGTAATAAATCTGTTAAATTTCTTATGTTAAATATTTATTTTGCAGAAGATAATCATGGGGAGAAAGAGGATAAAATTAAATAAATATCAGTTAAATTCAGATTTAACTAGATCTATTTGGTTAGAGGAGGATGATCCCAAATGCAGTTGGTTAAATTCAATTTTTGGTGAATCAAGTGATTAAAGCTAAAGATCAACCGATACAGAGTCCAAATCCAAAGGGATAAACAGATAGATAGAAGATCAACAGATGAGATGAAGCAATTTTGACTCAAATTCTGGCTGGATACATTTCAGTATTTGAATCATAATTTTCGCTAGCAGAACTCAAATATGATGATTCAAGATGATCCAGAAAAAGGACTTAAAGGGCCACAACTCTTAAGTTGATTATTATTTCTAATTCTGTCATTTGATAAGCTATATTTAGCAAATAATACGCCAATAAGGTACAGATCAGAACTGAATATCCACATCAAATCAAGTTTGGAGATAAGAGGAGGATTCAAATTCAGAAATAGCCAGCTTCCCATATCTTCATACTCCTCTAACTTTGCATTTCTCCTATAAATACCTGCAATCTCAAAGGCAAAAAAAGGAAAAGATCAAGCAGATAGCAGAACTTAGGCTAATTTGTAGTTTGTAACTTAGGTTTTTAGTTTTCTTTTATGTAATTTTCATTTTATTTTTGTAACTGAGAGGAGAGGAGACTTTCATGGAGAAATGAGAGCAATCTTGTACTGAAGATGACACCGTGTAAGTGATCTTTTCTTCCATTGTTATTTGAATTGAATCGAGGTTTCCTTTTCTTTTCTATTCTTGTTTTTATTCGTTTCCCTCTTTTGCGTTTGTGGATCAAAATGAAACCGATAGCCTCGAAGTTGCCTTGTCCTTGCAAGTGCCATTGATGGCTTATGGTGATGGATATCCATTTCTATGGTAGTATAGCTCGCCCCTTCATTTTATAGTGTAAATTGGGAATGGGGAAGATCTTATATGCCATGCTTCGTTCTCCTTCAAGTAAAGGTACATCGTTGATACGGGTAAAAGGAAAGCAGGCACCGAAGAGGTAAATATGTTTTTTAGGTTTTAGTTTTTCTTTCTTTTCTTGTAACTTTTAGTGTAGATCACCAACACCATAATCACCCAAATCTCTTCCACTCTTTTAATTTCTTTGTACATATCACTTCTATTTTCTTCATCTTCTCTATCTATCACTTTCTTCCTAACTTAGTTATAACTCTTTTTCATTTTCCTTTTAAAAAAACTAAAAGAAGATCTTTAATCATTCTTTGTAGTATAAAAGAGAACTTACTTAAAAAGATTCCATCGCTAGTCTCTTCTTGTGGACCACGACCCGCATAGCCACTTGCTATAGCGGTAGATTGAGCACTTTGTACTACTGTTTTAAAATTTCTGAAATTCTCTATTTTTGTGCAGGTTCCAGCTCAATCAAATATGCATCTTATATACACTTATACATTGGTTTAAACTTGGAATGATGAGGATAACTTAATACTAAATAATAATAAGAATCTTAACTATTGATTAGCTAGATGCTTTGGCCTCATGAAGCCTTGACATTTACGTAAAAAAAGTTAGGTAAGAAATTAAATATATATATATATATATATATATATATATATATATATATATATAAATGTATATCAGCTGACGGCTGAGAGACCCTCTCAGCCTGCGGTGACGTGGCACATTATTAGCCACACTAGAAAGGACGGCCCGCCTATCGAAATAGTTGAAATTACTAAATAGCCCTGCTGTAAAAGACAGTAGATCTATATAGTTTATTATAATTTTATATTTTCTGACGTTACTCAATTTTGTCAGAATTATCATTTATAACTGGCCAAACTGTAAACATTTTTTTATCAAATCACGAAACTAATTTGAATCCTTCTTTATTATATTTTTTGTTATCTGATTTGAAATTTAATGATTTTTTAATATAGTCGCAGTTTTACTTTTTTTCGAATGTAATGTATAAATTATTATTTTTTTTACATACTGAATTCGGACAAGGACTGCGACTATGATCGCAGTACTTAACGAGAGCAAGTCGTGGTATTGTGACTATGGTCGCAGTACTCACGACAACATTTTTTTTGGGTGAGTTTTTTTGCTAAGTTATATGTAATAACGGTGTCTAAGGACTGATACTATAGTCGCAGTTTATGTATGATTTTATATGTTTGATCTTCACTGTAACTTATTGCAGGCGAAGTAGGACTGCGACTATGGTCGCAGTGTTTAAGAACAACAGTGGCAATTTTCTAAGTAGGACTGCGACTATGGTCGCAGTGTTTAAGAACAACAGTGGCAATTTTCTAATTTGTGATATACAGTGAAATATACAGTGAAATATACTGATTTGAAAGGATTGCGATGATGTTCGCAGTATTATCTGTTCATATAATTTATTTTTGGACTGCGACCATGGTAGCTATTTATAACTTTATTGAATGCAAAATGATCAAACTGTTTATGACTGGACAGCGACCGTGGTCGCAGTTTGATATGTAATTATAATATGAGTACTGCGACCATTATTTCAGATAAGATGCAGAATTAATACCTATACGGTATACTTTATATGTATTTTTACAATGTGAAAGATTATTTTGCAGATAGAAGTAAATTTTATTTATAACATAATATGGTAAGAAAGAGACCTTACAAAAAAAGAGCATTAAAAGCTTTTAAGAGAAGACAAAATAACATTGAATATCAGAAGATCAGGAAATCCTAATCCTCATCATCATCATCATCATAAGCAGATTCGTCTTCTTCATTCTCCTGGTCTTCCTGTTCATCACTTATTTCCTCATCATCTTCTTTTTTTGAGGTTTTTGAGGTTCATCGATAAACTCCCAGAATGGATCGTCTCTATCAAGCTCTTCGTCGATCCGTTGCGAGAAAGCGAGCCTATAGCATCAGAGGACATGCTTTCATCAAGGATGCCTCCGTCAAGTGGTAGAGGAATAATGTCCTCCTCACTAACCCACATGAAAACTTCATCATCATGATGAATAGGAGGATCAGTTAAAATATTATTTGATGTAGTGAGATAGTCAAAAGGAGTGAAGTCCAGACTGGTATCAGATTCCAGACTGGTATCAGATCACTAGAATACCTTGAAGAAAGAGGACCGGTGGGGGATTGATTGAAGTTGAATTTTGAGTGTTCAGGGGAAGAAGATGGGGAAGACATGATTCAAGAATGAATTGTTTTTCTGAAAGTTTTTGAAATCAAATTGAAAAGGAGCAAAAATATAGTTTTTAGATATGAGATAATATATTAGTTACAAGCACTATATAGAGGTCAATAATATGAAAGAACATGAATAGTAATAATAATTGTTATAGGTGAGGGTTGAGTATGGTTAGAAGTGGTAAAAAAAATTAAATATTTAATTGAAGAGTTATGGCTGGAGAATCCGAAGAGTTCCTTTTTTCCAGAAGTTTACTACGTGAAGTACAAATAAACTTGTTATAGAATATTTTGCCTATATCTTTAGATTACGTATAGTGCACATCTTTTCTTTATCGTGATTAACATTAGTGCATCTCTTTTTCTAGACTGTTGTTGTATCACGGTAGATAAATTATTAATTACTTCATTAAATTCAGTGTAATTAATATAGTATTTTTATAAGATGTGATATACGCGAACTGATCTCAAGGTCGCATGGCTAAACTACTTTGTAAAATTATAAATTTTTTTTTTACATAAGGCATGCGAAAAAAGATTGCGACTTTGGTCGCAGTGCTGTACGATAACATGTTTTCGTCTGTTATTTTTTATGTTATAAGGAATGCGACTATGGTCATGCGTGATATAAAAAAGTTTTTGTTATATTATGACTACGACTAGTATCGCAGTCGTCATTTAAAATTGAAAGTTATTTTGTATTAAGTTTGCGACCATGGTCGCAATGATTGAAAGTTTTATTATATTATGACTGCGACTATGATCGTGGAATTTGTAAAACGGTGAGAATTCTGTTACAAAAGGCATGCTTCTGTTTATTTCACATTATGTTCATCCAATTTTTTTATTATATTTTCGATGTAGTAGAATTACGAATTTTTTAACTGTAGATATATTCAACTGAAAATTATTTTAGGTAATTTTTGTTTGTGGATGAGTTTATGGCAGTTTAGAAGTAAAAATGGGGTATTTTTGTCATTTTGATTCACGAATGTTTAGGCGGGATTTATGGGGTATTTTTGTCATTTTGATTCACGAATGTTTAGGCGGGATTTTTTTTTTGGCGCCTACACTCTGCGGCCGATCTGTGGCATATATTCAGCGACGTCACCGCGGGCTGAGAAACTCTCTCAGCCGTCAGCTGAGGTACAGTAACCCATATATATATATATATATATATATATATATATATATAACAAGTCTAATGAACAATTAGTTAGGCATCTTAGCCTCAAGAAGCCTTAATATTTACATAAAAGAAAATTAGATTAGTTACATATTTTTTTAAAAAAAAAGAAGTGCTTAATGGGCTGTGAAGTGGTAATACTTCAAAACTTCTATGGAAAAAATACAAAATAAAAAAAATATATTATATATATATTATATATATATATATATATATATATATATATATATATATATATATATATATATATATATATATATATATATATATATATATATATATATATATATGTATAAATTTTACGTATGTAAGTTTGAATCAAAATCTCAAGTTAAGAGCTATATACATTCACAAAGATGCATAGGATCAGTAAACTTAGGAAGGATGGTGATATAGGCTAAGATTTGAAAATCTCTATAAAGTAGATGATAGAATTCTTGATAGGAGATTGAACTTGATAATGGGAGTTTATGGTAACTAGCGAACTCATACATTAGTAATGCTTATCACTCTAAAAATAGTTTGTCTTTCTTTATTTTTATCTTTCTTTTACTATTTTCTTTATTTTTACTTATCCGTATTTTTGGTTACACTTTTATTTTAATCTCTTTTCATCTTTTAAATTCTTTCACCGAATTTTTTGGGTGTAATTCACTGAAAACCCTTATGAGACAACACTCGTCCACTAAGGTAACCTAGGGTCTAAAGGCGTGTTGCATATGCTAAGTGCAATTGTGAGTCCTACGAAAGTGGATTAGGATTTTATTTTTAAGATTTTTAGTTCTTCTTTTTCCTTTTAGATTAGGATTTTGCTCGAGGACTGGCAAAAAGTAGGTATGCGGGTGTGATGTGTGCGCTTTATATACATATTTTACATCACTTTTTATGCCTACTATTTGCCACATTTAATACTGCATGGGTATTTTGTTAATGTTATTTTGCAGATTTTTTATCAAGAGCAAATTAGAAGAAAAGAGCGAAAATTGGTAAATTAATGATATCATGTGAACAAAAGAGATGCAGAATCACAGATGTGATGCAGAGTTAAACATCTCAATAGAGTCTTCACGCAAAATCAAAAATTTCACAAAACTCTGGGGCTGAAATGGACTAAGAGTTCGGCCACTCAACCGTATATTTCGCCAAGCAGCCGTGGACCAGTCAACGGGAATGCTAATTAAGAGATCTACACGAGTCTAAAAGCAGAGCTTCAATACAGCTGGAAGTTTGGCTAGCCAGCCGAATTTTCGGCCAGATGGCCGAATTATGGCGGCAACTGTGGATAGAATTTTTTCAGTAATTCGTGTAAATTTGAAAACCTAGGTTTTTTTTATTCTATTAGGGTTCTGCTACTCTCTGCACTATATATATGCCGCCAAGCCTCTTATAACATACACAATTTTTATGTCTCTTTTAGTTTGAGTGAAAATCAAATAAAATTCTGCTATTAACCATTAAATCTCAGAGTATCTTTAGTGAGAAATTCTTCATAAAAACTTCATCTTTTTGGTGCTCTCTTACCGTTCTCTTTATTTAATTTTTGTCTCTGAAATTTGTAGATCTATCTAATATTATGATGTATTATATTTTCTTAGTTATGAACAAATTTTTCATTAGGGCATGATGTAGGGATTGTATTGATGATATAATATTGTATTCTGTGCAAATTCTACTACGTGTTTTGTAAAGTTTGAATCTTTTGCATGCTAAGTTGTTAATCCTGTACTTTATATTATAATTGGTACTCACAATTAATCAGAAGGCTAGGTTAGAGTCTGAAAGGAGATAACTTAGCAATAACTTTTAGGATTAACAATCATAACTCGAGACGTTGAGACGTAAGAGTTGTGCAGTCATATAGGAATATCCATCACACTTAATGCATGTTCTAACTAGCAATCTACTAGATCGAGAGATTGTAAATTCTAGATTTAGAATATAGAATTAGTATTATTCGAGAGAAAATACCAATTAGGTTAGGGAATTTCGATTGTTAGCATGAGTAGGATGAATTAGTACAAGTATAATATTTTATCTAATTATAATTACCAAAATTATTACCCTAGTTCTTTTCATATATAAAGCAACCCGTTTTAGTAGTAGTTTATTCACAACCTCTTTCAACTTAATTGATTATTCAAATAGAATTAGAAAAGAATAGTTGATACTTGAAACAACAATTCTCGTGGGACGATACTCTATTTTACTATATATTACTTGTTAATAATTGGCGCACTTGCCATTCGGAATCAGATCAGTCTCCGCTGTTACCATATTGTACACAACCTGTCTCTTACCTGATATTACACTTACATTACTGTGCCTAATCACCTAACTTGCATATTCTTGGTTTATTCGTATACTTCAGTTACCGTATAATTACTGCTTCCTAATGATTCATACTGTTCTCCTTAGTTGTTATTGAGGACAGCTCGGTTGTGCATACTCAGTCGATACAGACATGAGGTATATGATATATATGAAGATTTTCTTTTTTAGATTATCCCCTTGAGGTATCAATCTCATGATCTATCTACTGAGCCCGTACAATTGGTTTTGTCGCTTCAGTATATCACATTACTGGATGCGTCTTTCGTGTTCGGGTGCGTATGCTCACGACAATGTTTTCAACGCATGCTTTTGATTCGAATTTATCAATGCACGTGTGCTTGATCTTGCACGCCACTTGGCATTCACCTCCACTTGTTCGAAAGTTCTTACTCCCCTAGACCTGCATGTTCAGATCCTGGAGCTTGGAGCTTTTGGATTCTTCTAGTAGCTGATTAGAGATACGTAGAGAAAGCGTGGATCATCGACAGACTATCTAGAGCCCTATCCTTCTAGGCCCCCTACTCGTCTCCCGAGTTTTTCTTTTGTGACTAGTGATCATATTTTGTACTATTCATATATGTATATCTCTTCGTATTCTCACATATGCGCCTATCGGTGATGTAATATTCTTGTAATATTGTATCACATCTTCTGATAACTTTGTGAAATCACCTAGAGGGGGTGAATAGGTGATTATTCTAATCAATGCATAAATTTAAAAATGAGATGATGCAACAATCACTCAAAGCAAAATTAGAAGCCGAATACGCTGTGAAGGGCTCTGAACTCCTTCCTTGTGATTCCTCTAAATAAGAGTTTGAGGTGCGCAATGCAATCTTTTCGTGAGAGTATAAATTGACAATATAGGAATGAATGAAAAGCAAGTAAATAATACAAGTAAACCAATCGCAAACACAGAGATTTGTTTCGAGGTTCGAGCACCCAGCTCTACATCCCCGCCTTCACCCAGAAGGATTTCCGATCCACTAGAAATTCCACAAAGGATTACAACCACTAGGGAGTACCCAACTCCTCAATCATACTCCTCTAGTCCAGAGGTAGTGGAGCCACAATACAATAATCACCTGGTGATCAAAAGACCACAAACTCTCTTTTGAAAAACTTTTCTTTATAAAACCCTAGAGAATAATGTATAGGATTGAAGCTCAAGGTTTGTAAGTGAAAAATAAAACAAAGTAGAAGAGAGTTTTGATTCAAAAACTTTAGAGAAAAATCAGAGATTAGAGCACAAAAACTGAGAATAAAAACTTTTTTCAAGAATACTCAAACTTTTGATTTCTTTTCAAATGTTGTTGTTTTTCTGCTCAACCCCATCCACCCCTATTTATAGGATATAGGTAGGATTTAAAGGGTAAATGTTAATTTGACTAATCAGGAAGGATAAGACCCAAAACTAGCCTGAAACCACGTTTGGAGAATAAAAACACGTTTTAAAACATGTTTAAAAAACTAGCCGTTTGGCTGAGAAAACACTCACGGTCGACCGGCCGGTCGACCGGTTTTCAAAAATTTTTGACCGTTAGCAGGCTCCGATCGACCGCCCGGTCGACCATCCCAAACAAAGAGTTGGGTGCAGTCAGTCGGTCGACCGCCCGGTCGCCCAACATGGGGTCCGATCGACCGCCCGGTTGACAGGATAACGTGCACACATGCACGCACCCAATGATCAGAACTGCAGTCGACCGCGCAGTCGACCATTCTGACCTGTAAAGAGCCGATCGACCGCCCGGTCGACCGCAATAGGTCAAAACAGAAATTTTGAGGGAATGGTTTTGAAGATATGTTTATTTTCAAAAATGATTTTTGTCAAGACTTTGTAAAATATAATAAATTGAGTTTGCAAATACTGAAATAGGTCTATTAAAATATCTCACAGAAGAGACAAAAATAATCTTTTGAAAAACATGTGCAATTTTGTGTGTGTGGGGGATTTGAGCTTCAACACTATATACTATTCTTTAACGAATTAAAATATAAAAACTATATAGGAAGATGTCTCCGAATCGCGTTGCCGAACTAGAGCCTCCTCTCCTATGAAAAATTCCTCTTGCGCCATTAACCTTACAACATGCTTGAAGCGCCATCAACTTTGCAACATGCTTATAGAAATCTAAAGCCATCAAGACTTATACAAACCTGAAATTCATTCTAGAATCTTTATTAGTACCAAATAGCTTTTATATGGTTTGTTATCATCAAAACATATATAAATGGAGAGTGTAACCTTTGGGCCAACAATCTCCCCCTTTTTGATGATGACAAAACATATAAGCTATAACACAAGATATAGAAGGGAGGTAAAAACTTTCCCTCAAATAATGCTATATTAAACAACTTATTATGTGAGAATTTTGAAATTTGAAATTTTGAAATACAACAAAAAACGCCAAACATAAAACATTAACATAAAACATAAACAAACACCAACAAAAATACCAAACATAACATAAAACATTAACATTAAATATAAACAAACACTACAGTATACCAAAACAAACAACACATATTTCTCCCCTTTTTGTCATACATCAAAAAGGGATATGATAATAAGAAAACTTCTTTATTCAACAACACAAACATTTAGTTCACCACATATAAAAGAAATTTTATTGTAGTCAAGTGGTTTAGTGAAAATATCGGCAAGTTGAAAATCAGAAGAAACATATTCAATATCAATATCACCTTTCTCAAAATGATCTCTAAGGAAGTGATATCGAATCTCATCGCACTTGGTCTTACTATGTTGATTTGCATTCTTAGTCATATGAATTGTACTAGTATTATCACAAAATATTTTAATATGGTCATAATGCAAATCATAATCAAGGAGAGTATGTTTCATCCAAAGAACTTGAGCACAACAAGCCCCCACTGCAATATACTCCGCCTCGGCGGTTGAGAGGGCTACCAAATTTTTTCTTGAAAGACCATGAAACAAAATAATTACCAAGAAATTGACATGTTCCACTAGTACTCTTTCTATCCACTCTACAACCCGCATAGTCGGCATCCGAAAAACTCGTCATTGAGAATTGTCCGGTCTTCGGATACCATCGACCCATTCCAATAGTGCCCTTAATATAACGAATAATGCGTTTTACCGCAATTAAATGAGATTCTTTGGGACAAGATTGAAATCTAGCACAAAGACACACACTAACATAATATCCGGCCTACTAGCCGTTAAATACAACAAACTACCAATCATGCTTTGATTGAGTTTTTTCATCCACACAAAATATAAAATATTAGATCTGAGAATTAAAGGTGTGCAAGTGCTCAATTCGAATCCGCGGTAGCAATGGCTATGCGGGTCGTGATCCTCAGGGAGGGACTAGCGATAGAAGCGTTTGTAAGATTCTCTAAAATTTTTATTTATTTTATTAGTTATGATGGTATTTATAAGGAAGTGTGGTGAAAAGAATTTGAGAGAGATAGAGATAGAAATCTAAACAAAAGAAAGAAAGAAAGAAAGAAACACATACCTCTTCAGTCTGCTTACCTTTTGAACCGTTGCGATGATTTACCTTTTCTTGGAAGGCGTACAAGCATGGCGTATAGGATCGTCCGCCTTCTTAATCTACACTATGAAATAAAAGACAACTATGAAGACCTGTTCATCGCCAAAGGCCATCAAGGGCTCTTCTTCGGCTAGGTAGTCTCGAAGCAGTTGGTTCTCATGGTGGGCAAGACATTAGAGAGAAAATAGAAGAAAGCAAATACTGAGATACACAAGATTAAACAAGAACAAAAAAAAAACAAAAATAATAAAAGAACAAAAACAAACCTCGATTCGATTATTAAACAATGGTGGAAAAATAAAACTTACACCGACTGTCACCATCAGTACAAGTAGATCCCTTCCTCCATGAGAACATCATCTCCTCTCAGTTTTTACAAAAGGGAAAAAATAAAAATTACAATGGAGGAAAGAAAATCTAAACTACAAGAAGAAAACCTAAACCCTAGATTTGGCCCTCTGGCTCTGCCTCTGGACGCTGTTTCTCGTTGCACTGCAGGGGTATTTATAGGTGCAGAAGGAGGTAGAGTCCCGGATAAGCTCGTACACGAAAACAGTTCCCTGGTCTCATCCAAATTGCCGCGGAAACGCGGCTTGCGCCGCGTTTTCGCGGCTCAATGTTATCTGTTGGCCACGCGCTTTGGCGCGTGGCTTCTTCTGGTCCGTCAAACCTGGTCGTTTTCTTCTGGAAGCTGTATCCTGGCTCTTGATCTTGGGATTTCGAGATAACTTAGAAATCAAGTTACCTAGATCTCAAATATCCCAAATCTTTTATCCACGAATTTCCTTATCTTTGCACTCTCTTCTTTGGCTTTTATCCTCATACTGCAAGTGTTTAGGGTTGGATAGAAGTCTATCCTTCCCTCTTCTTTGATATTTGCAACTTTAGCCCTTGTGTATTTGCACTTTTGACATTTGGTATTTACACTTTTGCACTTGGGCTTTGAATGTGGGCTTTTGGGCTCTTTTTACGCTTTAATTCTTTCTTTTTATTATTTTGAGGCCTGCACACAATAAATTACAAAATATTAATAAATGTGCAGAATTATATGAATAAATATGAAAATGTGATGGTAAATGTTATGATAAAAATGCACTTTTCACTACCAATCACACCCCCACACTTATCTTTTTGCTCGTCCTCGAGTAAAAATCAAAGAAAAAGAAAAAGAAAAGAAAAATTAATCTAACCTAACTCACTTTCGTAGGAATCAAGGTTGCACTTAGCATGTGCAACAAGCCGTTAAACCCCTAGGTTACCCTAGAGGACGAGTGTTGTCTCGTGAGGGTTTTCAGCGGATTGCACCCACAAAATCCATAAAAAGGTAAATATTTGAATTATATTTGAAGAGACTAAGTAGTCTATAAGTTTTAGGATTATCATTTTTATTCATTCTTCAAACTTAGTCTTTATAAAGTAAATTATTATCCATTTTTAAGTAAGGATCAAAATTGAATTTTGTGTATAGTCTTTTTCGTTACCAAAAATCATATGCATCCTTATGAATTTTTACTAGGAATTCCTTAACTTGGACTCTCATGCCTCTTTTTTTTTTTTAAATATGTATAACTCATCTAATTTTCTTTCGTGTAAGTATCAAGGCTTCTTGTGGCCCTCATACCTAACTAATTGATTATTAGATGTGTTATTACATATATTATATTTCTTAGTCTTCTTAGGCTTTCTAATGCACCCATCTAGCGAACTTAAAGTCGGTGGCTCCCAAACCGGTCGGCTTTAGGGCACCAGGTGAGAAAACACCTCGCGGACTCAAATTCGAGTGAACTAGGCCACAAAACTAAGAGCTTTATTTTATTTATTACTCACCTTTAGGCGTGAATACTTATGCTTCTTGAGGCACATGTATCCAGCTTAATTGGTGAAATTTTTTTTTAAGGATATATATATTTTTTTATGAGGCACAAGGGTCTTTGTCTTAGAATCCTAGATATGCATTAGGTATGCAAATTTCATTAAGGTAAAAATCAAGACTAACTACTTATTCAATTTCTCCTCCTATACCTAAAAATTCAACAATTTATTTATTTTGACGAAGTTTTTAGAAATTCTAATCATGATTTTCCTAATTCTTAAGACTAACTTAGATTTCTTTCAAAAGATAAGTCAAAATATTGTCCTTTTTATAATAATTTTTTTCTTTTTTTTTCAGATTTTTTTTATTAGCAGATTTTTGTTAGTTTCTACCTATGTTAGTATGTTAGTAAAGCCCACCCCCACACTTATCTCATGCATTGTCCTCAATGTATGAATGAATGCATATATGCATGAAAAAGAACAAGGGAAGGCAGAAGTTACCTTAAGGTGGTGGTTCTGGTGGTGGTCTAATTGGGCCAAGCGTTGCTACCCAATCAAGATAACATAATATTTGGTGAAACCCACAGAAATTTTTCTTATATAGCCCACTAAAATGTATGTATCATTATTTTTTAAAATTTCCACCCCATCAAATTTCCAAATTTAATAATAAATTTCAGAGTCAATTGTGTCAACATCCTTGTCCCAAAATGGAGTATGAAAAGATGGAATTATTGACTTGGACGTGGGAAGTACGGGAACGAATACCGACTCAGGAAAGAAACTTAAATCAAGTAATGGTTCAGGAGTCGGGCTAGGTTTAGGAACTGGGTCCAAATCAATAAGCTGAAACTCAAGTCCACAATCAGTTTCCCACAATGGAATGTGACTCAATATTGGTGATTCAAGTTCAGGAATGATAGGTGTGGGAATCAAATCTGATTCTAAAAGATTACCTAAGTCGGGTAAAAAAACAGGAGTCAATAATGATTCGGGAATTTTAACTTGATCACAGATTTGAGAATCTAGGTCACATATCTCATTGGGTTCAATTTCATAAAAGTGAGAACTTGCCAATTTATCCATGGGACTTTCAAAATTGCAAAATTGGTCAAGTTCAATATGATCATCAAAAATGGGTGATTCAATTTCATGATGAATTGGAATAGGATCCAATGTTGACTCGGGAAAAGTGAAATCAGGTGGAGACACCGGAGTCATTATTGAATCAGGAAGTAAAATTGAATCACCAAGTGGGAGATGAGGATCATATTCATGCTCAAGATCTATTTCAGGAAATGAAAAACTTGTCAAGTTATCAAAATTTGAAGTTTCGGCAAGTTCACATGATGGCACTGAATTAGAATCTTGTTGTCCAAAGCAACTTGGTTCGTCGGCTCTAAGAGAGTGGTCAGCGATATCAGAAATGGCCGAATGGTGAGAACGTAAAGATTGAACCATCATATCTATATCATGATCACGGGCTAATCTAGCCTGAGTCATGGCTGCAAGCATCCTTTCATAGTTGATAGGTGCATCATGTTGTGATTGGACTTGAAAGGATGAAGTGTAATCGTGATGAAGTTGTGAGTCGGTGGACTCACGCATAATCATGTCTGCGATTGATGGTAATTGTTGCTTGGACTCATGCATACTTATCATTTCCCCGATAGATGGTATTCTATTCTGAATGGGTGGATCTGAGTATGACTCTTGGGAATATTGTGGACAAGGTGGAGACGGAGGACAAGTCGGTTGAAAATTGGACTCGGGGGAATCGAAACCCCATGAACTCTGTGAAGAGTTGAAAGTATGAAAATTATGGTCATAAGATGGGGGGTATGGGTTATATTCATTCGGATAAGACCATTCCGGCACACTAGATTGGTCAAAAATATGATATGCCGGGTTGGTAATATCCGAAAAAGAGTTAGGTGAGTAATATGGATTAAAGTTGGAAAAATTATTATTATATGCCATATCACACCAACGCAAACAATTAAAAAAAACAAACAAACAAACAAAAAAAGAAAAAAATTCTAACCTAAGTTAGGGTAGACCTATGACCTAGACGACTCCTAACTGGTTAGACTGTCCACGGGAGGTAGGGTGCAGACTTTGACCACAAGTTAATCAGCCAGGTCAGGGCAAGAGTGGTGGGAGGTTTTCCGTCAAAGACGTTCCTTAATTAAATAACCACCAATCTTCGGGCTTTCGGCCCTCAATCCCCTTCCTAGACACTGATTTGGCAAGAGTCAAATTCCAACACTGTTCCCCCTTAGGATAATCTCCTAATTGAGTCCGAGATGTCCCTAGGGCCAACGTCTACTAATTTTAAGTTAGGCTTGGGTTAGTGAGTGCTTGGATATGATTTTTGGGCTAAAGAAGGGTGATGAAATCCCCACCTTATCTTGTTAATGGGTTATGACCTTAAGATATTTTTGTGTAAGTGTACAAGATATGTAAATAAGATTCACTCAAAGCATGAAAATCAACCAAGAGATGAGTCCTATTCTACATGCAATGCGAACGTACCTTGCTCCAGCACTCTTCAACAGTAAAATAAAGTAATTGAAAAGACACGTGCCTAATATGCAAACGTCTAATCAATTTTTATCATTAACAACAAATATTTTACTGTTGAATTAATTAGCAGTAAGCAGGGTTATCACAGAATAAATTTTAACAGAGCAGAAAGCAGATATTACAATTTTCAGCAACCTGCAGAAAATTGATCAGTAGTTCACTGCTACTGCCGCGGACCGCGGCTATTGCCGCGTTTGCGCGGCAAAGTAACAGGCTCTGCTGCTCTGCCTTCGAGGGCAGAGGCACAAAGTTGCTATATGTCAACTTCTGCTGCTGTTTTTCTGTTCTCCAAACCTGCAAACAGAAAAGAATAAAAGAATTAGTTAAAAATTTTTGATTGAGTTTTTTCCTGCACACAAAATATAAAATATTAGATCTGTGAATTAAAGGTGTGCAAGTGCTCAATTCGAATCCGCGGTAGCAATGGCTATGCGGGTCGTGATCCTCAGGGAGGGACTAGCGATGGAAGCGTTTGTAAGATTCTCTAAAATTTTTATTTATTTTATTAGTTATGATGGTATTTACAAGGAAGTTTGGTGAAAAGAATTTGAGAGAGATAGAGATAGAAATCTAAACTAAAGAAAGAAAGAAAGAAAGAAACACATACCTCTTCAGTCTGCTTACCTTTTGAACCGTTGCGATGATTTACCTTTTCTTGGAAGGCGTACAAGCATGGCGTATAGGATCGTCCGCCTTCTTAATCTACACTATGAAATAAAAGACAACTATGAAGACCTGTTCATCGCCATAGGCCATCAAGGGCTCTTCTTCGGCTAGGTAGTCTCGAAGCAGTTGGTTCTCATGGTGAGCAAGACATTAGAGAGAAAATAGAAGAAAGCAAATACTGAGATACACAAGATTAAACAAGAACAAAAAAACAAAAATAATAAAAGAACAAAAACAAACCTCGATTCGATTATTAAACAATGGTGGAAAAATAAAACTTACACCGACTGTCACCATCAGTACAAGTAGATCCCTTCCTCCATGAGAACATCATCTCCTCTCAGTTTTTACAAAAGGGAAAAAATAAAAATTACAATGGAGGAAAGAAAATCTAAACTACAAGAAGAAAACCTAAACCCTAGATTTGGCCCTCTGGCTCTGCCTCTGAACGCCCCTTCTCTGTTTCTCTGCAGGGGTATTTATAGAAGATATAAGAAGTAGAGTCCTAGTACAACTCCTCAACGAAAACGCATCGCCAACCGCCTCAGGATTGCCGCGGAAACGGGAAATTTGCCGTGGAAACACGGCACTTTTGTAGCCAAATGCCACGCGCTTTCTCGCGTGGCATCCTCTGGTCCGTCCATCTGGGTTTATCCTTCTGGAAATTGTATCCTGACTCTTCATCTTGAGATTTCGGGATAACTTGGGAAGCAAGTTACCCTAGATCTCAAATCTTCCCATATCTTTTAAACGAATTTCTTCTCTTGCACTCTTTTTATCCTCATCCTGCAAGCATTTAGGATTTAGTAGAAGTCCATCCCTTTACTCTTCTTTTAATATTTGCAATTCTTGCAATTGGTAATTGCAACTTTGACATTTGATAATTGCAATTTTTCACTTGGGCTTGGACATAGGCTTTTGGGCTTCTTTTAAAGCTTTATTCTTTTATTTTTATTTACTCAAGGACTGCACATAATGAATAATAAAATATTAGTAAATGTGCAGAATTATATGAATAAATATGAAAATGTGATGGTAAATGTCATGATATAAATGCACTTTTCACTAACAATCACACCCCGACACTTATCTTTTTGCTCGTCCTCGAGTAAAAATCAAAAAGAAAAAGAAAAACTAATCTAACCTAACTCACTTTCGTAGGAATCACGGTTGCACTTAGCATGTGCAACAAGCCGTTAAACCCCTAGGTTACCCTAGAGGACGAGTGTTGTCTCGTGAGGGTTTTCAGCGGATTACACCCACAAAATCCATAAAAAGGAAAATATTTGAAATACGTTTGAAGAGACTAAGTAATCTATAAGTTTTAGGATTATCATTTTTATTCATTCTTAAACTTAGTCTTTATAAAGTAAATTGTTTTCATTTTTAAGTAAGGATCAAAATTGAATTTTGTGTATAGTCTTTTTCGTTACCAAAAATTATATGCATCCTTATGAATTTTTACTAGGAATTCCTTAACTTGGACTCTCATGCCTCTATATTTTTTTCTCTCTTTTTCTTTTTTTTAATATGTATAACTCATCTAATTTTCTTTCGTATAAGCATCAAGGCTTCTTGAGGCCCTCATACCTAACTAATTGATTATTAGATGTGTTACTACATATATTATATTTCTTAGTCTTCTTAGGCTTTCTAATCCACCCATGTAGCGAACTTAAAGTCGGTGGCTCCCAAACCGGTCGGCTTTAGGGCACCAGGTGAGAAAACACCTCGCGGACTCAAATTCGAGTGAACTAGGCCACAAAACTAAGGACTTTATTTGTAAACTCACCTTTAGGCGTGAATACTTATGCTTCTTGAGGCACATGTATCCAGCTTAATTGGTGAAATTTTTTTTTTTAAGGATATATTTTTTTATATGAGGCACAAGGGTCTTTGTCTTAGAATCCTAGATATGCATTAGGTATGCACATTTCATTAAGGTAAAAATTAAGACTAACTACTTATTCAATTTCTCCTCCAATACCTAAAAATTCAACAATTTATTTATTTTGACCAAGTTTTTAGAAATCCTAATCATGATTTTCCTAATTCTTAAGACTAACTTAGATTTCTTTCAAAAGATAAGTCAAAATATTGTCCTTTTTATAAGTTTTTTTTCAGATTTTTTTTATTAGCAGATTTTTGTTAGTTTCTACCTATGTTAGTATGTTAGTAAAGCCCACCCCCACACTTATCTCATGCATTGTCCTCAATGTATGAATGAATGCATATATGCATGAAAAAGAACAAGGGAAGGCAGAAGTTACCTTAAGGTGGTGGTTCCGGTGGTGGTCTAATTGGGCCAAGCGTTGCTACCCAATCAAGATAACATAATATTTGGTGAAACCCACCAGAAATTTTTCTTATATAACCCACTAAAATGTATGTATCATTATTTTTTAAAATTTCCACCCCATCAAATTTTCAAATTTCATAATAAATTTCAGAGTCAATTGTGTCAACCTCCTTGTCCCAAAATGGAGTATGAAAAAATGGAATTATTGACTTGGACGTGGGAAGTACGGGAACGAATACCGACTCAGGAAAGAAACTTAAATCAAGTAATGGTTCAGGAGTCGAGCTAGGTTTAGGAAGTGGGTCCAAATCAATAAGCTGAAACTCAAGTCCACAATCAGTTTCCTACAATGGAATGTGACTCAATATTGGTGATTCAAGTTCAGGAATGATAGGTGTGGGAATCAAATCTGACTCTAAAAGATTACCTAAGTCGGGTAACAAAACAGGAGTCAATAATGATTCGGGAATTTTAACTTGATCACAGATTTGAGAATCTAGGTCACATATCTCATTGGGTTCAATTTCATAAAAGTGAGAACTTGCCAATTTATCAGTGGGACTTTCAAAATTGCAAAATTGGTCAAGTTCAATATGATCATCAAAAATGGGTGATTCAATTTCATGATGAATTGGAACAGGATCCAATGTTGACTCGGGAAAAGTGAAATCAGGTGGAGACACCGGAGTTATTATTGAATCAGGAAGTAAAATTGAATCACCAAGTGGGAGATGAGGATCATATTCATGCTCAAGATCTATTTCAGGAAAGGAAAAACTTGCCAAGTTATCAAAATTTAAAGTTTCGGCAAGTTCACATGATGGCACTGAATTAGAATCTTGTTGTCCAAAGCAACTTGGTTCGTCGGCTCTAAGAGAGTGGTCAACGATATCAGAAATGGCCAAACGGTGAGAACGTAAAGATTGAACCATCATATCTATATCATGATCACGGGCTAATCTAGCCTGAGTCATGGCTGCAAGCATCCTTTCATAGTTGATAGGTGCATCATGTTGTGATTGGACTTGAAAGGATGAAGTGTAATCGTGATGAAGTTGTGAGTCGGTGGACTCACGCATAATCATGTCTGCGATTGATGGTAATTGTTGCTTGGACTCATGCATACTTATCATTTTCCCGATAGATGGTATTCTATTCTGAATGGGTGAATCTGAATATGACTCTTGGGAATATTGTGGACAAGGTGGAGACGGAGGACAAGTCGGTTGAAAATTGGACTCGGGGGAATCGAAACCCCATGAACTTTGTGAAGAGTTGAAAGTATGAAAATTATGGTCATAAGATGGGGGGTATGGGTTATATTCATTCGGATAAGACCATTCCGGCACACTAGATTGGTCAAAATTATGATATGCCGGGTTGGTAATATCCGAAAAAGAGTTAGGTGAGTAATATGGATTAAAGTTGGAAAAATTATTATTATATGCCATATCACACCAACACAAACAAATAAAAAAAAAAACAAACAAACAAAAAAGAAAAAATTCTAACCTAAGTTAGGGTAGACCTATGACCTAGACGACTCCTAACTGGTTAGACTGTCCACGGGAGGTAGGGTGTAGACTTTGACCACAAGTTAATCTGCCAGGTCAGGGCAAGAGTGGTGAGAGGTTTTCCGTCAAAGACGTTCCTTAATTAAATAACCACCAATCTTCGGGTTTTCGGCCCTCAATCCCCTTCCTAGACACTGATTTGGCAAGAGTCAAATTCCAGCACTGTTCCCCCTTAGGATAATCTCCTAATTGAGTCCGAGATGTCCCTAGGGCCAACGTCTACTAATTTTAAGTTAGGCTTGGGTTAGTGAGTGCTTGGATATGATTTTTGGGCTAAGGAAGGGTGATGAAATCCCCACCTTATCTTGTTAATGGGTTATGCCCTTAAGATATTTTTGTTCAAGTGTACAAGATATGTAAATAAGATTCACTCAAAGCATGAAAATCAACCAAGAGATGAGTCCTATTCTACATGCAATGCGAACGTACCTTGCTCCAGCACTCTTCAACAGTAAAATAAAGTAATTGAAAAGACACGTGCCTAATATGCAAACGTATAATCAATTTTTATCATTAACAACAAATATTTTACTGTTGAATTAATTAGCAGTAAGCAGGGTTATCACAGAACAATTTTAACAGAGCAGAAAGCAGATATTACAATTTTCAGCAACCTGCAGAAAAATTAATCAGTAGTTCACTGCTACTGTCGCGGAACCGCGGCTATTGCCGCGTTTGCGCGGCAAAGTAACAGGCTCTGCTGCTCTGCCTTCGAGGGCAAAGGCACAGAGTTGCTATATGTCCACTTCTGCTTCTGTTTTTCAGTTCTCCAAACCTGCAAACAGTAAAGAATAAAAAAATTAGTTAATAATTTTTTTTATTTTAGAGAAAAACTTACCGTCCCTCCCCGGCAACGGCGCCAAAATTTTGATTGAACTTTTACCTGCACACAAAAATATAGATGTTAGATTTAGAGAATTAAAGGTGTGCAAGTGCTCAATTCGAATCCGCGGTAGCAATGGCTATGCGGGTCGTGATCCTCAGGGAGAGACTAGCGATGGAAGCGTTTGTAAGATTCTCTAAAATTTTTATTTATTTTATTAGTTATGATGGTATTTACAAGGAAGTGTGGTGAAAAGAATTTAAGAGAGATAGAGATAGAAATCTAAACTGAAGAAAGAAAGAAAGAAAGAAACACATACCTCTTCAGTCTGCTTACCTTTTGAACCGTTGCGATGATTTACCTTTTCTTGGAAGGTGTACAAGCATGGCGTATAGGATCGTCCGCCTTCTTAATCTACACTATGAAATAAAAGACAACTATGAAGACCTGTTCATCGCCATAGGCCATCAAGGGCTCTTCTTCGGCTAGGTAGTCTCGAAGCAGTTGGTTCTCATGGTGGGAAAGACATTAGAGAGAAAATAGAAGAAAGTAAATACTGAGATACACAAGATTAAACAAGAACAAAAAAAACAAAAATAATAAAAGAACAAAAACAAACCTCGATTCGATTATTAAACAATGGTGGAAAAATAAAACTTACACTGACTGTCACCATCAGTACAAGTAGATCCCTTCCTCCATGAGAACATCATCTCCTCTCAGTTTTTACAAAAGGGAAAAAATAAAAATTACAATGGAGGAAAGAAAATCTAAACTACAAGAAGAAACCTAAACCCTAGATTTGGCCCTTTGGCTCTGCCTCTGGACGCTGTTTCTCGTTGCACTGCAGGGGTATTTATAGGTGCAGAAGGAGGTAGAGTCCCGGATAAGCTCGTACACGAAAACAGTTCCCTGGTCTCATCCAAATTGCCGCGGAAACGCGGCTTGGGCCGCGTTTTCGCGGCTCAATGTTATCTGTTGGCCACGCGCTTTGGCGCGTGGCTTCTTCTGGTCCGTCCACCTGGTCGTTTTCTTCTGGAAGCTGTATCCTGGCTCTTGATCTTGGGATTTCGAGATAACTTAGAAATCAAGTTACCTAGATCTCAAATATCCCAAATCTTTTATCCACGAATTTCCTTATTTTTGCACTCTCTTCTTTGGCTTTTATCCTCATACTGCAAGTGTTTAGGGTTGGATAGAAGTCTATCCTTCCCTCTTCTTTGATATTTGCAACTTTAGCCCTTGTGTATTTGTACTTTTGACATTTGGTATTTGCACTTTTGCACTTGGGCTTTGAATGTGGGCTTTTGGGCTCTTTTTAGGCTTTAATTCTTTCTTTTTATTATTTCGAGGCCTGCACACAATAAATTACAAAATATTAATAAATGTGCAGAATTATATGAATAAATATGAAAATGTGATGGTAAATGTTATGATAAAAATGCACTTTTCACTACCAATCATGCTTCTATATAATTTTATGTTAACACACTTACCTTGGTCATCTTTATCATGCTTGGTGGTGGTGGCCATGGGAGTGTTGCAAATTTTTGAGTCTTTAAGCCCAAATTTCTTGATGAGTTCCTTGAAGTACTTGGCTTGACATATGAAGATCCCGTCACGCATTTTCTTGATTTGGAGTGCAAGAAAATAGTTCAATTCACCCATCAATGACATCTCAAATTCACGTTGCATACATTGTTCAAACTCCTTGCAAAGTAATTCATTAGTAGAACCAAAGATTATATCATCAACATATATTTGTACTATAAGAATGTTACTACCAACATGTTTAGTAAATAATGTAGTGTCTACTTTACCTTTAACAAAATCATTTGATAGAAGAAAAATAGAAAGCCTTTCATACCAAGCTCTTAGAGCTTGTTTTAAACCATACAATGCTTTAACTAGTTTGAAAAATAAATTTGAATGTATATGATCCACAAAACCTGGGGGTTGTTCAACATATACTTCCTCATCAATAAAACCATTTAAAAACTGCACTTTTTATAACCATTTGAAAAAGTTTAAAATTTTTGTAGGATGCATAAGCTAGTGTGATCCGTATGGCTTTTAGCCGTGCTATACGTGCAAAGGTCTCCTCAAAGTCGATTCCTTCAACTTGAGTGTAACCATGGGGCACTGAACTAGCCTTATTCCTAACAACATTACCTGACTCATCCAACTTATTCTTAAAAATCCACTTAGTACCAATTATTGGTCTATCATGGGGTCTAGGAACAAGATGCCAAACTTGGTTGCGCTCAAATTGATTAAGCTCTTCTTGCATAGCAAGCAACCAATATGAGTTACCCTCGGCTTCAAGGATGTTTTTGGGTTCAAAATGAGATATGAATTCATAATGCCTACACAAATCATGGATTTTAGAGCGAGTGGTTACCCCCTTTGATACGTCACCTATGATGAGATCTTTGGGATGATTTGAGGCGTATCTCCAATCTTTAGGAAGTGGTTGTGATGGTCCACTTCATCCTTTTGAACTTCACCATTAGGTTCTTACTTGTCTTCTTGGATGGGTGAGTCCTTTAAGGATATTTTCTCTATGTCCTCACTTAATGAGTCAATCTCTACAACATTCTCTACAAATGCATTAGATTCCTCAAATTTAACATGCATAGATTCTTCAATAGTAAGAGATGATTTAATGAATACTCTATATGCTTTGCTAGTACTAGAATAGCCAACAAAGATTGCTTCATAAGCGTTAGCATCAAATTTACCCAAATTATCTTTGGTGTTCAAAACAAAACACTTGCATCCAAAGACTTTAAAGTATGAAACATTTGATTTTCTTAAATGGTAAATTTCAAAAGAAGTTTTGAAAATATTTTTACACAAACAAATTCGGTTGGATATATAGCATGCGGTGTTTACGGCCTCGGCCCTTAAGTATTGAGGGAGTCCATATTCACTTATCATAGTCCTAACCATTTCTTGAAGAGTTCTATTCTTTCGTTTAACTACTCCATTTTGTTGTGGAGTTCTAGGACATGACATTTCATGCTTAATTTCTTTTTCATCACAATAAGTCATGAAGAGTTGGTTGACAAACTCACCACCTCTATCACTTCTTATGCGTAAAATCAAAAATCCTTTTTCTTTTTCAACCTTTTTTCAAAAAATCTTAAAATGCGAAACAGTTTGATCTTTATGCTCCAAATAGAAAATCCACGTGAAACGAGGGAAATCATCGACTAAAACAAAAACATATCTATTTTCATTTAAACTTTTAGTTTTAGTTGGTCTAAAAAGATCCATGTGAATCAATTCTAATGGCCTAGATGTCATGATATCCTTGATTGGTTTGAAAGAAAACTTGGTTTGTTTCCCAAGTTGGTACGCACCATAAATGCAGTCTTTTTCAACCTTCAAACAAGGAATACCCTTCACCAATTCCTTAAAATTTATTCTAGAAAGATGATCAAAAGAGATATGGCCTAATCTTCTATGCCATAACCATGAAATCTCATCAAAAGCATTTAAATATTTTGTAGTGCAATCCAAATTAAGCATATCAATAATATAGACATTATTTTCACGAAATCCAGTGAGAATGCATTCATTGGTTTTACAATCAAAAATTTTGCAAGAAGATTCATCAAAAACAACTTTGAGACGATCATATAGTTGACTAATACTGAGTAAATTATGTTTAAGCCCATCAACAGGAGCTACATTTTCAATTAAAGGAGATGCACCAATCTTAAAGTTACCTATACCGATAATGGTGCCCTTGGAGTCATCTCCGAAGGTGACGGTGTCACCTTCAACGTACCTTGATAGGGTTGTGAAATTGTTGATGTTCCATGTCATATGTCTTGAGCAACCACTATCAAGGTACCACCGCTCCTTACGTCTTGGAGTCTTGGTGTGTACCTATATCAAATAATTTAGGGCTTGATTTTGGTACCCATATTTTCTTGGGTCCTAAAGCGTTAGTATTTCGAACCCAAACATGATTATTCATACTATTTATATGATCATAACAAAATTTAGCTAAATGACCATTCCGGCTACAATAAGTACATTTATAAATTCTTCCATATTTAAAAGCATAATGAGCATGTGGTTTATGAACATGTGATTTGTGAGCATGGGATGTTTTTGCATGATTGACATGTGATGTGTTGGTATGATGAACATGTGGAGTATTAGCATGAAATGTTTTATCATGTTTAGCATGAGGAGTATACATGTGCTTCTTTGAAAACATTTCTTCTAATTTTGTACTGTTAAAAGCACATTCTTTTAATCCCAAATCATTTAATCTAGTTTTTAACATAGAAAACCCATTTTCATCAATTTTAGGATATTTAGCTTTGCAAGAAACTCTATAGGCATCAAAATCTCTTTGTGTTGAAATAAGAGTAGAAGATAATTCATCCTTTTGTTTTGAAGAAATAGCAATTTGATTTTTAAACACTTCATTTTCCTTTTTCAATTTTAAACAATCTTCCTTTTTAGAATCAAAACTTTTTGAAAGTTCAATGAAAGCTTGTAATAACAATTCTTTACTTATTTCACTATCATCATCATGTGGTTCGGTAGTTACCTTAGGTGTGTTTGCCATAAAATACACATTGGTCGTGTCAACTTCATCTTCGGATTCACTTTCCGAGTCCCAAGTGGTTTGGTACACCTTTCCAAATGGCTTCTTTTGCTTCAAAAAGGAAGATATCTTTTTCTTGAAATCTGGACAATCGGCGATGATATGTCCGGGTTTCCGATAGTTGGAGCATATGATCTTTTCCTCCTCCTTCCCTTTCCATTGCCTTCTATGGTTGAGCTTGTTCTTGTGGTACATTCTTTTACATTTCTCACAAGAAGAAATAGCTCTTCATCATCTTCTTCATCATCGTAGCTGGTGGAGGTAGACTTGAAAGCTATAGACTTTTTATTTTGAGGCGCCGCTTCTTCTCTAGCCTTTTTCTCCATCTCATAAGTCTTAAGATTTCCAATAAGATTTATGAGCTCCATCTCGTCTTTGTCATTCAATTCCTTTAAGGTGATAGCTTTGATTTCCCATGATGAAGGGAGAGCACGAATCACCTTACGCACCTTTTGGTCGTTGTTGATTTCATCACCTTGAGAAGCAAGAGCATTCGTAATTTTAGTAAACTTAGTGATCATATCATCAACAGATTCATTTTCTTGCATGTTAAAACTTTCGTATTGAAAACGCAAGAGATCAATTTTAGCTCTCTTGACTTGTGATGCTCCCTCATGAGCGACCAATAAGTGTTGCCAAATCTCATAGGCGGACTTGCAATGGATAACCCGTGTTAAGTCATCCTCATTCAATGTGAAAAGTAGGACATTTTGAGCCTTCAAATTAGCATCAAATTCCTTGGAGGTAAGATCGGACCAAGTGTCCTCCTCACCTTCGGGTTTACTAAAAGGCTTAGTCAACGACTTAGCAACTAGGCTACCTAGAGATTGTAAAAAAATGTTCATCCTAACTTTCCATATGGGAAAGTTGAGTCCATCAAATTTGGGAGGGGTCTTAATGTTATCGGCCATCTTTACTAGTGTATGAATGAATATATGAAAATAGTGAATAGCAATTTATAGGATCTCTCTAAGGATGTGAAGCCAAAAACTAGAGTCCTAGCTCTGATACCAATTGAAATCACCTAGAGGGGGGTGAATAGGTGATTATGCTAATCAATGCACACATTTAAAAATGAAATGATGCAACAATCACTCAAAGCAAGATTAAAGGCCGAATACCCCGTGAAGGGCTCTGAATTCCTTCCTCGTGATTTCTCTAAATAAGACAAGTAAACTAATCGCAAGCACAGAGATTTGTTTCGAGGTTTGAGCACCCAGCTCTACGTCCCCGCCTTCACCTAGAAGGATTTCCGATCCACTAGAAATTCAACAAAGGATTACAACCACTAGGGAGTACCCAACTCCTCAATCACACTCCATTAGTTTAGAGGTAGTAGAGCCACAAATACAATAATCAATTGGTGATCAAAAGACCACAAACTCTCTTTTGAAAAACTTTTCTTTACAAAACCCTAGAGAATAATGTATAGGATTGAAGCTCAAGGTTTGTAAGTGAAAAATAAAATAAAGTAGAAGAGAGTTTTGATTCAAAAAATTCAGAGAAAAATCAGAGATTAGAGCACAAAACAGAGAATAAAAACTTCTTTCAATAATACTCAAACTTTTGATTTCTTTGCAAATGTTGTTGTTTTTCTCCTCAGCCCCATCCACCCCTATTTATAGGATATAGGTAGGGATTAAAGGGTAAATGTTAATTTGACTAATCAGGAAGGATAAGACCCAAACTAGCCTAAAACCACGTTTGGAGAATAAAAACATGTTTTAAAACATGTTTAAAAAAACTAGCCGTTTGGCTGAGAAAACACTCACGGTCGACCGGACAGTCGACCGGTTTTCAAAAATTTTTGACCGTTAGCAGGCTCCGGTCGACCGCCCGGTCAACCGTCCCAAACAGAGAGTTGGGTGCAGTCAGTTGGTCGACCGCCCGGTCGCCTGACATGGGGTCCGATCGACTGCCCGGTCGATCGGATAACTTGCACACATGCACGCACCCAACGGTCAGAACTGCAGTCGACCACGCGGTCGACCGTTCTGACCTATAATAGAGTCGGTCGACCGCCCGGTCGACCGAAACAGGTCAAAACAGAAATTTTGAGGAAATATTTTTGAAGATATGTTTATTTTCAAAAATGATTTTTGTCAAGACTTTGTAAAATATAATAAATTGAGTTTGCAAATACTAAAGTAGGTCTATTAAAATATTTCACACAAGAGATAAAAATAATCTTTTGAAAAGCATGTGCAATTTTGTGTGTGTGGGGGATTTGAGCTTCAACACTATATACTATCCTTTAACAAACTAAAATATAAAAACTATATAGGAAGATGTCTCTGAACCGCGTTGCCGAGTTAGAGCCTCCTCTTAAATGAAAAATTCCTCTTGCGCCATCTACCTTACAACATGCCTGAAGCGCCATCAACTTTGCAACATGCTTATAGAAATCTAAAGCCATCAAGACTTGTACAAACCTGAAATTCATTCTAGAATCTTTATTAGTACCAAATAGATTTTATATGGTTTGTTATCATCAAAACTTATATAAATGGAGAGTGTTACCTTTGGGCCAACACTTTGTAATTGTACTCATATATTGGAATGTATAAAGCACCACGTACTTTCATATTCCGATTCTTGTCTATACTGATGCTTAACACATATATGTAAGGGTATTTTTGACTTATATATATGTCGCAGTAATGTCTCCGTACCCGCGGGGTCGAGGCATTACAGTATGTATGTATTATGTGTATTATAATTATTTACATCTGAGTGTGTGTGTGTGTATATTAATGTGCATGGATAAGTGCAAGAGGGTGTGTATGTATTTATGTGTGTGGATGTGTGCGTGAGTGTATGTAGATGTGTAGGTATGCATGTATGTTGCGTGTATAGGAGTGTGTGTTGTATATGTGTACGTATATACGTGTACGTGTATGTATTCTATATGCTTAGGTGTATGCTAAGTACGTGTATGTGTATACACAAGTGTACAGGAGTATATTAATTGCATGATTGCATGTTGTAGCGATTCGAAATCGTTCGTGTGATCCAAACTCAGCAACAAGAGACTCAGAATTGTGTTTGTTGTGGACCTGATACACTGGCGCTTCAAAGATCGATGAACGGGATGATCTGGAGATTCATACCGGTTCGTGCAGTGAAGACCAGAGGGCAATTCGGATCTAAAATTGCGTCATTTCATGTGAGTATTTGTTCTTATGTTATTTACACATTTATTGGTTTTAATAGGCATTTATATATTCTCGTTTCATTTCATGTGAACAATTGACATGAACAATTGACATATTTTACTAGTATGATTACATGTATCACTTCATGAGACATCAGTGAGTGTTCACCTTATTTATATAGTTAATATGAGCAATTATCTGCATCATTTCATGTATAGTTGTTTACCACTATTGATTCAGGATTAGTTGTAGTATACCTTAGAATGGACTTGATCTTGTAATTGACCTAGTTGTAATAAATCTTAGAATATAAATTAATTGATCTTGAGGTTGATTGGTTCATGATTGAGATTAAATATTCATATTTTATGTAGAGTATTTATCAGACTTGTTATTCATTCATTTTGTAATAATTTAGATGAGGATTCATTGGATATAGAGGACAGATTAGTTATTATATTGCTTTATTAAGAAATTATATTTCTTGATGCTTGGATCGGTACATAGACTAATTTAGAGTTGAAGTTGATCTGAAATTTATATTCTTTATATCGAATATTAATTAGTAATTAGATGATACTGATAATGGTTGGATTATGATCAGATGTATGAATATCCTACTCTTGATATCGATGTGTACAATGAGACTAATTTTGCACTCTTAGAGCAATTATTTCTAGATTCACCCACTTGTTAGGTTGTCAGAGTATTATTGACGATAAACTTTTGATGTTGAGGATCAAAAGTAGACTACATTAGATTACATGTTATTCGAGGATGTTCTACTCCTTATTTATGATTCGATATCTGTTGATTTTAAGTTGATCTCGAGAATATTCAGTACTCAATGATTGATTTCTAGTTATTATTATTATTCAATTATAGAGATAGAGCTATTAAGAAAGAGATTTAGTTGATACCGGTGACCAAATTATATCTTCAGAGTTTTTGTAAATTATTGAACGCTATTGTGGTTAGTAATTTCATAAATAACAATGATTATACATCTTCAGAGTTTATAACAGCTATCAGATATCAATTCTTATCAATGATCAGTGCACCATTGTGATAGTGACTCTATATCTTCAGTATTCAGATGTCAGTTATTAGTTGCCAGTTATTCAGTTGTCAGATATCAGTTGTCAGTTGTTAGATATCACCTAATATTGACATCACCAGTTGTTGGAGATATTTGGATACTATTACATAATGTTCATATTGTTTGCTTGTTAATAAAATACATCATAACCTAGGAAACATGGGTAATTGCCTAATATAATGCATGTCGTTTATTTTGGAAGGACTTATTATGGTATACCAAGTTGTATATTCCACTATGAAAAACTAAGGTAGCACTGGCTACCAAGTTATTCAGTTGTCAGTTGTCACGGTTATGCCCGGATTACGGCGTCATACTAGTTGTCTTTTTGTGTGGGGCTGTGGTCTTCAGTTATTAGAGCCTTGTGGCTTGTTCTGGTTTAGCGTTAGGGGGTGTTAGACCGTAATACCGGGCATGCATGGTACCTATCCAAAATACATGCGCTATATTGACAGGTAGTTACAATAATGATAACATTGTTTGATATGTTGGAAAACGGATGTGGTAGGGAACACAACTAAGTACTGTATTAGTTAGGCTAATAAAAATCAAATCAGATTAGAGACATATGGTAGATCACATACATCTTGACATTAGTTATTCATTTTACAGTTATAAGTTGCCTTTTATTATAGTTTTATTTATGTTATTATTCAGTTATCTCCTATTTATAGTTTTAGACATGTTATTATTGTATACACACTGATTATATGCACGAGCACCTTCTCCTTTTCTTACGCACTTATTAGATCTCTTTCTGATGACCTTAAATTTGCATGTTCAGATATTAGATGTTTTATTCCATTGTCCAGGTATTCGATGAGACCGTACATGTTGCGAGGAGCTGGAGTCTCTCTCTTCTTGGTCATCAGTGTTCTTGTTACTTTCATTTCTGTTATTTCTTGATTCCCTCTATATCATTGTCAGTTGACATTCCATCTCTTTATTTATTTATTATTATGTGTGGATGCTTATATGTAATACTGCAGTGATCAAGATTTATTATAGTTCAGATTTATAGATTGTTCTGGGTTACATAAGGCTTAGCGCCTACTCATGAGTTATCTTTCTTACATATAAGCGTCGCTGACTCTCGTCACGTCTTCACTCCAGCGTATTTTGGGAAGCGGGGCATGACAGCTAGGTAGACGTACTAGAGATGCTTGTGCAGGATATTTAATTCTAGGGAAGTGGATGACTCAGAAGGAGGAGTCAAGTTTGTTAGCTCCGGATTCAGTGAAATCCAGCTTGATGCCCAATTCACAGCAGAATCGACAATCTGATCATGGTCGATATCTTTAGATTCCAACTTGAACTCACACTTGGTTTCTAGTTCTAATTCCTCACTGCGCTCACTTTTAAGTTCTCAATGAGGTTAACCTCAAAAGTTTGATTGTCCATATCTCAAGGTTGTTTTCTTATGTTGAATACATTGACTTTTTTAGTCATTTCTCCAAAGGTTAACCTCTTGAATCCATTCTTACAATTGATGATTGCATTGGAAGTTGCAAGGAACAGATGCCTAAGGATGAGGGAAGTTTGAGACCTAGGATTTGCACTAGTTAGGTCTCAAAAATAATGAAATCTACATAATTGATAAACTCTCCAACCTAGATGGGGACATCAGTAATTTTTTCCTTGAGAACTTTCATTGACTGGTCAGCCAATTAGATAGTAACTCGGATCAGACTAAGCTTACCCAAGCCGTATTGCTAGTATACTGAGAAGGGAAGCAAGTTGATACTTGCTCCTAAATCAAGAAGTGCACGACTGATTTCAGTCTGTTCTATAGTGCAAGCAATGGTAGAACATTCTATATCCTTATACTTGACAGGGATCAGGCCAGGCAGTAGCTCACTAATATTAGTGGCTAAGAAGACTTTTTTGGCATATTACTATTTCTCTTCTTGGTGCACATGTCCTCAAGGAATTTGGCACAGGATGGGACGGTTGGATTACATCAAGAAGGGCACATTAATTTTTACTTGATTGAACATCTCAAGTATTTTCTCTATTTATGATGCATATTCATTATTATTCTTAAGCCTATTTGAGAATGGGACTATAGGCTATGCATCTGACCGGCTGATTTGTCTTTTTCAGACTTGTCAGAATTAGAGGAAGTAGCTAGAAGAAATGGATGCTTCATTTGGGTTGTGCAAAATTGGAGTTGATGGCGTTGACAATTGATTATCAACTTACTTTCTTGACCTCAATGTATGAACCATATTACACTGATTTATCTGTTGATCTTTAGCCACATGATCTCGACTATAGTTTCTAGGGTTGACTAGGCAAAGTCTTCTTAGGCCTTTCACTTAGTGAACTAACCAGCTGACTCATCTGAACCTCTTACCTAGTTATGTCTTGAGTGTGGTTGCTAAACAGTTGTCCCATATTTTGCATGAAAGATATTTGGGACTTAATCAAAGTTTCCATACTCTTCTCTAAATTAGTCATCTTCTTTTTAGCTAGAGGAATTTTAGAGTGAAGAGTGTGAAACTTGGATAGAAAATTTTGTTGACAGCTAGAAGGTGGAAAGTGATTGGGAAAGTTTAACCTCGGATGATCATGGTTGTTTTGGCTCCGTGAGAAATTCTGGTGATATCTCTAGCCGGGATTGTATGTTTGTGAGTATGATTGTTGTGGGGCCTTGAGAAGGCTGCATTCATATGCTCGGGTTATATTTGCTGAGCAAAGAAAACTGGACACTCTTTGAACACATGATTCATAGCTTGACAGAATGTGCAACCCAGAGTTAGGACTTATGTTGGGTTGACTTGGTTCACTGGAGCCGGATCTTTGGTTCTAGGCTTTCAATCTTCTCATTAGGCTAGCAATTTTAGCCTCGGCAGTGATTAATGACTCGATGGAACAGAGGCCTCTTTGAAGAGACTGGGTTACTATTCTTAGATTTGTTAGGAGTGGGTTCCCATTAGATGGTCTTTTCCACTAAATCCTTAAATAATTCTCACCTTGATAAATCTCTCTTGGCACATGGTTTCTAAGAGAGTCTTAGTTTGATACTCTAAACCATCATAGAAAATTGGCACCACTACCATTTCTCATACCTGATGAGGGCATTGGGCAAGAAGATCCTTGAAACTTCAAAGTATCTCCAAAAGGTTTACTCAAGTCTTTCTTAAATTACATTATGTTTTTCTAATGAGGTCAGTTTTTTAAATAGGATAGAATTTCTTCAAGAAAGCCCTAATGAAATCATCCCACGATGTGATAGAATCTACCGCCAAAATATAAAGACATATTTTGGCTAGGTCCTTAAGGGAAAAGGAATGAAACATAACCTAACAGCATCATCTCCGAGATGGGATATTCTCATCATAAGGCATACTTTATCAAACTCTCTTATGAAAAAGTACAATCCTCAGACTCTAGAGCATGAAACTTGGGAAGAGTGTTTATGATTGAGGCTTAGTCTCAAAATTGTCGCAATTGGCTTCGGGGAGCCAAATGCAAGATGAAAGAGAAGTTCTAATGGGGGTAGAACCTATCCTGCAAGGATGATATTTGTGCTATAATTGGATCTAATTTTGGTTGTGATATGCTTCTAGTTAACCTAGATGTAATTGAGTCTCTCTAGCACACTTGCATGCATAATATAACACAAACAATATCACCAAACAATCAGTCAAAAAATTAACAAGCCTATTCTTAGGCAGACTTAGACTAGACAACTTCTAACTGGTTGACTGTCCTGGAGATATTGCAGCAGCCTGACCGCAAGTTAATCAGGCAGGTAGGGGTAAAACTCAGTGGGAGATATCCATGCAAAGCAATGAGCCTTAATTACGCCAAACCACTGGTCTTCGAGGATTTTGCCTCTTAATCCCCAACCTTAGACACCGATTTGACTAGAATCAAACTCTAATAACTTCCTTTCAAGGTCAATCTCCTAGTGAGTCAGAGATTTCTCTACGGCCAACGTCCATTTAGATTTTAATTAAGCTTAGGTTATGAGTGTGATGGAGATGGTTTATAGGCTAAAGAAGGGTAATGACTCCCCCACCTTTTCTTGTTGCTGGGTTTTGCCTTTAGTTTATTTTGGTGTGAAGTGTGCAAGTAAATAGCATAAGGTAACACTCAAAGCAATAGAAATTACTCAAGAATGTTTTCTAAGGTAGATGTGATACATACGTACCTTACTCCAACACTCTTCAACAGTAATTGAAATGAAACAAAATTAGATAAATACCTAGGATGCAAGTCTAATATTTTCTTAAACAATGCAATCAGTCGATTACAGTTGAGTTTAAAACAGTGATCAGAATCAATAAAAAATAGAAACTAACAATTGCAAAAGACTTTGGTTGCAATTCTCTATGACCTGCAAAAAAGATTGGTCAGTAGTTCAATTTTTTCGTCGGGTAAACGCAACAAAGGCAGAAAAACCGCAGCTAGATCAGGGGCTTCTATGCTTTGATTTATAGAACAGAGGCAAATAGCAGCAAGGGTTGCAGTGAGTAATTTTTCCAGATCTCTTCTTCAACTCTGAAATAGAAAATAAACTTATTAAATCACAAAAATACTGTTTCCTTCCAAGCAATAGCGCAAAAAGTTTGATCGGGAGAAACCGAGCACTGAAAACAGGTTTTTGAAATTTAGAGTTTAAGAATCGTGCTTTGGCTTTCTCGATACTATCGCTATAGCAAGTGGCTATGCGGGCCGTATTCCACAAGATGGGATGCTAAGAAGCATTTTGGTTTTTTGTTCAAAAATCATGTTTGTGTTTTCTATTTTTCCTTTTAAAGAAAGAAAGAAAAGAATATGGTTTGATTGAGAGTTTGATTTAAAGATAAAAAAAAAGAAAATAAAGAAAGTTTCGAAAGAGGATGAATTAGGTTTAGGGAAAAATGATGAAAATTTGAGCAAAGAAAATGAGTCTTAGAAATAAGGAAAAGGAAGCCGGGCTCACTAATCTACTACTCCTCTACGTGCTCCTCTTGAAAGTTTCATGACTCAATTGGATCATCGGCAAAAGTATAGCCTTGCTATGGAAATATTTAAGTAAAGCAAATGAGATAGATTTTAAAAAATTTAACTTCTTTAAAATACCGTTCTTAAATTGAATGTTAAACCATCAAGATATTCAAGTATGGGCTAAAAACAAGTTTAAAAAAATGTTTTTAAAATGAGAGTTAAAAATCAATACTATCCTTATTTGCCTTTAAGAACACTCACATAATGCAAGGTTTGAACGAGGCATGCAAATGAATCAATCAGGTTTTCATCATAAAATTCGACCGAGAAGAAGATAGAGTAGAGGAGAGAGTTAGTGAGCCTAGAAAATGCGTTTAAATAAAACATAAACGAAAAGAGAAATAAATGAATAACATTGATATACCAAATAAGATCGAGACATTGATTTTGAAAGAGTTTATCCCTTCCTTAATGTTACTTCAATTACAAGTTACAATTCTCCTCACTCTCTCTTTTTTGACTAAACTAAAACAAAAGAGAGAAAATAAAATGAAAATTACACTTGATCAACAACTAACTAACAAAATTCTAACCTTAAAAATGAAAACTCTAAAACCTAGTTTTCTTCTCCATCCATCGTACTCTGCCTCTGGTGGGTATTTATAGGAGGAGAGGAATGCCAAAGTGATGTGTGTGCTTTATATACATGTTTTACATCACTTTTTATGCCTATTATTTGCTATATTTAATGCTGCATGGGTATTTGGTTAATGTTATGTTGCAAATTTTAGGTCAAGAGAAAATTAGAAGAAAAGAGCGAAAATTAGCGAATCGATAATATCAAGTGAACAAAAGAGATGCAGAATCAGAGATCTGATGCAGAGTTGGAACATCTCAACAGAGCCTTCACGTAAAATCAAAAATTTCATAAAAATCTGAGACTAAAATGGATTAAGAGTTTGGCCACCCAACCATATATTTTAGCCAAGTAGCCGTGGACCAGTCAACGAGAATGCCAACTCAGAGGTCAACATGAGTCAAAAAGTAGAGCTTCAATACAACTAGAAGTTCAGCTTCAATACAGCTGGAAGTTCGGCCAGCCGGCCGAATTTTTGGCCAGTTGGCCGAACTATGGCGGCAACTGTGGATAGAATTTTCTCAGTAATTCGAATATATTTGGAAACCTAGATTTTTGTATTCGATGAGGGTTATACTACTCTCTGTTCTATAAAATGCCACAAAGTCTCTTATATGTTATGCAGTTTTTATCTCTCTTTTATTTTAGTGAAAATTAAATAAAAAATTCTGCTGTTAGCCATTAAATCTCAAAGCACCTTCAGTAAGAAATTCTTCATAAAAGCTTCATCTTTTTTGTGCTCTCTTACCTTTCTCTTTATTTGATTGTAATTCCATAAATTTTTAGCATGATCTATCCTAATATTATGATGTGTTATATTTTCTTAGCTATAACTAATTTTTCATAGATAGGGTATGATGTTGGGATTGTATTGTTGAAATGATATTGTGTTTTGTGCAAATTCTACTAGTGCTTTGTAAAGTTTGAATCTTTTATATGCTAAGTTGTTATTCTGTGCTTTATGTTATAATTGGTGCACACAATTAATCAGAAGTCTAGGTTAGAGTCCAAAAGGAGATAACTTAGCAAAATCTTCTAAGATTAGCAACCATAACTTGAGACGTTGAGACACAAGAGTTATGCAATCAAGTAGAAAATCCATCACACTTAATGCATCTTCTAACTAGCAATCTACTTGATTGAGAGATTGTAGATTCTAGATTTAGAAGATAGAATTAGTATTATTCAAGAGAAAACACTAATTAGTTAAGAAATTTCAATTGTTCACTTGAGTAGGATGAATTAGCACAAGCATAATATTTTATCTGATTACAGTTACTGAAATCATTACCCTAGTTCTTTTCATATATAAAGCAACCTGTTTTAGTAGTAGTTTATTCACAACATCTTTCAACTTAATTGATTATTCAAATAGAATTAAAAAAGATTAGTTGATAGTTGAAATAACAATCCTCGGGGGATGATACTCTATTATAGGATCTAAAAATAATGGCAACACAAACACTAAAAGAAAGATGAATAGTGTTTATAAACTTTTAATTAAAATACTTGCAAGAAAGGAGCAATGCACAAAATAAATCTCAGAAAAAATGCAAACGCAAACACGAGAGATTTTATTCTGGTTTGGTCCTCATGACCTGTCTAGTCCCCAGGCAACCCGCTTGAAATTTTTCTTATCCTGATTTTAATACACTTTAAAATTAACTCCTTGTACACCACTTGATAAATCACTCTTTATCAAAACTGTACAACTCTTCTCTATACTAAGAAGACACTTTCTTTGTATAGCTCTTCTTTACACCAAGAAGACAACAACTCTTTGGTTAATTACAATATATCCTATAAGTCTTTAAATTTGTACGTGATTGTAAACAAGGTATTTTATAGGAGAACTCTCAGAATTCTTCACTAAAAAATTAGAATTGTGTGAAGAATTGAAAGTGAAAATAAGTTTTTCGAAAAATAGAATTTTCAATAGAGTTTGGACAGAAAACTTATGATTTGAATTGGTGATTACATCCAAGGACAACATCCCTATTTATAGGTGAAATTAATGGTCAGTTAGGAAAGTTATCAACTCAAATTTAAAAATCAGAACATTGAAGAAAATACTAGAAAATCAAAACTGAATAATAGTCAAAAACTATAGTTAGTCGACTAGGATATGAGAATAGTCGACTACTATAAGAAGTTTTGCCTATATTAGTCGACTAGCCTAAATATCAAGTCGACTATAGAAGGCTGACACAGAATGATAAGTTTCTGAAAATTAAAATTGGTCGACCAGTAGAGAAGGTTAATCGACTAATATTGCTTACAGTCAACAAACAGAGAGCCGATATTTTTCTATGAAGAGATTTAGTGGACTATATAACATAGCAAGTCGACTATAGAATATATTAGTCGACTAGAAAGGGGTTAGTCGACTATAAACTAATTTGTGTGTGATCAAGGCTTTTAACAAATTTCTAAAAATACATACAAATAATCAATATTCTTAAATAAATTTGAGCTACCAGAACTCAGTACTAGCTCTGTAGTTTAAGCTCCAATGTACCTACATCATATTTGTTATCATCAAAATCTATTATCATCAACTGTAAGTTCCAACATCTATTTCACTCTATATTACTTGTTAACGATTGGTACACTTGCCATTCGATTCACATCAAGTTTTTGACGCCATTGTCGGGGATTGTAAAATTTTTCAATATCAACAAATATCGATTACAATTCTACTTTGAATTTTGTTTGCAGATCTAACATAAAATCTTTTTCTCTGCAGGATTACAGGGAGTTCAACCTCAACAGAACACAGAGTTCAGCAAAGTAGCCAAAAATTCAGCCAGGTAGGCAAACTCCTATTTTTAATGGAGTTGGTTTTCTTTAGACTTACTGTTACCAGTGGATGAGACATTCTAGGAGCTATTTTTAATGGAGTTGGGTTTTCTTTGGACTTACTGTTACCAGTGGATGAGACATTCTAGGAGTTCAGAACTCTTAGAACCTGATTTAGAGATCGACATAACCTTCAGACGCTTGCTCAAGTAGAAACGAGATCAAGAAAAAGTGATGGAGGATCAAAACGAGAGAAAAGTTTTGAGGGATTATGCTATTTCCTCTCTAACTGGAGCTAATTCATGCATCATTGCACCAACAATTCAAGCAAACAACTTTGAACTGAAGTCGAGGTTAATTTAGATGGTGCAACACACATGTCAATTCAGGGGATTCCCACATGACGACCCCAATGAACACATCTCTAGTTTTCTAGAGATATGTGACACACAAAGTATAAATGGTGTGTCCCCAGAGGTAACGAAGCTGAAACTTTTTTCCTTTTTCCTTAAAGGATAAATTGAAGGCATGGTTCAATTCTTTGCCTAAAAATACCATAGCAATATGGGATGAGATGACGAATAAGTTCCTCACGAAGTACTTCCCTCCATCTAAAGCGACAAAACTCCAAGGTAATCTCACAACCTTCTCCCAACTTGAATCTATAAACATCTATGAAGCTTGAAAAAGGTATAAAAGATTGATTAGGAAAGTCCTATATCACGGACTTCTTGCTTGGCCGAAAATTCAATTCTTGTACAATGAGTTGAATCCAAATACCAAGATGATAATTGATGCGGCCACGGAAAGACCACTCATAGGTAAGGAATGTGATGAGGTATATGAGCTGTTGGCCCGAAAGCCCATCACTCTAGTTTTGATGATGATTAACTCATGTAGTTATAGTACTAATGATCTTGTGTTTAATTAGTGATAGATTTATGATCTAGATCTTAGTAGGTGCATAGCTTCAACAAAGGATTTAAAGTCAAGTTTTGGAGCTAGCACGCTTTGATCCAAGAGCCATTGGATCGTGTTTGGACCAAGTCAAGAAGATGAGAAGGCTTCAAGTGAAGACTTCAAGAAGATGAAGACTTGAGTCTAGGTTTGTTTTTATAAGATTTTGTTTTAGATAAAATGTAAAGGAAAGAATAGTTGGTGGATTGCTCAAGTATATCATACACACACACACACACACTCTTGATTTAGAATGTGTTCATAAAAGAGATTTCCTTTAGAAAAACATGGTTTTGGATAAAGACTATAAAAATCATGTTTAGAGCTTAATGTCAAAAACATAGATATTTCACCATGTTTGTGTAGTGGATCATATCCATACACCATATGCTTTCAAAGTTGTTTAAATATCTTGTTTTTGTATTTGGAGATGTTTTGGAAAAACAAAGTTTTGGAAAAACCAAGTTTGGAAAAATACTGTTTTCATTTGAGCCAATATTTCCAACTTACAAAAATAGTCCAAATCTTTTATAACATGCCTTGATTTTGTGCAAGCATGTTTGTTTATCAAAGTATTTTGGTAAAACTATTTTTGTAGATTTTTCTATATTTTATGGGATTTTATTTGAACCAAAAAGACCAAGTTTTTAATCCCTTAACAGTTTTTGTTCTGGCTTAAGCCGGTCAACCGACCCGGTCGACCGACGTGCACAGACGTGCACGCCAGTTCTGCAGGATGGCCGGCCGATCGACCGGTTGACCGTCCAGAGAGCTCTGCTCTCTGGAAAGGCCCCGGCCGACCGTGCGGTCGACCGGACAGAGAGATTGCTCTCTGTATCCTGGCTCGGTCGACCGCCCGGTCGACCGATGGCTCAAATGGTCTGAAATATGACCGTTGGCCGGTCGGCCGGACGGTCGACCGACAGGCCTGACAGAACCCCACGGCTAGTTTTTCTGAGCCTATAAATTTGGGGGTTTGGCCATTGTTTTCACCAAGATTTTTGGAGACTTTTAGAGCCAGTTTTTTCTACTCTTTTCAGAGGTTTTTCTCCACAAATTTAGAGCCAATACTTCCAATTAAAAGGAGAGTTTTTATCAAGAGTGTAAAAGTGATTCTTTGAGTTTTCCTCCACCATTCTCATCTTTGTTTTTCTCACACAACACTTGAGCTATCCATTGCTATATCTACCCTATAGGGAGTGTTATTGTGAGAGGATTTTAGGTGATCAAGTGTTGTGATCACCAAAGACTTCTTCTTTGTTCTTTGAGGAGGCGGACGAGTGCGTTCGCGGTTGTTTCGAGTTCGGGTGCGAACTCTTGGTTTGAGGTGCGGCCTCGGCGAGCTTGTGGGGCTTGCGTGTGTACGGGCTAGAGAGTCCGAGAGCTTGTAGGTGTTGCGGCACCGGGTGATCCATTGGGATCGATTATAGTGGAAATCCTTCGTGTGTCGAAGGCGGGGATGTAGAGCAAGTGTGCTCGAACCTCGAAACAAATCCCTTGTGCCTGCGATTGCTCACTCTCTCTCTCTCTCTTTTTCTCTTGTTTATATCTTGCATACTTTTCTTATCTTTATCTTTATTATTGATATACATGCTTGGGTTTGTTTGCTAACACTTGTATTTAACCAAGAGAGCCAACACGACACCTCAACCCTTATCAAGGGGAATCTAGAGGAGTTTGTCCAGAGCCCTTCACGGGAAATTCGGCAACACTCTTGTGTTATACGTGGTGTTTAGTTTAAATAGTTTGTTTAGGTCATAATAGTTTTTACTTCTGCATTATTTGGCATTAAGTGACCATTAGATTAGCCATCACCTATTCACCCCCCCTCTAGGTGAACCTTCAATTGGTATCAGAGCATTTTCAATTGGTATCAGAGCTTGGTACTCTGATTTGGGTCTAACAACCAAGAGTTAAAGATCCTCATTTTTAGGCTAATCACAATATTTTGTACACACACCATGGACTTCATGTCACCACCCACCTTTGACATTCTTAACATCCAAATTTGGAAGGTTAAGATGTCTTTGTACCTCAAGGCCCTAGGCATTCATATTTATCTTGCCACAACTAATGATGCATATTGTTTAAATGGTAAGAATATTAAGGTTAATGCAAAAGCCCTACATGCTTTAAGATCTACCCTAAATGATGATTATTTATCTAGGGTTGCTAATCTTGATTTGGCTTTTGTAGTTTGGAACACCCTCATCTCCCTTGGCGAAAAGAAACAATACTATACGGGGAGTGACTCGGATGTTGGAAGCAATACCTCCAACTTGTGCTACATGGTCCAAGGGGATAACCCCCTTGAGGTAACTACCGAATCCGAGGATGAGGATGTAGATATGTCATATGATGAGCTTTCTACATTTTATCATTTGCTAATTGAAAAATATGACATGCTTAAGAAAGATAATAAAAATTTGAAAAAGAAATTTGATTGCATGCATAAAGAACATGATTCATTTAGAAATAAGATTGCATGCTTAGAAAAAGAAAAAGAAGATTTGAAAAATGAGAATGTTTTCCTCATGTATAAATTGAATGATCTTTGTGAAGGAAACACAAGTTTGAAAAATAAAATTAATTTGGTGGAAAAACAAAAGGAAGTTGTTTTTCAAGAAAATAAGTCTTTAAAAAGAAAAATTTGTGAAAAGGAAAAGATTTTGCTTCTAAAAAGAAAAAGAAAAATGATTCTTTATCTCATCATGCTTTACATGTCACCACTAATGAGATTAAAGATTTGAAAAATAAAATGGATTGTTTGAGCTCAACTTTGAGCTCTTGTGCTTTTAATCATTCTAGGTTGGAGTCTATGTTTTCTAAGAAACAAACTCCACACATTCATGCACATCATCATCATGCATATGCTTATGTTGCACGTCATGATCACACTCATACACATAAGCATCCTAAGGTGTACACATGTACACATTTTGGCCGCAAAAGGCCATTTAGCAAAGTTTTGTTATGATAGGATACATCATTTAAATTTTGCTAATCATAAAAATTTTTGGGTTCCTTACAAAGCTAACCCCCAAGGACCCAAGAAAATATGGGTACCGAAATTCCCACCTTGTGTATTTGATGTAGGTGAGGGCTCTCACAAAACGTGAGAGATTTGGTGCCTTGATGGTAGGTGCACTTGAACTAAAAGGACACATATTTGGAGCACCGCTATCAAGGAGGTTTTGGTGGGAAAGACCACCAAGCTTGGAGCTTTGGAGTTGATAACAATCTCTAAACTCCTACTTTTTATGTACATGCTTTTTACATATATCATATTCATAGCATGTTCATGTTTTAATTGTTTTTGTACTTCATGTGGTAAATTCATGTTTAGATGTAGATTCCATTAAAACTTGTATTTATACACATACAAATAGTGAGAACAAATTGATTCATATATATTTGCACTTCATGCTCATTTGTACCCACTATATGCACATGTATAAACTAGTTTTGATGATTTCCTCATTTACACTTGTTTTGCCAATTTTCGTGTTTTTACTTCATGTATATGTATTTTTTATTCAAATCTAATAAATATACATGTATATCCTTTTTGAGTCTCTTGCCTTCATGCAAACACTACTAATAGACTCATTTTATGTTTAGGATATGTATGCATATTGTTAGATTTAGATAAATCAAACATATACCTAGAAGTTTGTATTTTTTAATGAAAAATGAATTTTTCATGTTTTTGATTCATAATCATTTTGAGCCTTAATGATTATTTTCATGAAAATGCTAATTACATGATTTTTGAACACTCACACTTTATTTTTTGTCATGACTTAGTCTCATGGACATATTTTTGAGCTTTATAGACTATGAGTGTAAAATTTTGTGTATTTAGTATGATTTATGAAAAACATATGATTTGGTTTCATGTTTTTGAAGGATCTTTAACTAGTTTTTCAAAAAAAAAATTTATTTAACTAGTTATTTATTCTTCAATGTTTATGAGATATACACATGATCCTTTTATTGTTTCAATTGGTATCAATTTGACTCTATTTTTGTATATACTCATATTTTGTTTTTCTTATATATGTATGTATCAATTTCATTTGGTATACTCATTTTTCATACATATATATGATTTGTTTTGTGCTTGAGTTAAAATCGATTTAAATGTTTAAAAGCACAAAATTAGTTTATGCTATGCTTGATCTAAACCTCTATTTTCAATTGATTTTTCAATTGATATTTTAAACATAATGCATAAGCTTATGAAAAATAAAAATTTGATCATTATGTTTTAAAATTGGTATCAAAAATTAAAAAATATGTTTATTTGATATCTCAAAATTTGTTTTAATAAAGAAAAATTAAAAAAAATGTTTTGATTTGTATTGCATATATGCAAGGAGAGCTTAACATCTCTTCTACATATAGATTCATGTTGAGAGTATTGCATATTGAGGAGCTTGACAACTCTTCCTTATGTGGTACACGTGTGTAGGGGGAGCTTCACATCTCCTCTTATGCATTACGTATTATACGTTTGTGAATTAGGGCTTGTCATCCCTTTTTCATGTAATGTATATGTGTAGGGAAGTTACTTTACCGTATTCCTCTTCATGAATGTATATCGCATATAACCATTTATTGATTTGTTTGATTTACCCCTTAGTAATTCTTTGTTTCGGACAAAAAGGGAGAGAAAAATTTGATGATTTTGTTTTTATTTTAACCCCTTTGTTGATGATTGACAAAAAGGGGGAGAAAGATTTTGGATTTATATGCATGTTTTGTGAAAAAGGATTGTTTATGCATATATGTTTTGTTTTTGCAAATAGGAGAAAAAGAATTTAATTTGTTTTATGCTTGAGTGCATGTTTATCTCCTTGATTTACATACTTGTTTATGAGCTTTATTGCATATCTATTTCTTTATGTGTTATGCATGAGTTAAGGGGGAGCTTCTTTGAAGCTTTACTTTAATCCATGCATATATAACTTCATGAGTTTAGTCATCATAAAAAACGGGGAGATTGTTGGCCCGAAAGCCCATCACTCTAGTTTTGATGATGATTAACTCATGTAGTTATAGTACTAATGATCTTGTGTTTAATTAGTGATAGATTTATGATCTAGATCTTAGTAGGTGCATAGCTTCAACAAAGGATTTAAAGTCAAGTTTTGGAGCTAGCACGGTTTGATCCAAGAGCCATTGGATCATGTTTGGACCAAGTCAAGAAGATGAGAAGGCTTCAAGTGAAGACTTCAAGAAGATGAAGACTTGAGTCTAGGTTTGTTTTTATAAGATTTTGTTTTAGATAAAATGTAAAGGAAAGAATAGTTGGTGGATTGCTCAAGTATATCATATACACACACACACTCTTGATTTAGAATGTTTTCATAAAAGAGTTTTCCTTTAGAAAAATATGGTTTTGGATAAAGACTATAAAAATCATCTTTAGAGCTTAATGTCAAAAACATAGATATTTCACCATGTTTGTGTAGTGGATCATATCCATACACCATATGTTTGCAAAGTTGTTTAAATATCTTGTTTTTATATTTGGAGATGTTTTGGAAAAACAAAGTTTTGGAAAAACCAAGTTTGGAAAAATACTGTTTTCATTTGAGCCAATATTTCCAACTTACAAAATAGTCCAAATCTTTTATAACATGCCTTGATTTTGTGCAAGCATGTTTGTTTATCAAAGTATTTTGGTAAAACTATTTTTGTAGATTTTTCTATATTTTATGAGATTTTATTTGAACCAAAAAGACCAAGTTTTTAATCCCTAACAGTTTCTGTTCTGGCTTAAGCCGGTCGACCGACCCGGTCGACCGACGTGCACAGACATGCACGCCAGTTCTGCAGGATGGCCGGCCGACCGACCGGTCGACCGTCCAGAGAGCTCTGTTTTCTGGAAAGGCCCCGGCCGACCGTGCGGTCGACCGGGCAGAGAGACTGCTCTCTGTATCCTGGCTCGGTCGACCGCCCGGTCGACCGATGGCTCAAACGGTCTGAAATATGACCGTTGGCCGGTCGGCCGGACGGTCGACCGAAAGGCCTGACAGAACCCCAACGGCTAGTTTTTTCTGAGCCTATAAATTTGGGGGTTTGTCCATTGTTTTCACCAAGATTTTTGGAGAATTTTAGAGCCAGTTTTTCCTACTCTTTTCAGAGGTTTTTCTCCACAAAATTTAGAGCCAATACTTCCAATTAAAAGGAGAGTTTTTATCAAGAGTGTAAAAGTGATTCTTTGAGTTTTCCTCCACCATTCTCATCTTTGTTTTTCTCACACAACACTTGAGCTATCCATTGCTATATCTACCCTATAGGGAGTGTTATTGTGAGAGGATTTTAGGTGATCAAGTGTTGTGATCACCAAAGACTTCTTCTTTGTTCTTTGAGGAGGCGGACGAGTGCGTTCGCGGTTGTTTCGAGTTCGGGTGCGAACTTTTGGTTTGAGGTGCGGCCTCGGCGAGCTTGTGAGGCTTGCGTGTGTGCGGGCTAGAGAATCCGAGAGCTTGTAGGTGTTGCGGCACCGGGTGATCCATTGGGATCGATTATAGTGGAAATCCTTCGTGTGTCGAAGGCGGGGATATAGAGCAAGTGTGCTCGAACCTCGAAACAAATCCCTTGTGTTTGCGATTGCTCACTCTCTCTCTCTCTCTTTGTCTCTTATTTATATCTTGCATACTTATCTTATCTTTATCTTTATATGCATAATATACATTTGTGCTTTATTGATATACATGCTTGGGTTTGTTTGCTAACACTTGTATTTAACCAAGAGAGCCAACGCGGCACCTCAACCCTTATCAAGGGGAATCTAGAGGAGTTTGTCCAGAGCCCTTCACGGGGAATTCGGCAACACTCTTGTGTTATACGTGGTGTTTAGTTTAAATAGTTTGTTTAGGTCATAATAGTTTTTACTTCTGCATTATTTGGCATTAAGTGACCATTAGATTAGCCATCACCTATTCACGCCCCCTCTAGGTGAACCTTCAATTGGTATCAGAGCATTTTCATGAGCTTCTTGAGGAGATGACCTTAAATAACTACCAATGGCAATCAGATCGAGCGATGCTAGGGAAGGTGCCGGAGTACATGAAATGGACGCAATCGCCACAATACATGCACATGCATTGTTAACAAAGAAACTCAATGCAACCAATGTGAGCATCATCGAAACCCAAAACCCTCCGTATAATGCATTTGCTATAGGGCAACCAATCAAGGAAGGACAAACTGGCAACTTTGGGTTCCCTTCAACCGAGCAGGCAAACTATGTAAACAACTTTCAAAGGAACAATAACTCCTGTTCAAACACGTACACACCAGCTTTGAGGAACCATACTAATCTAGGATGGGGTGGTAACAATGACAACATTGCTCCAAGGGCGGATAACTTTCAGCAACAACAAGCAAGGCCACCACCACCACAAGAGAAGAAGCCAAGCTTGGAGGAGACAATACAACAGCTCGCCGCCACTTCACAAACATTCATGACCACCACGAATACCAACTTGAAGAACCAATTAGCTATAGTTCATAACCTAGAGGTACATATGAGCCAAATTTCTAGCATGTTGTCCAATCGACCACAGGGATCATTATCAAACAACATGGAGGTAAATCCCAAAGAACACGTCAAGGAAATCATGTTAAGAAGTGAAAAAGTTCTAGCACAAGACCAAGTCTCCAGAGAAGAAAAACCTATTCCAACAGACACTGCTGATGAAAACTCAGAACATGAGAAGGAGACATGAGATGTACAAAGCCAGAGTTCAACTACCTTGTTGAAATCTCTACTAGGTAGTCAAACTATAAAAGATTCTCAGGCTCTGCAAGATCCTACAGAGAAGTCAGTTATCAAGCCATATGTTCTTCCACTTTCATTCCCCCAGAAACGCAAGCAAAAGACTTCAGATAAGCAGTTTGTTCAATTTCTGAATATGTTTAAAAAACTGCATATTAACATTCCTTTTGCAGAGGCCTTAGCACAGATGCCCAAACACGCAAAGTTCATGAAGGTAATCCTAAGAAATAATAGAAAACTTAAGCATCATGAAATAATAATGTTGAATGAAGAATGCAGTGCTATTCTACTAAACAAGCTTCCTCCAAAGCTTAAGGATCCAGGGAGTTTTTCTATACCTTGCATTATAGGAAACTTAAAATTCGATAATGTTTTATGTGATCTTGGTGCAAGTACAAATTTAATGCCTCTCTCTATTTTTCGGGCATTAGGTTTGGCAGAACTGAAGCAAATTACTGTCTCACTCCAATTGGCAGATACATGATGAAGTACCTGCTTGGTGTTTTTGAAGATGTACTTGTCAAAGTCAACAAGTTCTATTTCCCTTCAGATTTCATCGTACTTGACATAGAGAAAGATAGTAATATTTTCCTCATATTACGCTGACCTTTCTTAGCCACAGGAAGACTTTGATTGATGTGGAAGAAGGAGAACTCATCCTTCGGGGGCAAGATGAGCTAGTTACTTTCAAATTTTTAAAGCCACACCACAACCATCGAATGTCGAGAAGTGCTTTAAAATTGATACCAAGGACATATAAGTAGTTGAAGTACTAAAAGAGAAGCCTCAAAAGTTGCTTAGCAAAGAGTCTAATCAGCCCAAATCCACCAAGTCAAAGAATGCAAAATTGACAAGCAAACTTTCTACTTGAAAGCTACACCACTAAACCAAATATGAAAGAATGTACAAAAGATTGCAAAAGACTTATCGAGGTTAACACCTTCCAGGGCCTCCATGATCATCAGAGAATGTCTAACTAATGATTATAACTTAAAGCGCTTCTTAGGAGGCTGATTGCATACATTTATTGCATTATTCTTTATTATATTTTCACATTTATCATATAATAAATCTGCTAAATTCCTTGTCTTAAATGTCTATTTTGTAGAAGATAATCATGGGAAGAAAGAGGATAAAATTGAATAAATATAAGTTAAATTTAGATTTAACTAGATCTATTTGGTTAAAGGAAGATGATCTCAAATTCAATTGGTTAAATTCAGTTTTTGGTGAATCAAGTGGTTAAATCTAAAGATCAACTGAGGATAACGTTAAATATAGAGTCCAAATCTAAAGGGATAAATGGATAGAGAGAAGATCAACGGATGAGATGAAGCAAATTTGACTCAGATTCTGACTGGATATATTTTAGTATTTGAATCATTACTTGCGCTACCAAAATTCACATCAATGATTCAAAATGATCCAGAAAGAAGACTTAAAGGGTTACAACTCTTAAGTTGATCACTTTTTTAATTCTATCATTTGCTAAGTTATATTCAGCAATCAATACGCCAACAAGCTGCAGATCAGAACTGAATATCCATATCAAATCAAGTTTAGAGATAAAAGAAGGATTCAAATTCAGAAATATCCAGCTTTCCCTATCTTCATACTCCTCTAACCTCTGCATTTCTCCTATAAATACCTGCAATCTCAAAGGCAAAGGGGAACGACCAAGCAGAGAGTAGAATTTAGGCTATTCTATAGTTTGTAACTTAGGTTTTTAGTTTTCTTTCATGTAATTTTTATTTTCTTTATGTAACGAGAGGAGAGGAGACTTTCATGGAGGAATAAGAATAAGCATGCACTGAGGGTGACACTAGTATAAGTAATCTTTTCTTTCATTATTATTTGAATCGAATCGAAGTTTTTTCTTTTCTATTCTTATTTTTGTTTGCTTCCCTCTTCTGTGTTTGTGGATCCAAATGAATCCGATAGTCTCGAAGTTACCTTCCCCTTGCAAGTGCCGTTGATAGCTTATGGTGATGGATATCCATTTTTATGGTAGTGTAGCTTGCCCCTTCATTTCATAGCGTAAATTGGGAATGGGGAAGATTCTATTTGTCATACTTCGCTCGCCTTTAAACAAAGGTACATCGTCGATACGGGTCAAAGGTAAGCAGGCACCGAAGAGGTAAGTAAGTTTTTTAGGTTTTAGTTTTCTTTCTTTTAATTCTTTAGTTTAGATCACCAACAACAACTTTTTATCACTCTTGTTCAATTTCTTTTTAAATATCCATTTCTATTTTCTCCACCTTCTCAATCTACCGCTTTCTTTTTAACTTAAATTTAACTTATTTTTTCTTTTCTTTTTAAGAACTAAAAGAAGATCTTTAACTATTCTTTGTAACCTAAAAGAGAGCTTGCTAAAAAAGCTTCCATCGCTTGTCCTTCCTTGTGGATCATGACCCACATAGCCACTTGCTATAGCGGTAGAATTGAGTACTTGCACATTCTATTCTTAAAGTTCTGAAATTCTTTATTTGTGTGCAGGTCTAAACTCAATCAGAGGCAAGCCAAGTTTTCTAACCTTCTTTTCTAATTTTTGATTTTGAGTTTTCTTTAGTATTAACTTATGTTTTCTGTATGTCAGGTATCCCCCTCTGTAGTCTGATCTAATGCTCCCAGATGAATTACAAAATTATCACAACATGAGCACCAGAAGATAGATCATCAAAGGACCAAAAGTTCGGCCCGGTGGCCGAATTTTCGGCCAGCTAGCCGAACTCTGGTTAATGTTTAACCAAGAATTTTTCAGCTGTAAACTTTTCAAATTACCTATTTTTCTGGTTATGTTTCTGAGATATGTGGTTTTCAAAATTGCTTTGTTTTGTGATAAATCAGATCTTGACTTAATAATTGATTTCTTTTTCGAATTTGAAAATTTTGGGGTGATTGGCATAATTTAGGTAAGGGTCAAAATCTCTTTTGAAATTTTTTGAAATCTTTCCTTATTTTTTTAACTTTATCCTTTCCTTATTTTTATCTTCTTTGTTTCAACCTCTTCAAAAATTCAAATATTTTTGGTTCAAATTTCAAAACCCCTCATCTTTTTTCAAGAGTATCCAGTTTCCAGCATCTTCTGAGATTCCAAATTTGAATTTGAAATTCAAATGAAGGGTAGTTTTAGGATAATGGTACATACATTTCCTATATAAATGAACTTCAACTTTCTTTTGTTTCTCACAAATCTGAGTCCAACCTCTTAAACCAGAGCATTCTACAGCCAAGAGAAGGAGTTCTAAAGGCCTCAGCCATCAGATCTGCGATGTTCGAGGCAGAAGTTCGGCCAGACAGCCAAATTTTTGGCCAGGTAGCTGAATTTTAGCAGGATAGTTCTCTTGTATTTTTTAGAGACAGTAAGTGCTCTGTCTTCCATCTTTTATAGTGCTTAGATTTCTATAAGTTCATCATGTCTATGATCTATGCTAAGCATAACCTTTTCCTTATATTCGAAGATTTGGATGTATTTTGTTGGATCAAATAAGGGCTCGGAATTGGGATTATTTGTTGCATGCTAATACCTTTGAATTCTATATTCCTGCCCTAGTACAAGAATTTTATGATGGGTTTTAGAGAATAACATTGATAGATGTGAATTGGAGAAGAGAGATGAAAATTTTATATTTACAAACAATTTCTGAACTAACAGGTATTCCTCTTGTTGAAAGAGGGATTCAAAAACCGGGAAACCTAGGAGGCTACATTCAATTAATGGGAGAATATTGCAAGGCACCTCAAGGTGGTGGTACTAGTACCAAAACATTGTATAGGAATGTGTATGCGTTATGTAGATGGTTAAATCGTAATGTCTTGCATATATCACATGTTTCATCTTTTTACAATCAAGTTTTACACATTGTCTACACTTTGATGACTAAGAAAAAAAAAGACTTTTGCATGTGTTACACACTATTAGGCGCCATTGCTGGTGCTAAAGTAAACGAAAAATCTTTTTACCACTATCAATTCTTGTCACACAAATTTGCAAGGAATGGATGTTTGAAAATGAATTTAATCATGCAATAAATATTAAAATTGGTATTCAAGCTGAAACTATTTCTTCATCTTATAATGTTTTAGTGCAAATTAATTGGGTACCTTCTATACTATAAGAACGTGTCCCGGTTGCATCATCATCATCAATGAATCGAAAGAGAATGATGACGAATTCTTTAATCAATAGTTTAGGACCTGCTCTGATACCAAATGTTGGTCCCGAGATGATGCCAATTGTTGAACTTTCTCTGTTTGGCACGTATGGATCTAAAATACGAAGTCAACACAAATAATAAATAAAGAAGGATTAAAGTTAAACAAATAAATAAACTTGCAATAAAGGAAATCAAATCTTAGAAAAGTTTAGACAAACGCAAACACGAGAGATTTATCCTGGTTCGGTCCTCGTGACCTACATCCAGTCCCCAAGCCACCCGCTTGAGATTTTCCTTTATCCTTGATTTTGTACACCCAAAATCACAACCATGCACACCACTTGACAAATCCCCTTTGCCAAATGTGTACACCTTCTCTTCAACCAAGAGAACAATCACCACCTTGTCCAACTTGCTTCTACACCAAGAAGACACCCGTGTACAATGATATCTTTGAGGATTACAACACTTCCTATAAGCCTTGGTACTGTGTATGAACGTGGACAAGGTCTAGTATAGGAGAAAAACATCAGAGAACTTCACAAAGGAATTAGATTTTGGTGAAGAACTGAAGTGGAAATCAGTTTTCAAGAAAACCAGAATTTGGCAGAATTTTTGATCTAGAAAACTGAAGATTAGGATTGGTATATGGCCTTTAGATTAACAACCCTATATATAGCTGCACTCTAGGGTAAGTTAGGGTAGTTACAGGTGCAATTCAAAAGTTTAAAATGTTGAAAAATGTTGCACTAAAGATCAGATAACAGAAACTGTCCAACAGTCAGAAACTACCTATAGTCGACTTGCCTTTTGAGTTAGTCGACTAGTCTAGGCAAATTTCCAAGGATTAGTCGACTAGGTTTGGGTATAAGTCGACTAGGTTTAAATAAACTCAAGTGACAGGTTTCTGGTTAACTGAATCAAGTCGACTGCAACTACTTTATAAGTCGACTAGGCCAGGGATTAGTCGACTAGGGGAATAGGGTTAGTCGACTACAAGGTCTATTAGTCGACTACACATACTGTCAAGTCGAGTAATTGACAAACAGAGAGTTGGGTATAAATTGAGACACAGGATTAGTCGACTAGGATTTGGTCAAGTCGACTACACAAGGTATTAGTCGACTATAAGGGACTATGAGTCGACTATGTATCAAAGATATGTGTGTGTGCATCAAGGCTTTTGACATGCTATTTCATATTTACAAAACACATCATATCAACTCTCTTTGGGAAGTCTTGATCATGATGAACTCTTGATTCGTCTTTTGATAGAGCTCCAAATGAAATGCTTCACAAATGTCTTCATCAAAATAAGTTCCAACATTCTCCCCCTTTTTGATGATGACACTTTGTGTGCACATATGCTCCCCCTGCAGAAAATAAGTTATATTTTCCTTCCCCTGCAGAAAATGAGTTATAACAGATATAGAAATACTTTGTTCTCCCCTGCAACAAATATATCATATAATGTATATATATATATATATATATATATATATATATATATATTATATATATATATATATATATATATATATATATATATATATATATATATATATATATATATATATATATATATTCTCATCAACTTCTTATATGGTATCTAAAAGATAAACGTTAGATGGTAATAAACATAAAAGAACACAATTAACCTTTAGGAGTCCAAATCCATTTTGAATTTGGTTTCCACCTGTTAATATACACATAATTGCATGAATTACATATATCATGAATGTATGATGCAATATAGGTATTTTTATCAAAAATGCTTAAATTCTTAGGAATCCATATAAATTTATTCTTCATTCTTTTTGAAACATTATTAAACTTTCTTTTCAAAAAAGAATCATATGGATTACTACAATATGAAGATTTTTCAATAAATCCAAGACCATAATGATTATGTGACAATTTTGATAAGATAACAAATTATTCAATTTTTCTTTTCCTTTATTGAACTTAGTCACATTGTTCAAAATTTCTTCATATTTCTTTTTGAAAACTAACATGTCTTTATCCAATATAGAAATCCTTTCATTCAAAGACATAGTTTCCTTTTTAAGAAAAATATTTTCTTTTATAAACTTCTCATTATCATTTTTCAAAGATGATATTACTTTTTCAAATTTATCTTTTTGAGAGTTTATACAAGAAACTTGTAAAGCATAACATGAATTTTCATTTAAAAGTTTTTCATTTTCTTTTGATAAAACTTTATTTTTCAGTTTTTCATTTTTCAGATCATTGAATAATTCATGAAATGCATCTGAAAGTTCAGTAAATGATACCTCATCATCTTCTAGGGCCATGTAACAAAGGTTGACACGTTCAGTGGTTTCTTCTTCGTCAGAGGAAGAGGAATCACTGATTTTCCATGAGGCTTCATAGTCTTTCACCTTTCTGAACTTTTGTTCTTGTATTTGCTTTTATTCTTGAGCAAAGGGCAATCCTTCTTCAAATGACCTGTTTTTTTACAATTAAAGCATTTAAATTTACCTTGCTTTAGAAATCTCCTGAATTTCTTTAAAGCATTGTCATCTCCTCTTCATCGTCATCGGAATCGTCCGTGTCGGAGGATGCATGGAAGGCAATTTCTTTCTTCTTTGAGTGGTGTTGTCGTTCCTCCTTCTTTCTTTCTTCCAATTGCATTTCATATGCCATTAGATTACCGATTAGGTTTTCTAACGACAAAGTTGAGAGATCATTGGCTTCTTCAATTGTTATTGTCTTCTTCTCCCATTCAGGTGTGAGTGCACGAAGGATCTTGCAAACTTTTTCGACTTGGGTGTATTCCTTTCCAAGGGATGCTAAGGAATTGGTAATGTCGGTGAATCTCGTAACCATTTCTGATATGGTGTCATTCTCCTCCATTTTGAATAATTCAAACCTATAGACAAGAATAGATATTTTAGATTCCTTAACTTTATTTGTGCCTTCGTGTGTTACCTGAAGAGTATGCCATATTTGATGTGCAGAAGTGGCTGTTGACACACGGTTGAACTCTTCTTTGGTTAAGGCACAGAACAAGGCATTCATTGCTTTGGCGTCAAGGTTCGCATTCTTTTTTTGATCATAAATCCAAGCGCTGTAGTTGGTTGTTGGCTTGGTGTACGATGCTTCTACGATGTTCCAAAGTTCATAGTTGAGCGATTGCAAGTAGATCTTCATTCTACACTTCCAATAGTTGTAGTTAAATCCGTCAAATAGCGGTGGATGTTGTGCAGAATGTGTTGGCCCAAAGGCCTTTCACTCTAGTTTTGATGATGATTAACTCATGTAGTTATGTGTACTAATAATCTAGTGAGTTTAGTTTCAGATCTTTAAACAAGTTATTAGTTGGTGAAAGCTACCACACATCTTTCACAAGTTGATTCAAGAGCCCGAGCATCAAAGATCACATATAGCACTTGCTCGATGGATCAAGGAGTTTTGGATCGAGTCGGCTTGGAGATTGCGCTCTACAAGAAGACTTCGGTACCATAGTTTAGTTTTGTGTTTAGATCCAAATTTGTAAAGATTAAGAATAGTATGATAATGCTCAAGTTCACAACACACACGTTTCATGTTTTGAATATTGGTTTTTGGTTTTTCGGTTTTAAGTTTAACCGATCTTGGTTTTCATGAATAGATAGATCAAAACAAGTTTACATGGTTTAATGTATATATGATTTGTTCTATATACATGCATGCTTTAATTTCCTAGACAAACTTAGTTTTGACTCACTTATTCATGTGTTTTATGTTTTGGTATTTTTGACAAAACATATTTTGGAATTAATGACAAAAACTATGATATATATATGTTTCATGTATATTGGATTTCTATCCATATGCATCATGCTTCAAAGTGTTTAGATATCATGTTTTTGTATTTGGAAGAGTTTTGGACAAAACGTATTTTCTATTCAAAATCCAAGTTTTAGAAAATACAGTTTTTGGTTTTTGGTAAAAATGATAAGACACAAAAATAGTTCATATTGATTGATATTTGAGCTAAACTTTTTTTTTTACATGTTTATGTATCAATGCAAAATGATAAAACTATTTTTGGTGATTTTTAGAAATGATAAAAGAATTTTTAAATATGTTTTAACCCAGTTTTTTTTTGTTCCAGGCTTCAACCAAGTCGACTAGTAGCCTGACTAGTCGACTAGGGCTGAGGTCGGTCGACCGGGCCGGTCGACCGACGTGCACAATTCTGTGCACGATTGGAGCCACTGGGACGGTCGACCGGACCGGTCGACCGGACTGAGAGCAGAGCTCTCTGTTTGTTCCGGTCGACCGGGGCGGTCGACGGGCAAAAATTAACCGTTGGGCGGTCGACCGGACCGGTCGACCGGCAGTGGTATTTTGGCCAAATCTGTTGCCAACGGCTAGTTTCCAGATTTGCCTATAAATACCCCATTTGCAAGAGTTTTTCACTAAGATTTTTTGTGCGAATTTTTCCCTACTCTCTGGTGTTTTCACAGCAATTAAAAGAAGTTTTTAGATTCAAATTGAACAATCATTTTGGTGTTTTTTGCTAGGGTTTGGAAATTCAAAGAAAAGGGTTTTTGGGAAAAAAGAGTTTGATTCATCTGTAAGATCACCTAGAGGGGGGGTGAATAGGTGATGGCTAATCTAATGGTCACTTATGAACAAATAATGCGGAATTAAAACTAAGTTGACCAAATTAAACTTCTTTTAATTAAACACTTATGTATAACACAAGAGTGTTGCCGAATTCCCCTTGCGAGGCTCTGGACAAACTCCTCTAGATTCCCCTTGAATGGGTTGAGGTGCCGCGTTGGCTCTCTTGGTTGAATACTAGTGTTAATAACAATCCCAAGCAAGTATAGCAATTATGTGCACAAAGGTATATCATGCATATAAGAGATAAAGACTATAAAGTAATGCAAGATATAAGTGAGATAAAAAGAGTAAGAGAGCAAGAGTGAGCAATCGCAAACACAAAGGGTTTGTTTCGAGGTTCGAGCACACTTGCTCTACATCCCCGCCTTCGACACACGAAGGATTTCCACTATGCACGATCCAACCGGATCTCTCCTTGGTGCCGCAACACCTACAAGCCCTCGGACTCCCAAAGTCCCTTACACACCACAAGCCCACCGGCTCGTCGAGGCCGCACCTCGTACAACAAGTCCGCACCCGAACTCAAAACACCGCGAGCACACTTGCCCGCTTCCTCAAATACAAAGAAAGATCTTGGTGATCTAAACACTTGATCACCTAACAAAACTCTCATTACAACAATCCTATAGGATAGATATAACTATGGATGCTCAAGTGTAGTGTGAGAAATCAAGGAAAGAACTTTGATGGAAAACTCAAGAAATCATAATAAACACTCTCTTGATAAAATCCCTTTTGATAGGAAATATTGGCACTCTATTTTATGGAGAAAACTCTGCTAAAAGAATGGAAATAACTGGACAAAAGCTCTCCTAAAATCTTAGCTTCAAACAATGACAAAACCCCCTTTTATAGAGGCCAGAAAAATCTGACCGTTGGGCTCCGTCAGAGCTGCCGGTCGACCGGTCCGGTCGACCGCCAACGGTCAAGAATCCGACCGTTGGAGCCTCCGGTCGACCGGCCCGGTCGATCGCGCACCTGGAGCAGAGAATTACTTCTCTGTCGGTCGACCGGTGCGGTCGACCGGAATTTCCAGAGAGCAGACTCTCTGAAGCGGTCGACCGGAACGGTCGACCGTTCTCCAGTGCACACAGGCGTGCACGTCTGTGCACGTCCGGTCGACCGACCCGGTCGACCGGCCACTGTCAGTTCTGAAAAAAATCAGAACTGCCAGAACCAGAAAAATTGGGATTAAAGATTGGTCTTTTTGGCTTAATAAAAAATCCCATAAATACTTAGAATTTCTACAAAAAATAGTTTTATAATATAGAAACATGCTTGCACAAAATCAAGGCATGTTATTAAAGATTTGACTATTTTTGTAACTTGGAAATATTGGCTCATAATAAAACTGTTTTTCTAAAACAACATGTTTTTCCAAATTTTCATCAAATACAAAAACAAGATATACTTTAAAGCATAGTGTGTATGGATATGATCCACTACACAATCAAGATGAAATATCTAGTTTTTAACATAAAGCACTAAACTTGGTTTTGAAATATCAACATGTTTTTCCAAACTTTCATCAAATACAAAAACAAGATATACTTTAAAGCATAGTGTGTATGGATATGATCCACTACACAATCAAGATGAAATATCTAGTTTTTGACATAAAGCACTAAACATGATTTTGGATATAAGATATGTAAACTTGAAATACCAAGAACCAAATAGAATTTTGTCACAATGAAAATCTTTTCTTAACAAGAGAATCTTTTATGAAATGAAATTTTTATCATGAAAACAATTCTATCAAGAGTGTGTGTGTGATATGACTTGAGCAATCCACCAACTATTCTATCCTTTACATTTTAACTAAAACAAAAATAAAATCTTATACCTAGACACAAGTCTTCATCTTCTTGAAGTTTTCCCTTGAAGTCTTCTCATCTTCTTGACTTGGTCCACATGCAATCCACCGAGCTCATCTCTAGATGTGGTCTTGATGCATAGGCTCGTGAATCGACCGGTGCTAGCTTCCAACTTGACATTTTATCCTTTGTTGAAGCTCCACACCTACTAAGATCTTGATAAGGAATCTGTCACTAATTAAACACAAGATCATTAGTAAACATAACTTCATGAGTTGATCATCATCAAAACTAGGGTGATAGGCCTTTGGGCCAACAATCTCCCCCTTTTTGATGATGACAAAACTCATGAAGTTATATATGCATGGATTAAAGTAAAGCTTCAAAGAAGCTCCCCCTTAACTCATGCATATCAAATAAATGATAAAGATATGACAATGAAGCACATGATATGTATGCAAATGAATGGAGATAACACAAAAACAAAATCTTTTTCTCCTATTATTTGCAAACCAAAATATATATGCATAAATACAAATTTTATACAACCTTAAGTAAGGAAGACAAATACTTCTCCTCCTTAAGTAAGGAAATCATGCATATATCACAAATACTTCTCCCCCTTTTTGTCAATCATCAACAAAGGGTTCAAAGTAAAAGCAAATCAAAAACAAATTTTTCTCCCCCTTTTTGTTAAAAACAAAAAGATCAAGAAGGGGTAATACAAAGTAATCGATAAAGATTTATATGCTATATAAATTCATAAAGAGGAAGACGTTAAGTTAGCTTCCCTATAATGTGTATTGCATGAAAGAGGGATGTGAAGCCCTAATTCACACAACACAACTATGTAATGCATAGAAGGAGATGTGAAGCTCCCCCTACACACGTATATCATATAAAGAAGAGATGTCAAGCTCCTCAATTTATAATACACTCAACATGAATCTATATGTAAGAGAGATGTTAAGCTCTCCTTGCATATAGGAAATACAAAACAAAACATTTTTATTTTTTTTTCTTTATCAAAACAAAATTTTGAACTTTTCTCAATAAAACAAATTTTGAACCAATCATAATTTGTAATTTTGATACCAATAGAAAATAGCACTTGAAGATGTGTGATATCAAGTTATCATTGCAAAATCTTTTATTGTTTCAAACATATTGATATCAATTGTAATTATATAGCATATTGATACCAAATGAAAGATCTAAAATAAAATCTTTTTATTTTTCATAAGCTTATGCATAGTTAATATAAGGTGAGAACTTAGCATAAACTTTTTGTGCCTTTAAGAATGTAAATCAATTGTAAAGCAGGCACAAGAAAATCATATATATGTATGTGAATAGATAAGACCAATTTGAAAATTAGGGCATACATATATAGGAACCAAAATGTGAGTAATATACCAATTATAAAATTAACACTGTAAATCATGTATATACTCATAACCAAAAATTGGTAGGTTTAAAAGATAGTTATGTCTAAGCACTACCAAATTTGAAGAATAAATAACTAGTTATAAATAATTTTTGAAAAACTAGTTAAAGATCCTTCAAAAACATGAAATCATATGTTATTCAAGAATTATACTAAATACATACAAGTTTAAGCACTCATAGTCCATAAAGCTCAAAAATTATCTTTTATCATAAAAGATGAGTGTTCAAAGGTTATGTAAATAGCATTCTTATGAAAATAGTCATTCAAGCTCAAAAAGATCATAAATCACATTTTGTTTTACATATGTTTTAATCTTTAATACAAATCAAAAACATGAAAAATCATTTTTTTATTATTTATTTAAAATACTAATCTTCATGGTATATGTATGATTTATCCAATTCTAACAATATGCATACATATCCCAAATATGAAAAGAGTCCAATATATATTGCATGAAGGCAAATGACTCAAGGGTATACATGTATATTTATTAGATTTGAATTAAACACACATATACATGAAGTAAGATCAAAGATAGGCATAACAAGTATAAATAACCGAATCATCAAAACTAGCCTATACACATGCATATAGTGGATACAAATGAGCATGAAGTTCAAATATATATGAGTCAATTGTAGTTCACTATTCATATATGTATAAATGCAAGTTTTGACACATTCTACATTTAAGCATGTAAATGCCACATGAAGCACATAGAAATCTTAAAACATGAACATGCTATGAATAATATGAATGAACAAGCATGTACATAAATGAGATAGGAGTTTAGAAATTGTTACAACTCCAAAGCTCCTAGCATGGTGGTTGACCCACCAAAATTCCTTGATAGCAATGCATCTAAAAGTTTGTCCATCATGTCCATTGCATCCGCTATCAAAGCACCAATCCTCTCACGTTTTGTGAGAGCCCTCACCTACATCAAAATCAAAGGGTGGGGGTTTTGGTACCCATATTTTCTTGGGTCCTTTGAGGTTAGTCTTGTTGTAAGGCACCCAAAAATTCTTATTCTTGGCAAAATTGAAATGACCTAATCTATCATAACAATATTTTCTTAAATGGCCTTTGCGGCCACAATGTGTACAAACGTACACCTTAGTATGCTTATGTGTAGGAGTGTGATCATGTTGTGCAACATAAGCAAGAGCATGATGTGTATGTGCATGAGCATGGGGAACTTGTTTCTTTTGAAACAAAGATTCCAACTTAGAATGATAGAATGCACAAGAGTTCAAAGTTGAACTCAAATTATTCATTTTATTTTTCATGTCTTTAATCTCATTAGTTGTGGCATGTAAAGCATGATGAGATATATGATCATTTTTCTTTTTCTTTTGTGAAACAAAATCTTTTTCTTTTTCACAAATTTTTCTTTTCAAAGATTTATTTTCTTGAAAAACAACTTCCTTTTGTTTTTCCACCAAATCAATTTTATCTTTCAAAATAGTGTTCCCTTCACATAAATCATTCAATTTTGACATGAGGGAAACATTTTCATTTTTCAAAAACTCATTTTCCTTTTCTAAGCATGCCATTTTATTTTCTAATGAATCTTTTTCATTAAGCATGGCATCAAAATTCTTTTTCAAATTCTTGTTATCTTTTTCTAAACATGCAATGTTACTTCTAAATGAATCTTGTTCCTTATGCATGCATGCAATGTCCTTTTTCAAATTTTATTTTCTTTCTTAATCATGTCATATTTCTCAAGAATTGTTTGGCAAAATGAAGTGAGCTCATCATATGACATGTCCTCATCATCGGATTCGGAGTTTACCTCAAGGGGGTTATCCCCTTGGACCATATAGCATACATTGGAGATGTCGCTTCCAACGTCCGAATCGCTCCCCGCATAGTATAGGTCCTTTTCGCCAAGGGAGGTGATGATGTTCCAAGCTACAAAAGCCGATTCAACATTAGAAACCCTAGATAAATAATCATCATTTAGGGTTGACTTAATAGCATGAAGGGCTTTTGCATTAGCCTCAATGTTCTTACCATTTAAGCAATATTCTTTATTAGTTGTGGTAAGATATACACTAAGGCCAAGTCCTTTGAGGAACAAAGACATCTTAACCTTCCAAATTTGGATGTTAAGAATGTCAAAGGTGGGTGGTGACATGAAGTCCATTGTGTGTGTACAAATCTTGTGATTAGCCTAAAAGAGGATCTTTAACTCTAGGTTGTTGACCCAATATCAAGAGCACTTGGCTCTGATACCAATTGTAAGATCACCTAGAGGGGGGGTGAATAGGTGATGGCTAATCTAATGGTCACTTATGAACAAATAATGCGGAATTAAAACTAAGTTGACCAAATTAAACTTCTTTTAATTAAACACTTATGTATAACACAAGAGTGTTGCCGAATTCCCTTGCGAGGCTCTGGACAAACTCCTCTAGATTCCCCTTGAATGGGTTGAGGTGCCGCGTTGGCTCTCTTGGTTGAATACTAGTGTTAATAACAATCCCAGGCAAGTATAGCAATTATGAGCACAAAGGTATATCATGCATATAAGAGATAAAGACTATAAAGTAATGCAAGATATAAGTGAGACAAAAAGAGTAAGAGAGCAAGAGTGAGCAATCGCAAACACAAAGGGTTTGTTTCGAGGTTCGAGCACACTTGCTCTACATCCCCGCCTTCGACACACGAAGGATTTCCACTATGCACGATCCAACCGGATCTCTCCTTGGTGCCGCAACACCTACAAGCCCTCGGACTCCCAAAGTCCCTTACACACCACAAGCCCACCGGCTCGTCGAGGCCGCACCTCGTACAACAAGTCCGCACCCGAACTCAAAACACCGCGAGCACACTTGCCCGCTTCCTCAAATACAAAGAAAGATCTTGGTGATCTAAACACTTGATCACCTAACAAAACTCTCACTACAACACTCCTATAGGATAGATATAACTATGGATGCTCAAGTGTAGTGTGAGAAATCAAGGAAAGAACTTTGATGGAAAACTCAAGAAATCACAATAAACACTCTCTTGATAAAATCCCTTTTGATAGGAAATATTGGCACTCTATTTTGTGGAGAAAACTCTGCTAAAAGAATGGAAATAACTGGACAAAAGCTCTCCTAAAATCTTAGCTTCAAACAATGACAAAACCCCCTTTTATAGAGGCCAGAAAAATCTGACCGTTGGGCTCTGTCAGAGCTGCCGGTCGACCGGTCCGGTCGACCGCCAACGGTCAAGAATCCGACCATTGGAGCCTCCGGTCGACCGGCCCGGTCGACCGCGCACCTGGAGCAGAGAATTACTTCTCTGTCGGTCGACTGGTGCGGTCGACCGGAATTTCCAGAGAGCAGACTCTCTGAAGCGGTCGACCGGAACGGTCGACCGTTCTCCAGTGCACACAGGCGTGCACGTCTGTGCACGTCCGGTTGACCGACCCGGTCGACCGGCCACTGTCAGTTCTGAAAAAAAATCAGAACTGCCAGAAGCAAAAAAATTGGGATTAAAGATTGGTCTTTTTGGCTTAATAAAAAATCCCATAAATACTTAGAATTTCTACAAAAAATAGTTTTATAATATAGAAACATGCTTGCACAAAATCAAGGCATGTTATTAAAGATTTGACTATTTTTGTAACTTGGAAATATTGGCTCATAATAAAAACTGTTTTTCTAAAACAACATGTTTTTCCAAATTTTCATCAAATACAAAAACAAGATATACTTTAAAGCATAGTGTGTATGGATATGATCCACTACACAATCAAGATGAAATATCTAGTTTTTAACATAAAGCACTAAACTTGGTTTTGAAATATCAACATGTTTTTCCAAACTTTCATCAAATACAAAAACAAGATATACTTTAAAGCATAGTGTGTATGGATATGATCCACTACACAATCAAGATGAAATATCTAGTTTTTGACATAAAGCACTAAACATGGTTTTGGATATAAGATATGTAAACTTGAAATACCAAGAACCAAATAGAATTTTGTCACAATGAAAATCTTTTCTTAACAAGAGAATCTTTTATGAAATGAAATTTTTATCATGAAAACAATTCTATCAAGAGTGTGTGTGTGATATGACTTGAGCAATCCACCAACTATTCTATCCTTTACATTTTAACTAAAACAAAAACAAAATCTTATACCTAGACACAAGTCTTCATCTTCTTGAAGTCTTCCCTTGAAGTCTTCTCATCTTCTTGACTTGGTCCACATGCAATCCACCGAGCTCATCTCTAGATGTGGTCTTGATTGATGCATAGGCTCGTGAATCGACCGATGCTAGCTTCCAACTTGACATTTTATCCTTTGTTGAAGCTCCACACCTACTAAGATCTTGATAAGGAATCTGTCACTAATTAAACACAAGATCATTAGTAAACATAACTTCATGAGTTGATCATCATCAAAACTAGGGTGATAGGCCTTTGGGCCAACATCATCTTCTATATCTTGGTTTCAGTTTTTCCAAGGATTTTCTTTGAGATTTTTAATTTCCATCCTATTAGTTTTCTCCACACTTGAGCTAAAATCTACTATCTTTTCTATATGATTTTTGTGTGGGAGAAAGAGATTGTTTGTGGTTGTTATTGAACCACCAAGTTGTAAACCCTCTATACTTTGCTTTGTGCTTTTCCCTCTTGGGTTGAGGAGGTTGTTTGTGCAAGTTGTTTGTATCCCTCAAGTTGTGAGGTGATCCTTGCTTGGCTTTGTGCTAATCCCTCGGGTTGTGAGGTGATTGTTTGTAGGCTTGGAGTTGTGCCTCAAGGAGGAGGTTGTGTTTGTAAGGAGAGGAGTTGGGTACTCCTTGTATTGTGATTGCCCCAATTCCTTGGTGGAGGTTCCCTTTGTGGGAGTCCTTTGTGGACAAGCTAGTGGACTTAAAATCCTTCTGGGTGAAGGCGGGGATGTAGAGCTGGGTGCTCAAACTTCGAAACATATCTTGGTGTTTGCGCTTGTTCATTGACTCTTACTCTCTCTCTCTCTTTACTTTGTGCCTTGCATCTATTCATATTGCTCATACATACTTATATGCTTGGCTTGGTTGTGTGCATCTCTTATTAAAATTGCAAATTAGTTTTTAATTCCGCATTGAGTTGACTAGATTAGAATAATCACCTATTCACCCCCCCTCTAGGTGCTCTTTTAATTGGTATCAGAGCTAGTGCTCCTGATATTTAGGTTTAACCACCTAGGAGTGAGATCTTGGTTTGCTAATCTTCATTTATATTGTTCATTTGCACTCATTTAGTTTGCTATCATGGATAGCCCTCCCATGTTTGACCATATTAGACTTGATGCTTGGAAGGCCAATATGAGTAGCCATTTGAAAATACTAGGACATCTAGTTTATCAAGCCTCCACTATAGAATCATTCCCAATAGTAGCAAGTATAAGAAGGCAAATGCATTAGCACTTAGAACACTTAGAGCATCTCTAGGTGAACATCTTTTACCCGTGTTTAATCATTATGACTTGGCTTTTGCAGTTTGGAGCTTATTGACGTCTCCCGAGCTTCCAAGGATTATAACAAGATGAGGAGAACTAAGAGAGAAAAGTCCGAAGAGCATTGCTTCATGGTCCAAGGGAAAAACTCCCTTGAGGTACAATCGGACACTCAATTAGATGATAGCTCTAGTTCCTATTGCCATGGTTGTTTTGAAGTTCAAACTTTAAATTTGGAACTTGCTCAAAAGCTTGAAAATTTATTGGAAAAACACGATCTTTTGAAAGAGGACAACCTTGTTTTGAAAAATGAATTAAAGGATTTATGCTCTAATTTTGAATTGGTTTTACAAGAGAAGGAAGAGATCACTAGTGAACGTGACTCACTAAGATCTCAACTAGATCTTGCCCTTAATGAAATTGAAGATTTGAAAAGCAAAAATGATTGTGATGATGTTGTGAAGCACAATGAGATTTTGTCTTCAAAATTGGATTTTACTTTTAAAGATAACCTTTCTTTGAAAAATAAAATTGATTCTATTACAAAAGAATTGGATTTGGTTTTGAAGAAAAATGAATCTTTGAAAACTGAAATTGATTCTCATGTGTGCCATACTAGTATAGCTTCTTCTTCTTGCACACCTATTGCATACTCCACTTTGTCTTCCACTATTGAAAATGATATAAATATTTTGAAGAAAAGTGTTGAATGTTTGGGCTCCACTTTGAGCCAATGTACATTGAATCATACACGTTTGGAAACCTTGGTTCGCAAGAAACAAGGTCCATCTTTGCATGCTCACCCTTCACGGCATACACATGCTTTCCACGGTCACCACCATCGCACGTATGCTCATGTGTACACATGTACACATTGTGGCCGAAAAGGTCATCTTGCTAGATTTTGTTATGATCGTATCTATCATGAAAATTTAGCTACTAATCTTGTTTGGGTTAGAAAGGATACTAACCCCCGTGGACCCACAAAGAAATGGGTACCAAAGACCACCTCTATACTTTTTGATGTAGGTGGGAGCTCTCGCAAAACGTGAGAGTGTTGGTGCCTTGAGTGGATGCGTTCCGTGCCTAAAAGAGAACCATTTGGATGCTTCACTCTCAAGGAGATTTGGTGGGAGGACCACCGTGGTTTGGAGAATTAGAGATGCACCTTCATTGGTTTTGGTATCACTCTCTAACTCCCATTTTTATTTGCATGCTTTTCATGTTCATCTATTTATAGCATGCCATGGTTTATTGTTCATCATGCTTATGCCATGCTCATTAGAATAGTGTTATACATGTTTAGTTACTTGAGCACCCATGTTTTATATGGATCTATATTTAGTGTTCTCACCTTGTTTAAACTAACATGTATGCCCTAGATCTAATGCACATGCATATGCATTATGACCATTTGGATGTTCATGATTCATGTTTTATTGTTTCATGATTAGTATGATGTTTGCCATGTTTATTAGACTTATGCTTTACATGATTAGTTGTTGAGACACCCTTGTTTAATATGGACCCATATTTTGTGTTCTCTTTATGTTTTAGCTATCATGTTAATCATAGATCTAATGTACATGTCTTTGTCATGCTAATCACATGTTTGACTATGACTTTTTTTTATAATTCATGTTTTGATTATTATGTTTATCATGTTGGATTATGATTCTCGTTTTATGCTTAATGATTTGATTACTTGTTTAGATGTTAGTTTTCATTAAAACTAGATTTTATACTTGCACATATAGTGGGACACAAATAAATCTTTATATATGTTTGTGCTTGGATGCTTATTTGTACCCATTAAATGTGTTAGTATAGCCTAGTTTTGATGATTCATGCATTTTAAACTCGTATTCCTATTTTTGGATTTGTTTTATGTGTATGAGTTTTCATTTCATGTATATGTTTATTTTGCCAAACCTTAAGATATACATGTATACCCTTGAGTCATTTGCCTTTCATGCAAATCTATATATATGGACTCAATTGTTCTTAGGGATATGTATGTATACTTATTGTGTTGACAATTCATACATATACCTTGAAATGAAATTAGTTTTGGTGAAAATTTGTTGTTTTTGATTTCGTGTTTATTAGTTTAACTTCATGTATATGTCCATCTTGCCCAAACTATCATTTATACATATACATCCTTGAGCCACATGCCTTCATGCATATACTTTGTGGACTCATTATGTTTAGGATATGTATGTATACTTTAGTTTGTACATGACATACATATTCCTTGAAGTTTAAATCATTTGGATGAATTTCATGTTTGCTAAGTGATTTCACATTTATAATGAATCTCTTGTTTTTGAGATGATTTCAATTGTTGATTTCACATCTTAGATGAATTTCTTTTGGTAATGAAAATCTAGTTTTTCAAGTTTTCATGTTTTCAAGGAATTTCATATGAGCCTAATTGAATATTTTCATGATTGATGTGTGTCACATTACGCTTGTACACTCACTTTATTAGTTTACTCATGATTTGGTTTCATAAGAATTTGAATGAGCTTTATGGACTTTGAGTGTTTAGTGATCATGTGATTTACATGTGTTTCATAAAAAACAATTTTGTTTTATTCCTTACTTGAAGGATTTCGTACTAGTTCTAAAAGTATTTCCTATAATTAGTTCGTATTCTTCACTATGGTAGAGATTTTCAAACAAAGCTTATTTTCAAACCTATTTTTGAAAACCCCTACCATCCATGGGAGGATGGATGGGAGATCATGTTCTTGTATGCTTTATATTAAAAATCATTTAAAACTTGAACCATGATTGGGAGGTAGTTATATGAGGTATACACTTGATCTCATTGTTATTTCAATTGGTATCATTGAATTCTTTCAATTGGTATCGATCTTGACACTTCTTGTATACTCATATGTGTTTGTATGTATGTATGCTTCATTCTAAGAATATCAATTTCTATTGGTATCTATTTTTCATACATACATGTTTTATTTGTGCTTATTATATCCCTATATCTTTAAGCACAAAATCTTGTTTATGCTAGTGCTTGAGTTTCAATTTTATTTTAATTAATTATTTTTTTAATTGGTATCAAGCCTACACATCATTTTAGTTCATATTTCATAAAGGGGAGAAAATTTGATTTTGTCTTTCAATTGATGATTTCTCAATTGGTATTTGATTCCCACTCCCTTACTTTATGATTGAAAATTTCAAATTGGTATCATATGTTTAAAATGAAAATTATTTACAATTGGTATCAAAATATGTGTGTTTAGACATTCAAGATTTATTATGTTTATTTTCAATTGATATCAAAATGTTTCATGTGTTTTTGCTTATAATTGGTATCAATATTTTTGTTTGTTTCCTTTCAATTGGTATCAAGATGCTATTCTTTGACATATTTTCAATTGGTACCTCAAATTGACTTTGTTTTTGTCTTAGACAAAAAGGAAAATCTTATTTTTATTGATTCATTATTTCGAACAAAAAGGGGGAGAAATATTTATTGAATTTTCAATTGATTTGGCTTTGCTTTTACCCTTATTAAAAAGAAAGAAGATTTTGTTTTGTTTTGGTTTTTACCCCTTTGTTGATGATTGACAAAAAGGGGGAGAAGAATTTGGGTTTATATATGCATGTTTTTATTTTGCATATATTAAGTTTAATTTAGTTTAATTTTAATTGGTATCTAAAGCATGTTTTGTGATTGGATGTTTTGTAATTGGTATCTAGAGTGTAATTGGTATCTAGAGCATGTTTTATTTTAAATATTTCATTGGAATTGGTATCTAGAGCATGTTTTGTAATTGAACATTTCATTGGTATCTAGAACCCTTTATTGTTTATGCACAGGTATGCATGTTTCATGTTTCATATTTAAGAGCCTTCATTGCATATTCATTATGTTTATTTGGTTATGCATGAGTTAAGGGGAGCTTCTTTGAAGCTTAACTTTAGTCCATGCATATATAACTCCATGAGTTTTGTCATCATCAAAAAGGGGGAGATTGTTGGCCCAAAGGCCTTCCACTCTAGTTTTGATGATGATTAACTCATGTAGTTATGTGTACTAATAATCTTGTGAGTTTAGTTTCAGATCTTTAATCAAGTTATTAGTTGGTGAAAGCTACCACACATCTTTCACAAGTTGATTCAAGAGCCCGAGCATCAAAGATCACATATAGCACTTGCTCGATGGATCAAGGAGTTTTGGATCGAGTCGGCTTGGAGATTGCGCTCTATAAGAAGACTTCGGTACCATAGTTTAGTTTTGTGTTTAGATCCAAATTTGTAAAGATTAAGAATAGTATGATAATGCTCAAGTTCACAACACACACGTTTCATGTTTTGAATATTGGTTTTTGGTTTTTCGGTTTTAAGTTTAACCGATCTTGGTTTTCATGAATAGATAGATCAAAACAAGTTTACATGGTTTAATGTATATATGATTTGTTCTATATACATACATGCTTTAATTTCCTAGACAAACTTAGTTTTGACTCACTTATTCATGTGTTTTATGTTTTGGTATTTTTGACAAAACATATTTTGGAATTAATGACAAAAACTATGATATATATATGTTTCATGTATATTGGATTTCTATCCATATGCATCATGCTTCAAAGTGTTTAGATATCATGCTTTTGTATTTGGAAGAGTTTTGGACAAAACGTATTTTCTATTCAAAATTCAAGTTTTAGAAAATACAGTTTTTGGTTTTTGGTAAAAATGATAAGACACAAAAATAGTTCATATTGATTGATATTTGAGCTAAACTTTTTTTTTTTTACATGTTTATGTATCAATGCAAAATGATAAAACTATTTTTGGTGATTTTTAGAAATGATAAAAGAATTTTTAAATATGTTTTAACCCAGTTTTTTTTTGTTCCAGGCTTCAACCAAGTCGACTAGTAGCCTGACTAGTCGACTAGGGCTGAGGTCGGTCGACCGGGCCGGTCGACCGACGTGCACAATTCTGTGCACGTTTGGAGCCACTGGGACGGTCGACCGGACCGGTCGACCGGACTGAGAGCAGAGCTCTCTGTTTGTTTCGGTCGACCGGGGCGGTCGACTGGTAGCTGCCAACGGGCAAAAATTGACCGTTGGGCGGTCGACCGGACCGGTCGACCGGCAGTGGTATTTTGGCCAAATCTGCTGCCAACGGCTAGTTTCCAGATTTGCCTATAAATACCCCATTTGCAAGAGTTTTTCACTAAGATTTTTTGTGCAAATTTTTCCCTACTCTCTGGTGTTTTCACAGCAATTAAAAGAAGTTTTTGGATTCAAATTGAATAATCATTTTGGTGTTTTTTGCTAGGGTTTGGAAATTCAAAGAAAAAGGGTTTTTGGGAAAAAGAGTTTGATTCATCTTCTATATCTTGGTTTCAGTTTTTTCCAAGGATTTTCTTTGAGATTTTTGATTTCCATCCTATTGGTTTTCTCCACACTTGAGCTAAAATCTACTATCTTTTCTATAGGATTTTGTGTGGGAGAAAGAGATTGTTTGTGGTTGTTATTGAACAACCAAGTTGTAAACCCTCTATACTTTGCTTTGTGCTTTTCCCTCTTGGGTTGAGGAGGTTGTTTGTGCAAGTTGTTTGTATCCCTCAAGTTGTGAGGTGATCCTTGCTTGGCTTTGTGCTAATCCCTCGGGTTGTGAGGTGATTGTTTGTAGGCTTGGAGTTGTGCCTCAAGGAGGAGGTTGTGTTTGTAAGGAGAGGAGTTGGGTACTCCTTGTATTGTGATTGCCCCAAATCCTCGGTGGAGGTTCGTTTTGTGGGAGTCCTTTGTGGACAAGCTAGTGGACTTAAAATCCTTCTGGATGAAGGCGGGGATGTAGAGCTGGGTGCTCGAACCTCGAAACATATCTTGGTGTTTGCGCTTGTTCATTGACTCTTACTCTCTCTCTCTCTCTCTCTCTCTCTTTACTTTGTGCCTTGCATTTATTCATATTGCTCATACATACTTATATGCTTGGCTTGGTTGTGTGCATCTCTTATTGAAATTGTAAATTAGTTTTTAATTCCGTATTGAGTTGACTAGATTAGCATAATCACCTATTCACCCCCCTCTAGGTGATCTTTCAGAATGTCCTTCTTTGAATTGTGACTGTAGGCTGTCAAAAAAAAATCACTAAAAGACAAGCCATTAAAAAGCAGAACCTCAGCATCAAGGCGCGAGGGCCCAAAGCCCGCGTCACAGTATCAAGACGCGTAGGCTCGACACCCGCGTCTCAAGTTCAAGGCGTGTGGGTTCGACACCCGCGTCTCAGCATCAAGGCGCGAGGGCCCAAAGCCCGCGTCACAGTATCAAGACGCGTGGGCTCGACACCCGCGTCTCAGCATCAAGGCACGTGGGCTCGATACCCGCGTCTCAACATCAAGGCGCGTGGGCTCGACACCCGCGTCACAATATCAAGGCGCGTGGGTTGAAACCCGCGCCTCGGTTATAACCGCCCTGGTTATGGGGCCAGTCGCCGCCCACATAGCAGGAGGTCAGCCCCTCATTGTGGAGCACTTTTAGGGGGGCACATTCACCCCTGGAGCCTCTATAAATAGCCCCGTCGCTATGAAGAAGGGGTGGATTTTTTCGGAGGAGAAAAGGAAGGTCGGATTCTCGGAGGAGGAGAAAAGAGCTCTGAGAGAAAAGAAAGAGAGTAAAGCTCTTCAAAGAACTTGCTGCGCTCAAGTTGTCCTTTGCCTACCTTCTCTTTGAGAGTTTTGGTAGACAGAGCTGAGTTACTCCTTCTACCAGCCAAAGAAAAGATCCCTGACGATCCCAACGGTCATCCGGTCAACGGAGAACAAGATTCGCTCTCCACCGCCACTTGAAGAACCCAACACTAAACAAAGGGGAGATTCAAGACTCAACATCTTCCCTCCCTTGTAGTCGGAGCAGTAGTCCGTTGTAATCTTTCAACTGATTCAAGGAAACTTTACTTCGAATTCTTCTACTCCGTACCAAACAAGAGATGGCGACTCCGCTGGGGGCTACATTTGTCACTGATGAGCAAATCGTGGCGCAAGATGACGTCCTTCGTAAGGGAAAGATGGTCGAATCGCTCGTTGTCGAGTTCGACCAGGCAAAGTACGAAGAGTTTCTCTCTTCCAGCTCCAAGAGCCCCATGACCCGCGTCTGCCGCAGGGTCTCGACGGGGAATGGCCTCGAAGCCCGATCCAAGGCTCTCTCAGGCGCTGCTGCTGCCAATTGTGCCAAGCAAGATACACGCGCCAACGCCTCTCAGAAGGCCCGCGTGATCTCAGGCACAACTGCCGCTGCGATCAACCGCGCAGCACGGAACACACGCGTCAGCGTCTCTCAGGAGACCCGCGTGGTCAAAATCCCTGGTGTCCAGCATCAGGTCGTCGTTGGTTACTCTCCACCTCCATGACGCAACCGAAACGCTGAGTGTCGACAGAGGAGACGTGCGCGTTAGCTACAAGTTGGAACCTCTGGTTGTCCGACTGAGGCTAGACGCGACGTACAATCTGGCGCCTTGCCCGCGCCACGACCAGCACGTGAAGTCCGCGTTTGGCGGCCCAAACGCGAGACTCCTCAAGCTAGGTCCTCTGAAGACCAACTCACCAAACGCCAAGGTGAAGCATCTGCACCTCATCAAGCGCGAGAGGCACGCGCCCATAGGCGTGGGGCCTAGCAGCCCATCCTCTCTCAAACGTCTCTGCCTCGACACACTGAGCGGCAGCGCGACAATCGCGTCTCGTCCCAACAGAGACGCCAGACGCGCGTCTTACAGCCGTGGCGCGAAAATCGCGTCCCTGAAACCCGCGCCAAGGCTGTACAGCACATGGATGCCTCCCGTCTTCGACGTTGCGAGGTTAATCTCTTCGATCCCCCTCCCGTGGATCTGAGGGATTACTTGACGAAGAAAAGAAGTGCCAATCAGGTTACTTCATCATGTTGCTGCCAACGGCTCATCTCTATGCTCTCCGAGTGCCGTTGTGGTTCAGGTGTGCACCAGCAGTCTTTAGTTAGACAGCTGACCCTGATTCCCCCGTCAGCCAAAAGAAGGCGCTCCCACAGAAGGAGAACCTTCTCTGACATTGAGTACCCGGAGCTCACTGCGAATATGACAAGCAGGAGCAAGGGAAACAACCTGCAGTCAGCTCGGATGAGTCTGACTCTGAACCGGAAGGAGTGTATCGACACACTCGCACCCGGACTGGGGCCATTCCCCCGATTGATTATAATGTCTTAGCCCATGGAATTAAAGTGAATGATTCTCACTCCGCCGTAGCGGAATCACGGGCTTCAAACTCTTCCGTTGAGAAGGAGGCCTCCGCCTACATGATAGGCACTCCAGAGGAAACGGCTAGACGTTTAGAACAAATCCAGAAGGCACAAATGGATATGATTCTTTCTCAGCAGGAATCTATCGACTCCCTCAAGCAGATGCTTGCACAGTTGCTCGAGGACAGGAGGAAATCTCCTCCTAAAAAGACGAAGGGCAAAGGGAAAAATGGAGAAAGCTCATCTTCCGAACCTTCTGAGGAGAGGCCGCGATCTACTTCCAGTTCGTTCAAATCCTCGTTGCAAGTAAAGGGCGACCAAGACCAGGGAAAGGCTCATGCTAAAAGAATGAGTCAATTGGAGCAACGCCTCGAGGCCCTTACCAACCGTAAAGGCCTCCAGGAAGCTGGAGTGGTCCGGCCCTATCCTGCTGAATGGGACTTGGTTCCATGCCCGTCCAAGTTCAAGGCTCCAACCCTTCAAGCATTCGATGGGAAAGGGTCACCCAACCAACACATCTACTACTTTAAATCCCAAACAGGGAATGTAGTAGACAACGATGCCATCTTGGCACGACTGTTCATTGGTACCCTAAAGGGGCTGGCCTTTGAATGGTTCATGAAGCTCCCAGAAGGTTCCATCAAGAACTGGGGCGATTTGGAGAAGCTTTTCTTAACGCGCTTCTTCGAGGATGACTCGGAAGTCATAATGCCCACCCTTTTGGCTACCAAACAGCGAAAGGGAGAGTCCGTCAAATCTTTCGTGAAAAGATTTCGGAATGTGGCACTCCGATGTCTGAGCGGCATGACCCAGGTCACCCTGGTGGAAACATGCCGCCACAATCTCCAAACCTCACTCCTTGCTCAAATAGGAGTTGCTGAAAGTCGCACTTGGAAGCAGCTGGTCCAACAAGGTGAACAGGCTGAGGAGATTGTTGCCCGCGTCAGGGCGGAAGAAGGGAAGCCACGGCCAGAGAGGTCAACCAGGCGTGCGCCGACACATCCCTCCAAACAAAGTAGAAGGATAATTTGGCAACGGAGACCAAATCTCCCGTCAAACCTCAATCAGGCAAGGCGAGTGGCTCTTCAAGCCAGCCACGCGCCAACAAGCAATATTCCTTTAAGGAGGAACATGTCGATTCACTCTTTAACTACTCAACAAGAGCAACCGACTGAAGCTCCCTGAAGCTAGGCGCCCCGGGAAGTCGGCAAGACCGACAATCCCACCTATTGCTTGTACCACAGGATGCTGGGGCACCCTACCAAAAGCTGCTACGTCTTCAAGGATATCCTTCAGGCCCTGACTGACGCGGAGGTATTAAAACTCCGACCAGAGCAGAAGAAGGTGACGGCTAACATGACGTCAGTTCTCCAGTTCAGAAGACAACCCCAACGCCTTCGGGGGTGGTCCCTGTTCCAAAAGGAGAGCTAAGAGTGGTCAATACGGATCCTCACCAACAACAAGAGAAGGGCCTAGTACCCGTCCTTACACCTCGAGGGGAAATCATGTGGGTCCACCCTGACCTTGTTGACGCCCAGCAATGGACTACTGTAACTAATAAGAGGTCCAAAGGCAAGGCAAAGGCGTCATCCTCTAATGTGGTGTGTGCCTCCTCTCGAGAAGCCGAGACTGATGTTCCCTCGTTAATCGACTCAGAGGAGGAAGCAATAGTCTTGGCCGCAGAGCCCAACCAACCGATGGCGGGAACCCGCTCAGGACAGCCCTACTTGAAGTAGTATGGCGAAACAGCGGCAACCCCTCCACAACCAGCTGCAGAGCCAACCAAGCCCTCCACAAAACAACCAGTGGAGAAACAGAAGGAGACTCGATTTTCTCGAGCCCTTCAAAAGGGCATCGCGGAAGGATCTACGGCGCCTTACCGCTTTGATGTCCTGGCTCAACTAGCCAACATCCCGGCACGCATTACCTTGTATGAACTTCTTAGGCTGTCAAAGTCACCAGAGAAGCTCTACAAGAGGCTCTGGAAATGCTGAGGTCTTCATGACCCAGGTGCCGAAGGAGGAAGATGTAGAGAATTGTCTCCACACCTCCCAGAATGCCCCCTGCATCACCTTCACGGCAGAGGATATGCAGGTTAAAGGGAAGTATGATCGACCCCTGTACTTCACAGGGTATATTGGATCATCTGAAGTGAACCGCATTCAGGTAGATCCAGGGTCCGCGTTGAGCATAATGCCTCGCCGGGTCATGCAACATCTGGGCATTCCTACTCATTGTTTGAGCCCTACCCAGACAACTATCTACGGGTTCAATGCCAACAGGACCTGTCCGATGGGGAAGATTAAGCTCAAATGCCAGATGGAAGTTTAAAGTCGGAAGTGACATGCTACATCATTGATGCGACACTTCCTACAACCTATTGCTGGGACGGCCGTGGATTCACCGCAACTCCATCGTTCCCTCTACTCTTCATCAAGTCATGAAATATATTGACGAGAATGGAAAGGTGCAGACGTTGATTGCCGAAAGGCATCCATTCAAAGGGGTCGAGAATTATTTCACAGACTCTTTACTGTACCAAGATCCTGGGAGACGATGAAGTCCCGCAACCGGAAGAACCAGACTCTGGCAATGAAGCTGATACTGAGCTGGAGGAAGATGAGTGTGTGTGGGAGCTAGATCCACCTGTAAAAAGCATTGATAAGCTCGATGTTGATAATACCACCGATGATGTAGGCGGTTGGTACATTAATGAAGAATTAGATTTAGCGTATTTTTCTGTGGTTGCTTCTGATTCAATACCGTCAGATACTAGCACTGATGTAGATGATGACCTCTGATCGGTAATGGATGCTTTGACATCGTTGCATGTACTAGTAAAATCATCCTTCGGGACATACCAAGATAACGGTAATGCGTAAGAATCTATATTTATGGTTCCAGCCAGACGGAAAGGCCAAAAACCAATTCTTTTTGGGCGAATCTCGTCTGAACCAACGCCCCGCGAAGAATCGGAAGGTGAGAGGAATCCCCCCAGTTCGGTCATTATGAACCAAAAGCGCTCAAAATGATGAAGTGCATGGGGTACGATCTAATCAACAGACCCGGGTTGAACTTCGGCAAAGGAAGGAGAACGCTACTTCAATCCTTTATGCCGAAAGGGAAAGCCCCCGATTATTATCATCAGACACGCCGGGGGTTGGGCTATGTATCGACTCCGATCCCATCAGCCTCTGATTCTGGAGGGCCATCAGGTCATAATTACTCTTCAGGCACGTCATCGTGGGAGTCGGATGTCAGTGTCGGCAACATCTTCAGAGAACTTTCAGTGAACATGGTTTCAACAAGCCACCTGGAAGATGGAGATGAAGAAATGATCCAGTCTGATACAGATCCTTGGATCAAATATTTAAATACTCTTTGGGATACCCGCTTTGAACAGCGCGAGCTACCCACAGAAGACAAGGTTGTTCAAGTCAATCTAGGAGATAAGGCCAATCCTAAGCCCATCTTCATAAGTGACGGCCTGTCACCTTCGGAGAAGAAGGATCTAATATCTCTTGTACAAGAGTATATAGACGTCTTCGCCTGGAATTACGAGGACATGCCTGGACTTGATCCTCAAGTGGCTATGCATCGCCTCAACATCAATCCGGACGCAAAACCTGTCAAACAACAGCAGCGACGGTTCCGTCCAGAGATAATGGAGGCAATTCAATCAGAAGTCAGAAAACTTATTGATTATGGCTTCATCAGGGAAGAACAACATCCCGACTGGGTAGCCAACATTGTCCCAGTTGCCAAGAAGAATGGGAAGATCCGGATCTGCATCGACTTCCGTGATCTAAACGAGGCTTGCCCCAAAGACGAATTCCCACTGCCAATCATAGATGTCATGATTGACAATACTTGTGGATTCAAACGAATGTCCTTCATGGATGGATTCTCAGGATACAATCAAATTAAAATGTATCCTGATGACGAAAAGCATACCTCCTTCAGGACAGCTCTAGGGGTATATTGCTACACCGTCATGCCCTTCGGACTGAAGAACGCAGGGGCAACATATCAAAGGGCCATGAATGCCATTTCCATCAGCAAATACGCAAAACGGTGGAATGTTATGTTGACGACATCGCGGTAAAAAGCCGCACTAAAGATGATCACATAGCTGACCTGAAGGTGGTTTTTGACATCATGCGAGCTCATCAGTTGAAGATGAATCCCACCAAGTCCTTCCTGGGGGTGGCCAGTGGCAAATTCCTAGGATTGGTTGTAACCTCCACGGGAATTCATCTGGACCCGGAAAAGGTTCGCGCTATCCAGGAGATGCAACCTCCGAGAAATCTCAAGGAACTCAGGGGATTGCAAGGACGATTGGCGTACATCCGTAGGTTCATCTCAAACCTCTCCGGAAGATGCTAACCCTTCACTAAGCTAATGAAGAAGGGTGTCTCGTTCATTTGGGATGACGCTTGTCAACAAGCATTTGAGGAAATCAAGCAATACCTCACCCAACCACCAGTCCTTGCAGCTCCGATATCCGGAAAACCTTTCCTGGTATACGTCCGGGCAATGGATCATTCTTTGGGAGCTCTATTAGCTCAGCATGATGACCAAGGATGAGAGCAAGCGATCTACTATCTGAGTAGATCAATGATCGGAGCCGAACATCGGTACAACCCAATCGAGAAGGAATGTTTGGCACTGGTGTTCGCCATTCAGAAAATGCGACACTACCTGGCGGGCCAAACCATAAATGTCATATCAAAAGTCAACCCCTGAGGTTACTCATGACAAAACCTTCATCGCTAAATGGCCGACTAGCAAAATGGGCCATATTGTTATCTCAATATGAAATGCAGACCACAGAAGGCCATTAAAGGACAAGCGGTGGCAGATTTTCTGGCTGAGCATCCAGATCCGAGGGCAACCAAACTTTACGACGATCTCCCAGATGAGGTCGCTGAAGCCTGCCTAACTCAGACATCGTTCGAAAGTCAAGTGTGGCAACTCTTCTTTGACGGTGCATCCAGAACAAGCCCAAAAGGACACATCGTAGCGGGAGTAGGAGTAGTACTCGTCTCGCCACAGAACTATGTGATTCCTCGAGCTGTCTCGCTAACTGAGCCTTGCTCCAACAATGTAGCAGAATACAACGCTCTTTTGATTGGGATGCAGCTCGCTGATGAGATTGGCGTTAAAAATCTCGAGGCATACGGTGACTCCAAACTCATTGTTAGCCAAGTTCGCGGGGAGTACGAAGTCAGACATGAGGACCTAGTACCCTACTACAACGCAACTATCCACATGGCCGAGAGGTTCACAAACTTCTACATCGATCATGTACCGCGCAGGCAAAATGCGCATGCAGATGCACTGGCTTCCCTCGCGGCCTCCTTAGCTCTTCCAGCTGGAGCAATGGAGAAGGTATTCGTCTGCAGCCACGACCTGTATTGCCCGAGAACTGCCCTCGAAGACTATCAGGAGTCAAAGGGAGAGTGTCAAGGCAAAGAAGCGCTGGAATTGTCAACCGGGCCAGAGCTTAAAGACTGGCGATTCCCCTATATCGACTATGTCTTGTACGGCATCCTGCCTGAGGACGCCAAGGAAGCGGCTGCCATTCGAAGGAAAGCCCCTAAATTTTACTACAATGCGATTTCACGAACATTGTATCGTCGATCGCATGACGGGGTCTTGCTTCGGTGCCTCTCACCAAAGGAGGCCCAAGAGGTATTGAAAGAAGCCCACGATGGTATGTGTGGAGCCCATCAACCTGGCCCAAAACTGGCACATCGACTCCAAAGATTGGGTTACTACTGGCCCAAGATGATTGCCGATGCCATCACTTATGCCAAAAATGTCACGCCTGCCAAGTGCACGGCGATTTCATCCATCAAGCACCAGGGTACCTCCACTCCACGACCTCTACCTGACCATTTGAAATGTGGGGGATGGATGTGGTTGGTCCTATCAGCCCACCATCATTAAAGGGATATCGTTTATTTTGGCAATAACCGATTATTTCTCTAAATGGGCCAAAGCTATTCCTCTGAAGGAGGTAAAATCGTCTAACGTGATCAAGTTCGTGAAACATCATGTTATTTACCGTTTCGGTGTACCTCGGCGAATTGTCCATGACAATGGACCCCAGTTCATCAGCCAGGCGTTCCAGAGATTCTGCGCTAAGTTCAGAATCCAGTGTGTCCTCGACGGCATACTATCCTGCCGCTAACGGCCTCGCAGAAGCTTTCAACAAGACTAATTGCAAGCTTCTCAAGAAGTTCGTCTCGAAAAGTCAACGAGATGGGACGATAAGCTAGCTGAATGCTTATGGGCCTATCGCACAACTGTGCGAACCCCAACTAAAGCCACGCCATTTTCTTTGGTATATGGGTGTGAAGCCGTGCTTCCACTGGAAATCCAAATTCCATCTCTACGCGTCGCCTTGACAGTGGAGATGACAACAGAGGAGAAGCATCGACAGGGACTCCAAGAATTGGAGGCCTTAGACGATAAGTGTATGCATGCCCAACAACAAATCGAGCTTTACCAAGCTCGAATTACCAAAGCCTTCAACAAAAAGTTAAAGTGCGAACTTTCAAGAAAGGCGATCTTGTCTTAGCCATCAGAAGACCCATGGTGATGACGCACAAGACAAAAGGAAAATTCCAACCCAAATGGGAAGGACCGTTTGTGGTAGAGTCAGTCTACTCGAATGGATCATATCGCCTCATAACCTCGAACGGCGATACACTCATGATGCCTATCAATGGCAGGTTCTTGAAAAAATACTATCCTTAAATGGTATTCTTCCGCTGATCAAGTTCAAAATTACACCTCTGATCAAAACAAGAAGAGTTTCTTCATTAATATCCAACGCCTCCGACGGCTAGGGATAGAGGAAAATGTTAGCTTCTAAGACCAACATAAGTCTTCGATAACTCATCATGCTGAGAGGAATAGCATGGTTAGCCCAACTCAAACGGTAGTTGGTAAAGGCATATCAAACCCGTTGATAGCTGAGGGTTTGCTAAAAATCCTAAGTGGACTCAACTCCACTCTCCCCTCCAAAATCCCTTACCAATTCTCATCCACAGAATGGTAGGTCTACAAAATACATTGTTGTCAAGTTAACACTATACCTCTGGCACTTCAAACTCCACCGTCCATTCTTATCAATAGAACGACAGGTCCTCAAATTGCTCATATCGCAAATCAAGTTTCTGTCAAGTTAATATCACACCTCTGACAAATTACTGTTAAGTTAACATTACATTTCTAAACAGTACATCAAGTTTCTGCCAAGTTTAATACCACACCTCTGACAGTCACTTTCCTTCAGACTTCCGTGTTGAAGCTGAAACGAATGATGCTAAGTTAACATTACACCTCTAGCATCTAAGTCATTGCTAAGTTCAACAATACACCTATGGCCATGACTTTTCCTCGACTTCGTTATCCAAGCCGAGATGACCAATGCTAAGTTCCACATTACACCTCTAGCATTACCCTCACTGTCAAGTTAAACATCACACCTATGTCAGTGACATTCTCAGTTTTCCCAAACGAAAGCTGAAATGCTTCTGAGTCAAGTTAATATCACACCTCTGATTCATATTCTTGTCGAGTTAACATCACACTTCTGGCAAGATAACTTTCAACCCGTTAAGTTAATATCACACCTCTAACGGTAAAGATTTTCCTAGATTCCCTGCGAGTCTAGTCTCACTTTTTATTCTCTTCAACAAAATAACAAGTCTACCTAAACACATTGTTAGGTTAATACTACACCATTAACAGTGTTTTCCTTCGAATCCCCAGCTGAGCTTAATCAAGTGAATCCTAAACCTTGATAAAGGCCCATTTTCACTGGGGGTACGAGTTTCACTTGTCATTCTCCTTTATAGATTGACAGGTCCACCAAACATTATTTCATCTCTGTCAAGTTAATATTACACCTCTGACAGTATTGTGAAAGTTCCTGAAATAGGATCTTTCCCTACAAAATTTGACTTATTAAGATTATCATCATAATTTTGATGAAGTCAAAGATCTTCTGCTTCTATGCGTCTGACTGAAGACAAAAGGTTCAAGACAATAGAAAAAGGCAGAAAGAAAAATGTCACTTTTTTTATATATCCAGGCATATGAAAATGATACAAAACGCTCTCTTATACAATAAGATTGAGTGTTACAATTAAGGAGTACAAAGAAGTCCCTCTCTCTCTCTCTCAGAGGCCGTACTCACTCCTTGAAGCCGCATCTGATTCCAAGTGCACGATGTTTGGAAAAGCGCCAAACTGTGATGACAATAGAAGCTGGCCGCACCACGATGCATGATGCAAACATCGAAAGAGCCCTAGCTGACTAAGCTAAGAGCAATGGTGTTCTTGAGGTCCGGTGGCAGCAGAAAGCCCTGCAACCCTTCATTCATGAGCATCTCTTTCGCCAGAAGGCCATCCAACAAACATGGAGTGTCCTCGATGTCACTTCTGGGGTGAGAGAGGAAGGGGATGCTATCTGCCACTATATCCACCGTAACCCCCTCGCCGCCATACCCACTGTGACCGTGACCAGCCCGCAACCATGACGGGTGCGTCACGTTCAAAGAGATCTTGACGAGGGTTAAGTCCCCGTCAGGGATCGTGATTTCTTCCCTTGTGGACGACGGAGACTATGATTTCTTCCCTTGTGGACGAACATCGAACAAGTTCGCGGGCCGATATATTCTCCCACGGGCCCAGCGAACGAGAAAAAGGACGATCAAGCCTACCTGCAAGGAATAAACAAAGGAATCAGAACATCTGGAACTTAGTACACTTCAACAGAGAAAACTAAGTGACAGACGCAGTTATTGCCGAAGACTACAGACGCGGGAATGACCCACGCAGTGAGCCAAAACTTTCGCGGTGGCAGAAACAGACGCGAGTTAAAACTGTGATACACGCAGGGTTCAAACGCAGTCCAATTTTCTGCATCTGCGTCTAACACACCAGGCGCGAAAAGATTCAGACGCCGAAAAATTGCCATCTCCCTGTTGAATGAACAGGAGTTGCAAGATTCGGGTCTGAAACCTTCAACCCGAGTTGGAATTCATCCAAGTCAGTGGCCTTAAAACGTGAGCTTCATGAGCAAAGCCAGCGCCAAGTGCCAAAGACTTCTGTACTCGCGTCCAGAGAAGTTCAAGTCGATGGCGCAAATTCCAAAAAAAAAAAGGAATGCACCAACTAAGATTTCATCCAGATGGTGATATCTCTTTAAGAGATGCCAAGGTGCAAGCCTGGGTGGATTAAAATATCATGGCAAGTCGGGACGGCATACCCGCAGAGGCCTCTATCAAGAGTTGAACTCTCTGCATTAAAACGTGGGCATGAAAGTTGATCAAAGAGATGCTTTCTCCTGAAGAGACCAAACAGAAGCATGAAAGCTCTGAGTCATCTTCATCCACAGAGTCACCTCCATCCATGGAGACAGACCCCTGTTAGAAACTCTGAAGAAGGCGGAATTTCTCAGAGCAAATCAAAAGAAAACCGTCTAAGTTTGGGTTGTTAAAGGGGAGAGGGTGAGCCCTATTTATAGGCAGCCCCTGATAATTGCCATTAATGGTTCCCGTCGGCCTTAATGACCGCACGACTTCAAAGTCCAATAGGAGTCTGACGCGTGGAACGTTGCTTCGGGAAGCGTCGCAGACGCTGGTCTCAAACCGCCAGCGCCGTTTTGCATTAAAAGGCATTAACGCCTGAGTCCAATGAGGAACCAACGCGTGGACAACTGCTTCGGGAAACAACGGACGACCCAGTTTTCCAATCGTCAGTGAAGACTTGAAAGATCTCATGAAATCTTTAAGTCAGGCCGCATTTAACGCCTGGAAGTTACATCAAGACGCAGATGAGAAAGCCGCGTCCAGGAATCCGCGTCCCCTTTTTCAAACTGAATGACGTCCACCTGCATTCCAGAGGAATGTCCGCGTGACCCAAAGTTGCGTCCCTTCAGCAAACGGGGCCCATTTTAAGGGAAAGCACTTAATTCAGCGAAAGACTTAGGCCATTGTGGGATTAGTCGGAAAATACGCAAGGCCGCGTCCCTCGCGTCTTCATCAGAGGAGCTGCGTCTGCATGGGTAGTGATGGGTTTTTGCACCTAATCAAAAGACCCAGCGCTGCATCCTTAAGGACTGCGACCAGTGAGTCACACTCAAAAAACTGCGTCCTTCACGTCCACTTGAACCGCGTCTTCATTAGAAGGACGGATTCGCGTTTCTCTCTGTGAATTGACGCCGCGTCTCAGCAAAAGGACTTAGTTCTGCCTAAGTTCCTATGAACTGATGACCGCGTCTCTCTCTATGAATCAATGCCGCGTCTCATCAAGAAGACTTGAGTCAACGCCGCGTTTCATTAAAAGAAGTTGAATTCATCTATAGCAAGGCAATAAAGATGGAACAAGAACTTCAAAGACTTTTACTATTCAAAAAAAAATGGTAAAAGCAAGTACAAACACTCTTGGCGAATAGAGTGTCCTTTTTCTTTACAAAAAAAAAAAGAAGAAGGCTACAAGTCCTGGTTCGCCAAGGAACGGATTTGCTCTCTAAGGCGATGTATCTTATGTTGACGCGCTTTCTCAGCCTCCATGAGAGCTTGGGCCCACAGATCCGCCTCAGATAAAAATCCCTGCGCTTGTACTCGGAGGGATTCCAACTCGGATGAACGAACAGAGAGGTTTGCTTCAACTTGCGCCTTGGCAGCCTCTAACTCCGCTAGCCTCTTTTTAGAGGTAGCAAGCCTCTGTTCATTAAAAGCAATCATGGCCTCAGCCCCGGCTATAGCAGCCTGAGAGTCAAGGATAGCCTGCTTTGCAGCCTGTATGATCATGACAGATTCCTTGGACTCGACCGCTAGCCGTTGATGATCAGCCTGGAAACCTTCGAGAAGACGGGTGTTATCGATTATCTTCTCCTCCACCTCCCTTCGCTCCTGCTCTTGAGCATCAAGGAGCCTATTTAGAGTTTTCTGGGCTTCGTGAAATGAGCTGGCATCCTCCAGGGATCGAAGCTCTCTCAGGTCTTGTCCCAGCTGCTCCACCACCAGCAGACACTCCTGGGCTAGCGAAGGGCCTCCGGCCAACTTGATGTTCTCGGCCAAGTTTCCGAGAAACATCCGGGCGAATTCAAAGGAGCTACCCCCAGACAGGATGAAATCGATGCATGATCGCATCGAGTCAAAGAACTACTGCACCGTCTTGCGTGTCAGGAACTCCATAGTATTATCGCCCGAGGTGCTCCCCGACCCCCTTTCTATCACGGGGTGAGGGATGTAAGCCGGCTCTTCTCGCGCAGGAGTCGGGCTGACCACCGGTACGGCAGGAGCAAGAGTAGCCACTAGCGCTTCTGGGGGTGCTACCTCTACAGGAACCTCCACAGCTGATGACAGAGTGGTGAGCTCGACCTCCTCAGAAACCTCGGCCGAGGCTTGAACTGTGTGGCCTTCCAGAGGGGCACTGACCGTCAGACTCTCCACCTGAGCCCCCTCAGTTCTCTCTACAAATTATCTCAACATTAGCTACAATGGTGAAAAGAGAAACATCCAAGACATCAAAACTTCCTTACCAAGTTGGAGGTCCAGAGATGTCGAATTCTTTGGCGAACCCTGCAGAGTAGAAGTCTCCCTGGCTTTAGTGGTTGCCTCCTCGTCCTGCAGAGTGGGAGTCTCCCCGATTTCAGAGTTGCCTTCTCTGGAGGCATCTCGACGGCTGGAGTCTCAACTCCTTCCGGTTGGGTCAACTCTTGCACCATCTCCTCGATATGCGAGAAGGTTGCAGCCTCAATATCCTCGGCCAACCCTGCAGCATAAAAGGAGAATGTTATAACCTCCTCTTTAAAATGAAAAGAGAAATTAAGTCAGAAGGTGAAAAAAGTACCTTCAGCGGAAATAACTGCCGCCAATGGTGATGCCGTCAACGGCTCGCACCCATGTATTTCCTCCTCCGAGATGTGTGAGAATTTACTCGGATCAGGAGGAGCGGGTTCGTCACCATAGTCGACCTCATCCTCAAAATCGCTTCCCTCTGCGGATAAGGAAGACGACAGTTCAACGCGAGAGGCCTCGGTAGCAGGAGCCTTCCCACCAATTACCCAAGTGGTAGGGCTGGGGTCAACTGTCCGAGGACTGGAGATGAACACACTTAGAGACCCAGGTTGCTGTGCCTCATCTCTCTTTCGCGAGCTGAGGAAAACCCGGGCTGAGCTGAGACCCCCGGAATCTCAACATCACCTCCGCTCATGATATCGACTTCGAACTGCTCGGCCTCGTCAGCGGCGGTGGGTTTGTCAGCAGGCTCCGCTTCCTCCACAGTCCTGGGGCCCCTGCTGCGCAACCTGCGGGCATGGACTAAGAGGGCATCATCCTCGTCCGCCTCTTCTTCCCTCGGTTCCTCAACACCAGCAGGGATGTCTTCGGATAGAGAAACTTCGGCCGTCAAGTCTCTCCGGACCTTCTTTGGGGCAGGGTCAGCAGTGGAAGTAGAGCCTCGAGCACGCTTACTCACTGCTTGTCGAGCCTTTGTTGCTCGTGGCTCCTCCCTCGACCCTCTCCCGACTTCCCTCAGAGCCTTCAGGTACTGCTCGACTCCTCGCGAGCGTTTACCGGACCCCGACCTTGCTTTGAAATTTGCATTGATACTCTCAATGCATGAATACTCCAGAACAAAGTATGGTGTCTGGTTGGCCTGGAAGTACCAAGTACAGAAGCTGAAGCTGGTACGGCCCTTTGGCTCCTTGAGAGGTAGACGGAAAGTTGCTTCCGTCCCTCCGGCCACGCTATAGTACCAAGCCCGAGCACCTTCGAACAAGTTCCCACTGAAGGCGAGTCGAGCATTGGGGTTGCCGACGTAGAGCTGATCATAGCCGAACTGTCGGGCGAAGCGATTCGGCATATATGGCTCGATCGTGCATGAGGTACCTTGCTGAAAAAGCACATACCCTGGCCGGATGTTAACCAACCACCAGAAAATCCCCGTTGACAGCCTAGTGAAATCATCTTAGCCTGCGGAGTCGGTAAATAGTTCCCCAAAAGATGCACCAGGAATCTCGGAGAAGCAGCGGTTAAGTTGGTAGTTCGAAGCAGACAGAATGCACTTTCGAACGTAATACATGTAAGTATTACGCCAGTCACAACCCTCCAACCGCTGTACAAAAGGGACAAAACCCTCGCTCCAAGGCACCGGCGTCATCAGAGAGGGGCAGTGCATCACGTACCAAGCCATTAAGTACGTGTAGGGCAGCTCGACCCGAGGGTTGGGGCGCTTTACCGTCGGCTTCCCCTCTGAGTCAACAATCGGCTTGCCATGAGAGTCGACAGCCTTCCCTGCCTCGCAGAAAGCCTGGGTTAACGCCCGCAACCCGCTTTGAATGCCAGCCGCCATGGCCAGGAGAAGGGCTATAGGACAGCCATAGGCCAGGAGCACCGCCGGGTACACTACATCGGCAACAATGACTTCATGTGGCAGCGTGGGCACCACACAGCGCTTCAACCACAGCATCAAGAAGCCCGCCAACAGTGCTCGATCGGAGATAGGAACCGGGCTTGATGATGAAAGCTTTCGAAAACCGTGTCAGGTTCGAAAACATCCTCGTTCGAAACCGTGGTGTAGAAGCCTTCAGAAGCCTTAATCCTGTCGTCAATCTCCTTGTCGGAGCTGGGAGCCAGTCGGGTTACCAGATGGTCTTTCTTATTGATGCCGTTAAACAAGTAGCTGGCCCAAGACAGCTGCTTGACTCCTCCCAACCTCCAAGAGGTTACCTGACCGCAAATGTGGAAGTGACATAACACCTCCCAATAAGTCTCGTACACTTGAGGAGACCCTTTCTTCATAAGGTTGAGCTCCTCAGTGGTTGGGACATATTCCTCATAGGGAGAGTCCCCTGTTGCCAGCCCCGAGACCTCATGCTACTCGTGCAGGGCAAGGCCCATCTCTCCAACCGGAGTGAAGAATGTCCCCGTCAAAGGATTGTAACGTTCCAGGATCCCGAAGAAGTTCTGAGAACTCGGCGGGATACCATACTGGACGGCCCTGACTGATTGGTACAAATCTGTTTGCTCCAACAAGTCCCTAAGGTCGGCAAGGACGAAGCTTACCATCCTGCCCCACCAATACTTCTCGGTGGAATGAACCCACCCGGGCGAACGGAACTCAACCGGAAAATCACCCTCCACTTTCATGAATGCGCTGAGGAAAGTGGTGCCGAGTTTTGGTGTTTCTCCAACAGGGGGCTCAGTCCTGAGCGACCCGGGGAACAGGCCGAGAACCGCCCTGTCATAAATATCATGACGGTATACCCTTTTGGAGCCTAAGTCACCGAGAGTAATCTCAGGGACATATCGGGAAAGGTCCCATTTCATCTTCCGAGGGACGGACATGTGCTGGAGATAAGACAGCGGGTACATCCTCTCCATGTCCGGAAGAAAAAATCTTCTATCCCCTATCTGGCGTAGCCATTTATAATCTCCGTCATACATGGAATAGCCGCCATCGCCGATATGGTCTCCAAAGAAGAAGGCAGGCTTCTCCAGCGGAACGCGAGCATCCGTTGTGAATGCTGCGTCAGTCATAAGCTCCCGAAAAGTTGTCATGTCAACATTCGAGAGCCTTTTCTTGCGCTCCTGTGACCTGTCAGCAGTCACAGGTACAGTCCTTTGCAGCGCAAAGGTTAAATCACGGTCAGCATCACCTACGTGCCCAAAGTGGCGCTTCTTGAAGAGTGGAGCAGAAGAGTGTGGCACTGCAAAAGAAAAGGACACTTGATCAGACATCTTATCAAAAAATGTTAAGTGTCTGTAGTCCAGACGTAGAAAAGATACTGGACGCAGAAATTATCAAAATTCGCGTCTAGACTTGAGAATCCGCGTCCAGACGCAGAAGAGACATTGAACGCAGGAATTATCAAAATCCGCGTCCAGACCTGCAAATTCGCGTCCAGACGTGAGGCCCGCAGGATCAAGCCCTCATTTTGAAAACCAAGACTTATGAAAAATCTCTAAGTACTTGGGCTCAGGTGCCAAATTCATAAAAAAAAAATCAGCACCTGATGTCATAGAACGCAAGGATCAAGTCCGTGTCCGAACCCTTCACAATTAGAAATATTCTAAGTGAAGAATCCGAATTGTAGGGCTCACTGGCACCGGGTCATCAAACCCGCGCCTTGGTTATCAACTCAAAGACCGCGTCTGAGAATCAAACACGGTTTATATTCTATGTTGACGGTTCTCCTCAAAAAAAAAAGGATTTTTTTTAGGGGTTCCATGAACTTCCATTAATGGTGAAGGTTAAGACTAAACGGCATTATACCTGGGAAAAGGACTTCCTGTGCGGAGGAACCGCCCCTCTGGGCCTCGGCGACGGCCGCTTTTGAAGATGATGCGGTGGGTTTAGCTTTGGGTGCCATCGTTAATCAAAAATCCGATGATGAATGATGAAGAAATAGAAAGAGAAAGAGAAGACTCCTTTTTCTTAAAGAACCCTAACAGATGCGCTCGGAGAAGAAGAGGATATCTCTCTGACTATTGCCATTTATAGGCACAAAGATTTGCAAAGATACGCGGCGCGTGGCTCGATTAGCTCTACAGCGAGTCAACGCTTGACGCGTGGAACAGATCATTTAATGAACCGGGAAGTCCGCGCGTCAAAAGGTGATGTCCCAACGGTTCCCCAGAACAAGTGGCGGTGCACTCATGACATGGCACGGATTCGCACCCAACAGACGCGTCTCTCCGAAGTTCGCGTCCTTCCAATCCGGCATATCATCGCGTCTGCCCAATGGAATACCAGTCGTGTTTTCCATTTCCAAAAGGCGCACCCCATGAAAGTCGCGTCTGTAAAGCAGTACCATCTCTGCTCTTCAAAAAGAGCTGGGTTCAGTCCTTACTTCTGCAAATCAGTTTCAACAGTACACTGGCACAAGCAGACGATCGTCCACTCTTGGCTTAAAACGCGTCCATGACAGACTAAAAGCAATCGGGGAGGTTTAGACTGTGTATCTAGACACTCAACACGATCAACTCTGGTGGCCTCAAAGAGTTCAACAGTACACTCACGAAGACCAACTCCAGATAAGATCAAACCCGGAGCATTAACAGTCCAGTCATAGAGGTGAATTCAGCCAGAGTCCAAAGTATTTCAAAATCCGTCCCAGTTAACTGCGGAATATCGAAAACTTTGGAGGGGGTTCTGTAGGCTGTCAAAAAAAAAAACACTAAAAGACAAGCCATTAAAAGCAGAACCTCAGCATCAAGGCGCGAGGGCCCAAAGCCCGCGTCATAGTATCAAGACGCGTAGGCTCGACACCCGCGTCTCAAGTTCAAGGCGTGTGGGCTCGACACCCGCGTCTCAGCATCAAGGCGCGAGGGCCCAAAGCCCGCGTCACAGTATCAAGACGCATGGGCTCGACACCCGCGTCTCAGCATCAAGGCGCGTGGGCTCGACACCCGCGTCTCAACATCAAGGCGCGTGGCTCGACACCCGCGTCTCAACATCAAGGCGCGTGGGCTCGACACCCGCGCCTCGGTTATAATCGCCCTGGTTATGGGGCCAGTCGCTGCCCACATAGCAGGGAGGTCAGCCCCTCATTGTGGAGCACTTTTAGGGGGGCACGTTCACCCCTGGAGCCTCTATAAATAGCCCCGTCGCTATGAAGAAGGGGTGGATTTTTTCGGAGGAGAAAAGGAAGGTCGGATTCTCGGAGGAGGAGAAAAGAGCTCTGAGAGAAAAGAAAGAGAGTAAAGCCCTTCAGAGAACTTGCTGCACTCAAGTTGTCCTTTGCCTACCTTCTCTTTGAGAGTTTTGGTAGACAGAGCTGAGTTACTCCTTCTACCAGCCAAAGAGAAGATCCCTGACGATCCCGACGGTCATCCGGTCAACGGAGAACAAGATTCACTCTCCACCGCCACTTGAAGAACCCAGCACTAAACAAAGGGGAGATTCAAGACTCAACATCTTCCCTCCCTTGTAGTCGGAGCAGTAGTCCGTTGTAATCTTTCAACTGATTCAAGGAAACTTTACTTCGAATTCTTCTACTCCGTACCAAACAGTGACGAAGGGAACTCCGTTGCCATCCTTGCTTGTTGTTGACTAGTTATGCAGGGCTTGTATGCCAGTTCAGTGTATGCAGGGCTCTTATACCAAATGTAGGACCTGCTCTGATACCAAATGTTGGTCCCGAGATGATGTCAATTGTTGAACTTTCTCTGTTTGGCACATATGGATCTAAAATACGAAGTCAACACAAATACTAAACAAAGAAGGATTAAGTTAAACAAAAAATAAACTTGCAATAAGGAAATCAAATCTCAGAAAAGTTTAGACAAACGCAAACACTAGAGATTTAACCTGGTTCGGTCCTCGTGACCTACATCTAGTCCCCAAGCCACCCGCTTGAGATTTTCCTTTATCCTTGATTTTGTACACCCAAAATCACAACCATGCACACCACTTGACAAATCCCCTTTGCCAAATGTGTACACATTCTCTTCAACCAAGAGAACAATCACCACCTTGTACAACTTGCTTCTACACCAAGAAGACACCCGTGTACAATGATATCTTTGAGGATTACAACACTTCCATAAGCCTTGGTATTGTGTATGAACGTGGACAAGGTCTAGTATAGGAGAAAAACTTCAGAGAACTTCACAAAGGAATTAGATTTTGGTGAAGAACTGAAGTGGAAATCAGTTTTCAGGAAAACCAGAATTTGGCAGAATTTTTGATCTAGAAAACTGAAGATTAGGATTGGTATATGGCCTTTAGATTAACAACCCTATATATAGCTGCACTCTAAGGTAAGTTAGGGTAGTTACAGGTGCAATTCAAAAGTTTAGAACGTTGGAAAACGTTGCACAAAAGATCAGATAACAGAAACTGTCCAACAGTCAGAAACTACCTATAGTCGACTTGCCTTTTGAGTTAGTCGACTAGTCTAGGCAAATTTCCAAGGATTAGTCGACTAGGTTTGGGTATAAGTCGACTAGGTTTAGATAAACTCAAGTGACAGGTTTCTGGTTAACTGAATCAAGTCGACTGCAACTACTTTATAAGTCGACTAGGCCAGGGATTAGTCGACTAGGGGAATAGGGTTAGTCGACTACAAAGTCTATTAGTCGACTACACATACTGTCAAGTCGACTAATTGACAAACAGAGAGTTGGGTATAAATTGAGACACAGGATTAGTCGACTAGGATTTGGTCAAGTCGACTACACAAGGTATTAGTCGACTATAAGGGACTATGAGTCGACTATTGATTGGTCACTAATGTTGCATATTTAATGTCACATTTCCATACTTATTTTAGAATAAAAGCCTGCATTGTCCTAATTATTTGTTTAATTTATTTGCAGGCCCAATCCTTAAGGAGATGAAGAGAAATGAGCCCAAAAGCCCACCAGAATTCTGAGTTAAATCAGAGTTAATTCGTACACATAAAATCAGGGCAAAATCAAGAGGTTGAAACCGGTTGAGAAGAATCCTCTCAGAATCGATTGGTTAAAGCCAAGAATCCAAGGCCATTTCGTCAGAATCCGGAGCTCAAACGACAAAACCAACAAAGGATAAAGCCAGAAGAAACCCCCGGAGAGACCCACCAACAGGGTGTGGCCATCTGGCCACACCCTGGCCGCGGAAACGCGGCTTGGGCCGCGTTCCAAGCCGCGTTTCCGCGGCAATCTTGGGGAGCTAGGGGAGCGTGAACTCCCCCGACCTCCCCGGGATCTTAGTTGTTGGGTTTATGCCTATAAAAGGCCATTATCTGCGCTAAAATTGGACGCCAATGCATATTAGGATTTAGCTTAGTTTTTATTTCTTAGTTTAGGTTTTAGTCTTTCTTTTTATGTAATTTGTATGTAACTTAGGGTAGAAGAAGATTCATGTAAGTAAGAGAGAGGGGCTGATGTTGAGAGTGACACCGACGATGTACCCTACTCCTTTCTTTCATTGTCTCAGCAAGTAATAAAGGTAAATGCTTTGTTTGTTTTCTATTCTGCTTTACTTTACATTGTTTTGCTTTCCTCTTCCTCTTCTACTTTACCTTGGTTGTATTTGTTGAGTGTACAAGTGAATTCCAAGCAAGTATAACCAAGCTACGTGAGAGCCAGCGATAGTTCATGAAGACGTTCTTCTCTTCCAAGATCCGCATCACTTCGTTCTTCTTATGCTTGACGATATAATGTGCACGGGGATCGAGCTCGAGTTTATGATCTATGCGTTGAACGCCTCCGAAGCAAAAAGGTAGAACTTGCAAAAAGGTTTCCAAGTAAGTCATCAATCAACCTAGGTAAGTATCTCTTCACTTGTCTTTCTTTCTTTTCTTTCTTAGTTTAGATCACCAACCACTCCTTCCAAATCATTTTCATTCTTCTTTCCACTTCATTGTACATAGTCGCTTTCTTTTGTTTTCTGAATTTTCCACCTTCTTCATCTTCCATTTTCTTCTAACTTTAATATAACTTTCTTTTTCATTTTCATAACTAAAAACAGAGAAGAAACCTTCGCTTTTATTCTTAACGATTTCAATAAAGAACCGTAAAGCTTCCATCGCAAACCCTCCTTGTGGATCACGATCCGCATAGCCACTTGCTATAGCGGAAGAATTAAGCACTTGCACATATTCTTTCTTAAGTTCTATAATTTCGTATTTTGTGCAGGTTTAGCCTCAATCAACTATGTATCAAAGATATGTGTGTGTGCATCAAGGCTTTTGACATGCTATTTCATATTTACAAAACACATTATATCAACTCTCTTTGGGAAGTCTTGATCATGATGAACTCTTGATTAGTCTTGTGATAGAGCTCCAAATGAAATGCTTCACAAATGTCTTCATCAAAACAAGTTCCAACAAATAGCCACTCAAAGATAATCGTGTATTCATGCATTTAATTTGGGAGGGGATAAAAAGAACATACAAGTTGATAAAGGAAAAGAAGAAAAAAACTGAAGAGTCACGTTTTAGTAGGACACGTTCTAATGGAGGTAGTAGTAGCATGGGAAAGAGAGGGAGGCATGCTTAAGGGGAGTTGTATAGTAGGATTTTTCTTTTGTTTGTTTTTCTTGTCTTTCTTTCATTTTTAAATTAAAAAAGGTTTTTGTGGTAAGTTGATCTAGTTGTAAGGGATTTAATAACTATATAACTTGAATTGGATGAGGAATATCAATTTGATGGAATTTTAAAGTTTTTAAGTAGAGTTGAAAATTTTAAAATATTATTGCCATCTAGAATGTCTATGTAAATATGCATCATATCTACACCTATACAATAGTTTAAACTTAGATGATGAGGATAACTTAATACTAAATAATAATAAAAATCTTAACTATTGATTAGCAAGATGTTTTGGTCTCATGAAGCCTTGGTATTTACGCGAAAAAATAGTTAGGTACGAAAAAAAGAAAAAAAATAATATATATTAACAAGTCTAATGATCAATTAGCTATATATCTTGGCCTCAAGAAGCCTTGATATTTACACGAAAGAGAATTAGATTAGTTATTTATATGAATAAAAAAGAAGTGATTAAAGGGCAACGAAGTGGTAATACTTCGAAACTTCTATTAAAAATAAAAAAATAAATTATATATATATGTATATAAATTTTAAGTTTGTAAGTTTGAATCAAAATCCCAAGTTAAGAGCTATACACATTCACGAAGATGCATAGGATCAAAAACTTAGGAAGGATAGTGATATAGGCTAAGATTTGAAATTCTCTACATAGTAGATGATAGAATTCTTGATAAGAAATTAAACTTGATAACGAGAGTTTATGGTAACTAGAGAATTTATATATTAGTGATGCTTACCACTCTAAAAATATTTTGTCTTTCTTTATTTTTATCTTCTTTCTATTTTCTTTATTTTTAGTTATCCTTATTTTTTATTATTCTTTTTATCTTAATCTCTTCTCATCTTTTAAATTCTTTCACTGAATTTTGTGGGTGTAATTCACTGAAAACCCTCATGAGATAATACTCATTCACTAAGATAACCTAGAGGTTTAACGACTTGTTGCACATGCTAAGTGCAATCGTAAGTCCTACGAAAGTGGATTAGGATTTTATTTTTAGGATTTTAGATTTTAATTTTTCTTTTTAGATTAGGATTTTGCTCGAGGACTAGCAAAGAGTAGTATGGGGGTGTGATGTGTGTGTTTTATATACATGTTTTACATCACTTTTTATGCCTATTATTTGTCATATTTAATGCTACATGGGTATTTTGTTAATATTATTTTGCAGATTTTAGGTCAAGAGAAAATTAGAGGAAAAAGCAAAAATTAGCGAATCGTTGATATCAAGTGAATAAAAGAGATGCAGAATCAGAGATCTGATATAGAGTTGAACATCTCAATAGAGCCTTCACACAAAATCAGAAATTTCCAAAAAATCTGGACTCAAATGGACCAAGAGTTCGGCCACCCAGCCGTATATTTCGGCCAAGCAGCCGTGGACCAGTCAATGAGAATGCCAACTCAGCGGTCAATACGAGTCAAAAGCAGAGCTTCAATATAGGTGAAAGTTTCGGCCAGCCAGCCGAATTTTCGGCCAGTTGTCTGAGCTATGGAGGCAACTGTGGGTAGAATTTTCCCAGTAATTCGTGTAAATTTAGAAACTTAGGTTTTTATATTCGATGAGGGTTCTACTATTCTTTGTTCTATAAAGTGCCGCCAAGTTCTTGTGTGTTTATACAGTTTTTTCTCTTTTATTTTAGCGAAAATCAAATAAAAATTTCTGCTATTAGCCATTAAATCTCAGAGCACCTTCCACAAGGAGTCTTTATAAAAGCTTCATCTTCTTGGTGCTCTCTTATCTTTCTTTTTATTTGATTTTTATTCTAGAAATTTGTAGTAAGATCTATTCTAATATTATGATGTGTTATATTTTCTTAGCTATGAACTAATTTCCGATAGCTAGGGCATGATGCAGGAATTATATTAATGATATGACATTGTGTTCTGTGCAAATTTTACTATGTGCTTTGTAAAATTTGAATCTTTTTCAATGCTAAGTAGTTAATCTTGTGCTTTATGTTAAAATTAGTGCGCACAATTAATCAGAAGGATAGGTTAGAGTCTGAGAGGAGATAACTTAGTAAAAACTTCTAGAATTAACAACTATAACTCGAAATGTTGACACGTAAAAGTTGTGCAATCAAGTGGGATATCCATCACACTTAATGTATCTTCTAACGGCAATCTACTAGATCGAGAGATTGTAGATTTTAGATTTAGAAGATAGAATTGGTACACTTGCCATTCAATTCACATCACGTAGCATGGAGGAAGATAAGAGTGAAGTCGCTAGCCCAATGGCCATGATCTGGCTGTTGGGTCAAACCTTTGTCCGCGTAATCTCCCTTTTTTAGTTGTTCCCATTTTTTTAGATAGAATTTTATCTAGGTGTTAGGATTTCAGAATATTCCCATTGATTTTTTGGGCTAGAAAATCTTATCTTTCAAAATCAAGAATATTTGGATATTTTTGGGATTTTTCTCCTCTTTCTTCGTTAATTGCAGCCTACAAATCATTAGATATTAAAACGATTAAATAGCAGAGTTTAATTAAAAATAAATATTAAGATGTAATATAATCTATTCAATAAATGTGAATAATCAATACCCTGTCATAGACCAGTGCTTGTCAAGATGTCCCGTGTAATTAAAATTGACATATGTAATAGACTCTTACTTACCTATAGTTCTTTATCAAACACCAATCTATGACACCTTTTATGTACCATAGAATCCACTTCACTAGGAGGCTATGAAAGCTGTTCAGAATGCAAGAGGTAAAGTGCACAAAGAAGTGTATGAGAAGTTGGAAGCTAAAGAAATTGAAAAGGATATATATAGAATTGCTCGAATAAGGGAGAGAAAGACTAGAGACTTATGTACTGTCAGTGTGTCAAAGATGAGGATCAGAAGGTTTTAGTTCGTGATGAAGAATCAAGGAAAGATGGAAGAATATTTTGATAAATTGTTCAATAGTAGTTCTGCTCAAGATTTGGATGACCTTTCCATTCAGTACCAAGATATGAACAAAATTATATGCACAGAATTAACGAATCTGAAGTTAAAGAGGCCTTGAAGAGGATGAAGTTAAGAAAAGCTGTTGGCCCGGATGGAATTCCTATTGAGGCATGGAGATACTTAGGAGAGGTGGGCGTGAGATGGCTAACAGACCTCTTTAACATGATATGTCTAATTAAAAAGAAACCAAATTAGTAGAGGAAGAGTACCCTAGTGCCTCTCTATAAGAATAAGGGTGATATCCAAAGTTGCTCAAATTATCGTGGAATAAAACTCATGTGTCACACCATGAAGTTTTGGGAAAGGGTAATTGAGTACAGGTTAAGGCAGGATGTTAAAATATCAGAGAACCGGTTTGGGTTCATGCCGGGGCGATTTATGACAGAGGCTATTCATTTGCTTCGTCAACTTATAGTGCAATTTTGAGAGAGGAAGAGAAATTTGCATATGGTCTTTATTGATTTAGAAAAAGCTTATGATAAGGTGCCAAGAGAGGTATTATGGTGGACATTGATGAAAAAGGGAGTCCCCATCAAATATATTGACATAATCAGGGACATGTACGATAGAGTAGTGGCAAATGTCAGAACTTGTGGAGGCATAACAAGTGATTTTTCTTTACAATTGGATTGCATTAAGGATCTGCATTGAGTCCATTTTTATTCAAAAGGATGGGGAGACAAATAGTGATATCAACCATAGGATTCAAGCTGATTGATTGAAATAGAGGAGCACAACAGGAGTTTTATGTGACCATAATATTCCATTATGGCTGAAGAAAAAGTTTTATTTGTTATACGACACTGAATGTTGGGCTATAAAAAGATATCATGCCCAGAAGATGTGTGTAGCAGAGATGCGCATGCTTCGTTAGATGTGTGATAACACGAGAAGAGATAAGGTAAGAAATGAGGATATTGTACTAAGATAGTCCTAGCCTTAATAGAAGAGAAGATGAGAGAAAACTGCCTACGATGGTTTGGTCATGTGCGACGTAGACCTACAGATGCGCCAGTCCAGCGTGTAGAGCGTATCAAATTAGGGCAAGTTAAAAGAGCAGAGGGGAGACCGAAGAAAACATGGATGGAGGTAATATGACAAGACATAGAGACTAAAGGTCTTAGTGAAGGCATATGCTTGATAGGAATGAGTGGAGAAAGCCGATCCATGTGCCCGATTCGGCGTAATTCTCTTTTGGTTCAAGTAACCTACCCCAAATACTTGGGACAAATGTCTTCGTTGCTGTTGCTATTGTTGTTGTTGTTGTTGTTGTTGTAGAATCCACTTCACTGCCCCCAATGACCCTTACTGGGATCGGGCGTATATCTCCTAACCATCGAGACAGTTTGTAACAAATCAGGCTTGTACACTTTGCATATATCAAACTATCAACTGCGCTAGCATAGGGTACGTGAGACATCTACTCACTTTCTTCAATTATAGTTAGAGACTTGTAATATGAAATGAGAGGCCAATGGTGTACTTACAGACTTCATGTCACCATTATTGTTGAACTTCTAAAGTATCTTTTTCAAATATCTCTTTTGCATCAAACAAAGCTTGCCACTTTTTTGATTTCTCAATCTCCATGCCTGGAACCTCCTTCGCTTCACCAAGATCCTTCATTAAGATAGGTCTTTCTTCACTTTGTCAAAAGTGAATCTACTCTTAGAAGGAATGAGCATTTTGTCTACATATAATAGTAAATAAATATACTCTCCATCTGATGGCATGTTGTAGTAGACACATGGGTCATAATGGCTTCGTGTGTACGTCTTGCCTCTCATGAAGCTGTCGAAACGCATCTACCACTACCTTGGTGATTGTTTTAGCTCATAAACTGATTTCTTCAATTTGCACACTATGTTCTCTTTTTCAGCAGTCTTGAACCCCGTAGGCTAAGACATAAAGATCTCCTTATCAAGATCTTCATGGAGAAAGCCAGTCTTTACATTAACCAGATCAAATTCCAACTCGTACTATGCTACTAGTGCCAACATTATCTGAATTGACGAATGCTTTATAATAGGTGAGAATATCTCATTGTAGTTAATGCCTTCTTTCTGAGCATAGCTTTTGGCTACCAATTCGGTCTTATAGCGTATGATATCACCATATAGAGATCCTTGCTTTTTCTCGAACACCCACTTATAACCAATAGCCTTCTTTCCCTTAGGCAATTCTCAAGTGTTATTCTTGTGAAGAGAGTCATCTCTTTCATAATAGAATCCTTTCACATCTTGGACTCTGAGCTGATTTTAGCTTTCCTACATGCAGACGGGTGATTAGTCATCAATATTGCATTTTATTATCATATTTTTCTACCGATTTATGAATAAAATACTGTTTCTTACATATATTTTGGTCTCTTATGCAGATTACAATTGTATAGGGGCAAAGTTGCAATAAAAACTTAATTAAACCAATTTTGGGAAATTAATCAGGATTTCTTTGAGATCAAGGCAAAGAGCTTTTAGAAGAACATATTGGATCCCTGTATTGATGTTGTATCTGGAGAAATACAAATCCAATATATACAAAGTTATACATATACAGAGTGCTCTAAAAGCTAATCGCATCAGCAACCAAAGGATTAGAGTCAATGGCCCTGATATTACGGTACAAGCGCGGCTTTGGCCGCATTTGTGTGGCCAGATCAGGGACGTTGGCCTGATCTTTGATGCGTGGCATCGTCTCATGCTCCTCAGACTATATTTACCTATAAATAGTTCTTTAGAAGGCCAGAATATAAGAGAGAAGGACAGGATTAGGGTTTCTTCTCCTTTAGTGTAGCTAAGTGTAAGATTTTCTTCTTATTTTGTATTTTCTTTTCTTTTTTAGATCATATATTAGGACAGAGAGTGATTCATAGGGAGAGAGTATTGATGTAATACACCTTTTTCTCTATTAGATTCTTCTCTATCTTCTACATGATTCTTAGCTAGATTTTCTCTCATGATGATCTCACTACTAACTCACTAATTCTCTAACTCTTGATTGATAATCTGCATAAATCTCATAGCATCATACAAAGCTTTGCTTTGCAAGAGCCATTTATGGCTCATGATGAAGGGTTCTAACTTCTAACTTGATAACTTGCAACTAACTCATTTATTTCATGCTTATCTCTAATCGCTTTTGATAATTTAATGTTTACATTAGCTTGCTTGTGATGCAATTTTTATTTCATCCACTTACATTTAGCTCATACAGTTAGTGCACTTTCTTCTCATCCCATGCTTGCTTTCTAATGGATCTTGATGGGTTGATGTTCAAGTTTTGCCTTGTGAAGCAAGGATGACGGAGAAGAACAATCTTATGGGTCACGCTTTGAAAAGCTTCTTGAAGTCAAGCCTAGTGTTATCAAGGGTCCAATGTGAGGCACCTATCAACAAGGAGGTTAGTGTGATTAGTGAGAGCAATTAGTAGTGAGTGATCCGTGAGATTTCTATCTCTCTTACTTTATTTAAAAATCATTTTCAACCACAATACTATCTTTTGTTTTTATGTTTTCATCTTCTTCTCTCTCTACTTCTTATTTTCATTTTTGTTTTCTTTTTAGTTCTTTCGAAACAAAGAAGAACTCATTAACACTGACGTGACACACCGTTGATGCTTCTATCGCCTCCTGTCCCTGTGAATTCGACCCGTATAGCCTGTATGGTATAACAGAAGTATCGAGAAAGCCAAAGCACTATAGCACTTTCACTGATTTCTAAGCATACACATTTTTGTGCACGATTCCCCTTCGACCAAATTTTTGGCGCCCTTGTCGTGTATGAGAACGGTTTAGTTCATGTTTTTTTAACTTCCTCTCTCTGTTTCTATGTGCAGGTCAATTTTAACAGAAAATAAACATTGCTGAAGCCTAGACTCCCTTGTAGCTCCTGGCTCTTGAAAGTAGGAAGTCTGCTTCCAAGTATTTGTTGCACCAAGGGCAAAATAGCCGCGTAAACACGGACATTTCTTGGTCACTGGACCCAAAATTCTGCAGGGATATTCATGATACCATATATTTGTGTATTCTGCATTTAATTTCTGTATTTGATTGCAAGTTCACTGTAATAATTAACAACAAAATACCAGCAATTGGATGTTTTAAAATAGTTTAGACATTTGCATCTAGGCACGTGTCAATTTAAATTATATTTACTGTATATTGTTCTGTTGTTGTGAGCTGGACTTAGGTGTACATATGATATTGCATATAGCATAGGACAAACACATGGGTGATTTACTTACTTTGAATGTTTATTCTTGTCTATATTGCACACTTGTACAAATTGAAATTAAGGGCAAAACCCAATACAACATAAGGTAGGAAAGTCATTAGCCTCTCTTAGCCCCAAAACCACCTCCCTAATCACATAACACAAGTTAAGATAAAACTTGCTAGATATTGGCCCCTAGTGACATCTCAGACTCATTAAAAGATTGACCTCAGGAGGAAGTTGTTAGCACCAGACTCTTGTCAAATTGGTGTTTAAGGATTGGGGATTACGAGGTTAAGCCTAGAAGATTCAGTGGCTTGGTATAATTCTTGCTTATGCATGGATACCTCTCACTGAATTTGGCCCCTACCTGGATGATTAGCTTGTAGTTAGATACTGCAATAGCTCTCTCTTGGATAGTTGACCAGTTTGGAGTCGTCTAGGTCTAGGTCGACCCTAGCATAGGCTTATATTATTTTTTCTTTTTTTTCTTTATTTGTTTATTTGTTAGCTTTTTCTTTTGTTTGTGTTTGTTTGCGAAATAGTTTTTAACAATAATTTTTTCAATCTTATATGAATCTATATTTTACCCCGACCTCTAGCTCGGATAACTCCAACCCAGCTTTGTATAACATGAACCAATCAAATAGGCGGGATAAAATGTATTCGTCCCAATAAACTCATACCTCGAACTTATGACCAAAATTTTTAAAATAATTTTTACTCTTTACAGAGTCAATGGGGATTCAGCTCCTCTGAGCTTAATTTTCAACCACCTTGTCCATAATATTCTTTTTCAAATTTTTCTTCATATACTCCTTTTCTAGAGCAACCGATAGAAGAAAATTTAAATAGAAAAGAATATAGAAGCCATGCAGGATGCCGAGCGACAATTTCAAAACATGCTGGTTTCCCCATATACAAAATATTTTCTAGATTCATACTCAATCTTACCTCTTCAAAATGGAAAGCCATCAATCTTGGAAATGAGTATGGAACTGTTGCGTGAGTCCAAGTGACAAATTCAACATATTTGTGACTTACGAAATGAAATTTTCCAACCTTTCTACTTACCTTTTCAAGAAGAAATGTCTTAATTAGAAAAGAGTATGGAAGACATGATTGATTCAGACCCAAAATGTTGTAACCCTATCTATCAGTAGGTTACAAGCAAAACTGGGCGAATTGGTCAACGCTTATAGGAATAAGAAAACTCTTTCTTATTAACCTTTGACCGATCCTGATATCTCTAACCCTATCGATCTGGCCCAATAATCATGTTGTTTTGAAAATCAAAATTTAATTTCATAACATCCATTTAAACTTGACCAAAATTAAAATTTTGAGAACCATATTGATATTTTGGTAAGTTATCCTTTCCTAAAATTGAACTTGAGAATCAATGTGATCCTGAACCTCAACTTGATAATTCAATTCCACTTTTTGACTTAATATTGACTCCGATATCTGTACCTGATTTTAATTTTTTATGAGTCAGTATTGAATCTTGTGCCCATACATTGAGAATTAAATCACCAATCTTTCAAGATCAATATACTGAACTTGACCAATACCATATTATGAGAGTCCCGTTGACAAATGGCAAGTTTTCATTTCTATGAAATAAAGCTCAAACAGGAATGTGATCTCAATTCTTAATTTGTGATTCAGTTTCAAATTTTGAATTAATATCGACTCTTGTACTGTTACCTAATTTGAGAAACATTTTTGGGTCAATTTTGATTCCAATTCTTGCAGTTCTTGAACTTGAATCACCAACCTTACAAAGTCACATTCCATGGAGGAAAAATAAATGTGAAATAGAATTTCATTTTTTTTTGTTTTGGACTCAATTTTTGAACTAATCTCGACTCCAGAAATTTTACTTGCTTACAGTTAATTTTCTGAGTCGGTATTAGTTCCTGTATAGCCCAAATCAATCATTTCGTCATATCACATTCCATTCTAGTGATAAAAGTGTAGAAAAATATAACTCAAAAATTATTTTTTAAAATTGAAAATTAGATGGGGTAAATTTTCTAATAAAAGTCATTCATATATACAATCAATTATTGGGTTATATTAGAGGGGCTACTGGTGGGTTTCTGTGAACTCTATATTCTCTTGATTGAGCCATATTTGTATACCAAACAGACCTCCACCGGAACCGCCACCCTAAGGTGAATTTTCTTCTCTCTTTATTTTCATGCATAAGTACATTCACGATATATTGTGGATAATGCATGAGATAAGTGTAGTGGAGGTCTACTAATGTAGATTTTTTAAATTTTTTTCTTTTTCACTTCTTTAGGATATTCTTAGATTTTTCTCTTTTGTATAGGATTTTTCCTCTCTTAACAAATTTTTGAATAAAGAGAAAAATATTTGATTCATTTTTAAGAAAACTAGGTTGATCTTAGGAATTATGGAAGCCTTGATCATGATTTCTTAATTTGAATCAAAATAAGAGGTATTATTGAAATTTTAGGTTTTGGAAGAAAGATTAGAAAGATAATTTGATCTTGAATTTTTTGCCTTAGGGATATATGCACTTATATATTTAGGGACTAAAACTAAGATTTAAATACCTTTATATATATTAAAAAAATATAAAAAATAATAAAAATACTTGACCACTAATTAAGCAGGCTAATTGTGCCTTAAAGTATGATTAGTCACATCTAACAGTGATTAAAATATAAATTGTTTAGTTTTGTGGCCTTGTTTACTGAGTTCTTAAACCTGAGGGATGTTTTTTTCATCTAGTACCCTAAGACCATCTGGTCTAACAGTCATCGGTTAAAGGCTCGCTAAATGGGTAGACTAACAAGCCTAATAAAACTAACGAAAAAATAAATAATTAAATTAATAAGTTGTATCATAATCCATGTTGGAATCCCAAAAATATACAAGTACATATTATCTAGGTTAAAGACCAAATAAACAATTTAATCTTGATTTATTCACCTAGATTGATAACAAGTCCTTGCATGAAGACTTAAAATTAGGGATGAATAGCCTAGGTTAACCTAAGACCTTAGATCACTTAATTTTGAAAAAAATGTTTCAAAAATTCTCTCTCTTTCAAAATGAGTTTTAAAATACTAACATTTATTTTCTTTCTTTGTGGATTTTGTGGGTGTAATATGCTGAAATCCCTCAGGAGACTATAACTCCTCCTCTAGGGGAAACATAGAGGTTTAAAGGCTTGTTGCAGACACTCGTGCAATCGCGTCACCTTCAAAAGTGGTGTAATTTTTTTCTTATTTTACTCAGTACGAGCAAAAGATAAATGTGGGGATGTGATTACTCATCAATTATGCATTTTGATATCATATTTTCCTACCAATTTATGAATAAAATATTGCTTCTTACTCATATTTTGGTCTCTTATGCAGATTACAAGTGTATAGGGACCAAGTTGTAATAAAAGCTTAATTAAATCCATTTTGGATAATTATTCCAGATTTCTTGGAGACTAAGGCAAATAGTTTTTAGAAGAACACACTGGGTCCCCCATGTTGATGTTGTATCTGGAGAAATATGGATTCAATATATACAAAGTTTATATATACAGATAACTCTAGAAGCCAGACACATCAGCTGCCAAAAGATCAGGGCCAACGACCCTGATATTGTCACGCAAGCACGGCTTTGGCTGCATTTGCGCAGCCAGATCAGGGCCAACGGCCCAATGGCCCTGATCTTCGACACATGGCATCGTCTTATACTCCTTATACCGTATTTGCCTATAAAAAGTGCTCTAGAAGGCCAGAATACGAGAGAGGAGGCCAGGATTAGGGCTTCATCTCCTTTAGTGTAGCTTAGTCTAGGATTTTCTTCTTCTTTTGTATTTTTATTTTTTTTTAGATAATGTATTAGGAAGAGAGTGATTCATAGGAGAGAGAGAATTGATTTAATAAAGAGTGACAATCTAAGAAAGCTCTTCCTTTCCCACTATTAGCTTCTTCTCTATCTTCTACATGATTCTAAGCTACTAGACTTTCTCTCATAGTGATCTCACTACTAACTCACTAATTCTTTAACTCTTAGTTGATAACCCACATGAATCCCATATCATCATACAAGACCTTGCTCTTGCAAGAGACATTGATGGCTCATGATGATGGGTTCTAACTTCTAACTTGCTAACTTGCAACAAACTCTCTTATTTCATACTCGCCCCTATCCGGTTTTGATGATTTAATGCTTCCATTAGCTTGCTTGTGATGCATTTTGATTTCATCCACTCACCTTTAGCTCATACAATTTATGCACTTGCTTCTCATCCTATGCTTGCCTTTTAATGGATCTTAATGGGTTGATGTTCAAGTTTTACCTTGTGAAGCATGGGTGAGGGAGAAGAACAATCTTAGGTTCATGCTTTGAAAAGCTTCTTGAAGTCAAACCTAGTGTTGCCAAAGATCTAATGTGAGACACCTATCACCAAGGAGGTTAGTGTGATTAGTGGGAGCAATTAGTAATGAGTAATCTATGAGCTTCTTTATCTACTTACTTTGTTTTAAAAACCATTTCCAACCACGGCACTATCTTTTGTTTTATTTTTCATCTTCCTCTCTCTTTACTTCTTGTTTCCATTTGATTATTTTGAAGCAAAGAAAAACTCGTTAACACTATGTGACACACCGTTAATGCTTCTATCCCCTCCCGTTCCTGTGAATTCATCCTCTATAGCCTATATACTATAATGGAAGTATCGAGAAAGCCAAAGCACCATAGCATTTTCACTGATTTCTAAACATACACATTTCTGTGCACAGTTCCCCTTCGACCAATGGGATCGCCTCCTTAACGACCAGAAAAGCATAGGTCATAATCATATAAGTAGTGAGCTAGCTGAGCTTACATAGATTTCTTTGGGTTCTTCATATTGTAATAGAAGCTTGGACATCACCTATAACCTGTCCTTAATCCTCAACATCATCAGCATTCTCATCGGCTACATGATCATCATCTTGTGTCACCTCAGGTGTGATCTTGAATAATATTGAGGTATCTGGAGATGGTGGGGTAGCATCACTCTTCACATGCTGTGATATCCTGTTGGTCTTCTCACTCTCCACCTGTTGAGAGTCCATAGGCTTCACCATTGAAGCCTCATCAAATGTGGCATCCCTGCTCAAGATGATCTTCTTGTCCTTTGGATTCTAAATTTTTTAGTCTTTCACACCTTTCTTGAAACCCACAAACACACCTTTCTTTGCTCTCAGACCTAACTTGTCTTCCTTCACATGGTAATCCGCTAGACAACCAAAAATCTAAGTGAGTAATAGTTTTGAGCCACCTTTTTGGACCAAACTTTTAAAAGCGTTTTACCTCCTATCACATACGAAGGCAAGCTGTTAATGAGATGGCAAGCACACACCAATGTCTCAGCCCAAATTTTTTTTGATAATTCAGTGTAGGATAACATGCAACAAACCTTTATAGTAAGGTCTTGTTCATCTTTTCGGTCACCCCATTTTTTTTGCGTGTCTCTCTTACTGTGAAGTGCCTTTTTAGCCCTCATCATGACATTGCTGTAGGAAAGGATCACTAGTGTACTCACTATTATTGTCTGAATGATGTACTTTAATCTTCCTTCCCGTATTCTTCTTTATATTTCTTTTTCATTTTACAAACAACTCTAGGACTTCTCCTTTGTGTCTCAGGGTAACAACCAAACATTACCTAGAGAAATCATCGACAAAGAACACAAAGTAGTGGTTACCTCTAATAGATGTCATCTTGGTAGATCCCTAAACATTCATATGAATATAGTCAAGAATCCCCTCAGTGCAATAAATCATGGTGCCGAATTTAACCTTGATCTTCTTACCGATGATGCAATACTAACAAAATTCCAATTTGCAGGTCTTGACACCTTTCAACAAATTTTACTTTGCTAAAGTTTGCAAAGAATTTAACCTATATGTCAGAACCTTATGTGCCATAGCTGGGTACAATTATTATCTAAACCAATAAAAGACGTTACTTGCCCTGTAACCATATTATGCTTCAAGTAATGGAGGTTATTACATCTGGCGCCCTTCATCACAACCATCAAGGCTCTAAGCATCTTAAGAATACCATCTCTACCAAAATCTCTAGACCCAATGCTTTCAAGGCACCAATTGAGATACAAATTTTCTTCAATTGAGGTATGTACCTCACTTCCTTCAGTTCCCATACCATCCCATCAAACATCTTGATAAGGACTGTACTTATCCCTTTTATGTTGCACAGTTGATCATCACCCATGACAACAAAACAACCATCTAGCTTCTAGAAGCTAGAAAATAAATATATATTAGGATACACATGATAGGTAGCATACATATCTATTATCCACCCAGAATCACCGAGTAGCCAACAATAGGAGTAATGACAGAGAATGAGAATACCGACGAGTCTGAGTTTGATCCACCTGCCTGTGAAGTACCACCCTGTGTACTGGCCATCTGTGTGAGATTTGCATCGGTCTTCCTCTCTTTCACCTTATCCTTGATCCTTAGGAAATCAACCTTCTAGTATCCTAACTCTTTGCAGACGACACATTGGTTCTTTTTCAGATCCCTAAAACCAGCGTTGGACTTTGTTCTTCCACGATCAGCTTTACTTTTCTGCTAGAACTACTGCCTCTTTACGTTAATTCTTCTGCCAATGTACTATTGGATGACTCTTCATCCTTCCTTCTCAATTCATAATTTACAAAAGTAGAAGAAACTTCATTATAGCTAAGGGATTATTTACCATTGATTAAGGTGAGAATAAAGGTCTCGCAGTCTTCCTCGGGAAGAGAACTTAAAAGAATCAATGCTTTGTCCTCGTCCTTGATCACCACATCGACATTAGCTAAATCCGCAAGAAGCTTCATGTAGTTAGTCTTATATTCACCAATCGAGATACTTTTCTTCAATTAGAAGCGATAAAGCCTCCTTTTCAGGTGCAAGTGATTCTCTATGCTCTTGGTCAAATACTTACTTTCAAGGATCTCCCATGTCTTCTTCGCTGAAGTCTCGATTATCACATGATACTTGATTTCTTATACTAAATAATATCTTATGATGCTACACGCCATCCTATTCATCTTGTCCTGGTCATTTCCAGAAATCTCCTCTAGCTTTTCCTCCAAATGGAGAGCATCTTTGAGGTTCGATGCTGTCAGTGCATCCATCAACTCACATCTCCACATGCTGAAATTGTTCATACTATCAAATTTCACAATGTCAATCTTTGACTGATGAATATTTATGGTTTTCATCATGGGTTAACTATTTTCGGTCATCTCCTCCAACAAATACAAGAGAGTAATTTGGAAATAATTAGTGAAAACAAATCCAACTAGGCAAAGGTCAAATCTTTACCTCCAAACAAAACCATCAACAAGTTTCAAAGCGATCTGCTCCGCCCGAAGGAATTCCCATCAAAAACCCGAAAAGCTCAATACATCTTGTTGGAAATACTATCAAAGGTCCAATGCAAACACTAGAGTTTTACCGCAGAACAGTCATGAACATAACAAGAACAAATAAACGAGAAAGAAAGTGAGAAAGCACAAATTTCACGAGGCTCGGCAATTGCCTATATCCTTAGGGCAAAAGGGGAGAGAGATCTTATTCAAAACAATCAATTCAGGTTATAATCAATGGGAATAAAACACCTCTTTATATAGGCAAAGAACCAACAAATAAAAGGAAACCAACATTCAATTCAAATCAGAAACGAACTTAAAACCCGACTTGGAAACCACTGAGAACACGTGCCTATCGACAGCCAGGAGGGCCTGTGGACAAGCTACACGATATACAACTCTCAGGTTACCACTGTTAATAGCCATGGAGGCCTGTTAAAAGATTGAGCCACAACTATCAACATGCCTCAATGGTTATCAATAGTTTGTATAACTCCACTCTTTGTATCATGTATTTAAGTATCAGATGTCGACAACACAAAGGCCTCTCAAAATTGGTTCTCTACCGCAGTCTTTTACTGCAATGTTGCCATCAGCTTTGGCTAAAAATGTTAGGATTTTGTCTTGTTTTCAAGAGGTGATGATGGTCAAAGAAAAATCCAATTGAATTAGAGAAGATGATGGCTTAAAGCAGAAGAAGTAAACTAAGGTGGAGTAGATTAGTCGACTGTATAGTCAACTAATGCTCAGACTAGTCGACTATACAATCAACTAGATAGAATATAGAGAATAAGGACACCTCAAGTAGCCGACTGATACATTGGATCAGTCAACTACTGAGCAGGTTAGTCAACTAGTCATGTATGTTAGTCAACTATCATGGCGATTTTGCGTGAGCAGTTTTCTTTTCAGGCACGTATGTTCCTTTTTTGGTAGAGTTCAAATAAGAATCAGATTTTATTCATTGAAGATTTGTTTCTAAATATTTAAGGGTCTAGAATTCTTCTAAATCAAGGAGATAAACTCCTAATAGGAATGATCAATATTCTTCAAGCATCCAACGGTCAAGATCATCTCAGAGTTAGAATAGGGTTTGGATTGTAAACTCTATAAATAAAGATTGCAACCTCAGACTTAGGAGTAACAAGTTTTGGTGAATGACAATATAAGGCCATTAAAAAGCCAAGTTAAAGAGAGAGGAAGGTGACGGTGCAGAGAGAGAAGGTATACTCTTGTAATCTATGTGTAGATTTAATGTGAATATTCTTGTGGGATCAAGGGAAATGTTAGATATCTGTTGTACCAAGTTTATTAATAATACTCTTTCAAATTCTCTCCGCATTTACGTAGGCCAAGTTTGGCTGAACTACATTAAATTGTGTGTTCTTCTTCTTGTATCTTTTAATATTCATCTTATATGCTCGAGGTAATCGCTTATGGCATGCTTGAGGTCATTGGTAGGGATCTCTGATAAATATCATTTGCATCAATTTATATCCTTTTAATACTTATTTTTTCCACTTTAATCCTTCATGGATAGTTTTGTTTATAACTTTTTATAGATTTGAAGTCAAGAAAAGATTTTGAGAAAAATATCAAAAAACAATTAAAAACAAGAGTTGCAGATAAGAATTCATTGATATATAAAGATCCCAGGTTGAAATCAGAGATTTCAGTGGAGTCTCCACATCACAAGAAAAAAGAAGAAACATTCCAGAGTCAGAAGCCATAATTTCACGGTGAATCCACCTTCAATTCAAAGAATCCGCCATTAACCAGTCAAAGCACGCATTGCGCTTATGCTAGTTGTTTCTTGACTCTAAATAAAAGACATATTATATTTGACGGTGAAAACGCTATAGTATACGGCAGATCCATCCTCCTTTTTATTCGAGAGATGATGTAATTTTTCAAAATCCATTTCGGATTAAATCTGAAGTTTAGAAAACCTGAGTCGGCTGTTTAGGGTTTTTGGGATCAATAAATAGAACTGCAAACTCTTGTATTTAATATCATACTTTTGGAGATCAATTTGGAGACTTTTCTCTTTTAATAAAGTTTTTATTTTCTGAATTATTATTGGTTCTTAGAGAAGGAGTTCAGAGAAGAAGAAGGAGATTTGATATATTCGGTTCTTTTTCCCTCTCTTGCATATTATTATTTTATGTTTATATAATATAAATCATGATTTGCTTCTTTTCCTTTATGAGCTAAATTTTACTTGGTAGGGCTTAGATGTAGGCTTTTCCATTAAAGATTATTTTTGGTTGTTTGCATCTAGTTGTTCTTATTTATAATATTGTTAAATTTCTATTTCTGTGTTTAAGTTTAATAAATGATGGCCATAATTATATAGATGGTTAGGTTGAAGACCGATAGGAGATAACCTAGCAATGCATCTAGGGATAGGGATCACTTCCTACAGGCTGAGATCGATAGAAGAAGATGGGTTATGCAATCTTAAAAAATCATAGATCTTAATAATGCTTTAGCTAGTAAATTCACTAGATCGATAGATTATAAGTCCTAGTTTAGAGTTAGATTTAGTGATGCTTGATAGAGATTATTTATTAAAAAATTTTTTTTAGTTGTTAAACATAATTGAATAAAATTTCTAACACAAATAACTATAATAATCAGAGATAGAATAGCTAAAGTTTTAATGCCCTAGCACTTTTCTCATATTTAGAACACTTTTTTTAAATTAGGTTTACTTACTTTTTCAAATATTTTATTTTTCAAATAAGATTTAGAAATAATTAATTATGGTAATTAAATTACAATCTCTGTGGGATCGACCCTCTACACCATCACTTTATTACTTATATTGGTTCACTTGCCAAATCGCACGTCAAGTTTTTTGCATCGTTGTTAGGGATTATCTATTGAAAATCACTAACGATTAAATATGATCTAAATTTGAATTTTTTTTTTGCATAACTCACACTGCAATTTTTTTTGTTTTTGGTCACAGAAAGAAGAGCTCAGGGAGACTTATAGAGACGGTGAATCTGCCGTCCTGACGGCTAATCCATTATCCATCTACTGAATCTGAAGATCAACTTTTAGGAATTGATTCCTGAAATCACATGCAAAATTCTAGAAACTCTGACTTTTTAGAACCAGATCCTGAGATCGAAAGAAACATCAGACGCTTGTTGAAAGAAAAGAAAGATCGAGAATCGATGATGGCAAACACGAAGGAAAGTAAGACACTTCGAGACTATGCAGTGCAGTCCACCTCAGCAGGAATGTCATGCATCATCAAGCCGGTAATTCAAGCAAAACATTTCAAGTTAAGAGCCAGAGTGATCCAATTGGTACAAAACAAGTACCGATTTGAAAGGGACTCAATGAAGATCCAAACGAATACATCAAAGCTTCTTGGAGATATGTGATACACAGAAGCAAAATGGAGTCTCGTCTAATGCAATAAGATTGATGCTATTTTTTATCCATAAAGAATAAAGTAAAGATATGGTTCTACTTCTTACCTAAAGAGATGATCACTACATGTGATGAGATGGTTTCAGCCCTCCCGACCAAATACTTACCACCAGCTAATGTATCTAAATTAAGAAGCGATATCATAACCTTTGCACAACTCGATAATAAATCCATACATGATGCATGGGAAAGGTATAAAGTGATACTAAACAATGCTTCTAATCATTGGCTACCCCCACAGTTAGAGACCTAATTTTTCTACAATGGACTCCAACCCAATATGAAGTTGATTATAGATGATGCCGCAAGTGGATCATTGATGATATGTAATGAGAATAACAATTTGAAATCCATGCACAACTTGCGGTAATCACAATCCTTACCAATCACAATGAACAAGGGGGCCAACAATGAAGATCGCAGGTGTACATGAACTCGATGCTCTATTTGCAATCCATGCACAACTAGCGGTAATCAAAAAAGAACTTTGAGGAGTCACCGAAGTTCAATTCAAACAAACTCATCTTATGATTTTTGTTGAGCGGGTCATGAGAATAACAATTGTCAAGCTAGGAAAAATTATGCCTTTGAGGAAAAATAGCAAGTCAATTACATCAACAACTATCAAAAGAAAAATAATCCCTACTCCAACACTTATAATTCAGGATGGAGGAACCAACCAAATGTACAATGGGGGAACAACATGAAGATAAACTTTCAGCCACCACCACCACCACAACAACAACAACGTCAACAACAGATGGAGAAGATATCGAGCTTGGAAGAAGCGGTGGCACAACTGACAATAAACACAGTTCAATACCAAAAGAACACAATAACATCCATACGCATGCACTTGAAGTATAGATGGGCAAGACTGCGACCGTGTTAACCAACAAATCCCAGGGATTATTGCTGAGCAACAACAAGACGAATCCAAAAGAACATACAAGTGCAATAACTTTGAGGAGTGGAAGGCAACTGGAGCAAGAACAGACAAAAAACACTGATGTAGAGTGTGCAAAAGAGTCTAGGTAAGTAATACAGAAGATAGATAGAGGATGGCAGAGACAAAAGTACAGCGAATCTACCATCTGAACGACTAATTTGCCATCCAGAAGATGAAGCAGAACTAGAGCCAGAGACTGGAAAGAAGATCCCAGTGAAGCCTTATGTTCGACCTGTTCCTTTTTCCCAGAGGCCAAGGAAACTATCCACAGACAAGCTATTTTTTCAATTTTTGAAATTTTTAAGAAATTGCGTATTACCATTCCCTCTTTAGCACAGTTGCAGAAATAAGAGAAATTCATGAAAGATATTCTAGGAAATAAAAGGAAGTTGAAAGATCATGAGATAGTAATACTCAACGAGTGAGACAGTAATGCTTAACGAGGAATAGAGTGCAATTTTGTTTGAATTACCTTGCACAGCAGGAAACTATTATTTTGAGAAGGCTTTATGTGATCTTGGAGCTAGTATAATCTCATACATCTATTTGTTTTCAAGAAACTTGGTACATCTATTTGTTTTCAGGAAACTTGGATTAAGAGATATCACCAACTACGGTGTCACTTTAACTGGTGGACATATCCATTAAGTATTGATTAGTCACATATATTGCATATACATTGTCACCTTACCATACTTTTTAGCTAATAAATCCTATTAACAAGTCTTCTTCTTCTTTGTTTAATGTAGGCCCAATTGCTAAAAGAAAAGAATGAGAAACAAGCCCAAATGCCCACCAAATTCTGATTTAATTTAGAAGATATTCGAAATCAAGGAATCAGGGCAAAATCTTGGCATATCAGAGAGGTTGAAAACTGATTGAGAAGAATCCCCCCTGAATCAAGCGGTTGAAGCCAACAATCCAAGGCTGTTTCGTCCCATCCTTGAGTAGAAACGAGAAAACCAGAAGAAGATACAGGAGAATCACCAAACCAGGAGCCCCCACCAATTAGGTGTGGCCACCTGGCCACACCAGGGCCACGAAAACACAGCCTTAACTGCTTTTCTGCGGCTATCTTGTGTCAGTTGGAGAGCGTTTGCTCCCCCAATCTTCCCGGGATTCCCTCCTTTTGGTTTTTCACTATAAATATCAGTTTCAGCAGAGCAAAAGGGAGCGAAGACTAGGATTAAAATTTTTGTTTAATTTCTAAGGATTTAGGCTCTTTGTTAGATAGTACAAAAGTTGTATTTTTATTTTTCAATTTGTAGTCCAGTACCAATACTTGTGAGAGAGAGGAAATGAGTGCTTGTACTTGAAGATTGAAGTGACATCAATACAAGATTCGAGCCACATTTTCTTCCACTCTTATTACGGTATGTCATGTATTATTACTTGTTTTCTTCTTTGTTTTTCATGAGTTGCTAGATCGGTTTTTTGGGCTCACTATTGTACATCTCTTCACTTCTTCTTCTCTTCTGATTTTAATGAAAAAGACCCAATGAATCATTTGCATGCCTTACTTAAAGCCTTTCTTCTTGAAAGTGTTCTTGAAGGCACATGAGGATGGGTTTGGATTTTTAAACTCGTACTTCTTTTAAGAACGTTTCTTGAACTGTTTTTATTTCATACTTGCTTCTTCGCGCTTGATGATTTAACATCCTATTCAAAACGATTTCTTAAAGAAAAGAGTGAACTCTTCCAACCATCTTATGTGCTTTACTTCAAACTTTCTTAAGTCAATCTTAAATTTTGCCTATGATCAAGTTGAGGCATTTAGGATTTTAATAGAAGAATGGACAGTTGAGTAGTGAGATAGTGAGCCCAGATCTTCTCCTCTTATATTTAAAGCAAACAAACAATTTCAAAGTTTATTTTCACCTTCTCCAAAGTCTTCTCCAAAGTTGCAATTTCTCTTTTAATCATCTCCTTCTTTCCATTCTTTTTTCCATTAAAAAACAAGCACAATTCTTTGTCATTAAACGGAACACCGAAAAGCTTTCATCGCATTCCTCCTCGTGGACACGACCCGTTAGCCACAGCTACATGGTAAATCTCTTAACTCTTTGGTTGTTCTTTCATTTTAGCAATCAAATTTTGGAGCCATTGCTGGGGATGGATCGGTGTATTTGTTTTTTAACAAGTTCTGTGTGTTGTTTTAGGGACTTGAAGATTCAGATCTAGTATTCAAGCTTTGCAAGAGAAGACTTGCAAATTCTGTGCCCTACTCTCGAAAGTAGGAAACAGAATTTCAAGAAATTGCGTTGTAAAAACTGAAAATTTCATTGGACTATTAAAACTCTTTTTTGCAGGACATATTGCTCGCAAAAAATTAAGTTTTTTATGTTATATTCTTGCTATATCTGCTATCCACCATCCCTGTTTTAATCCAATAGTAATTTGAGTGATTGTTAATTGCTTAAAAAACATTTAGACTTGCATTCTAGGCATTTGTCTATTACATTTACTTTACAATTACTGATTAAGATAGCTGGAGACAAGGTACGTATGCATAGCATATAGTTTAGGAAACATTCTTGGGTTATTTGCTTTTGAATGCTACTTTTCTATATCTTGCACACTTTGCACAATTAACTCTAAGGGCAAAACCTAATTCAAGATAAGATGGGAAAGTCATTACCCTTTCTTAGCCCACAAACCATCTCCAAGCACGCACAACCTAAGCTTAAGTAAAATATAATAGACGTTGGCTTTAGGGACATCTCGAACTCACTAGGAGATTATCCTATGGGGAAGGTGTTGGAAATTGACTCCTACCAAATCAGTGTCTAGGAAGGGGATTGAGGGCTGAAAGCTTGATGGTTGGTGGTTACTTAATTAAGGAACGTCTTTGACGGATAACCTCCCACCAATCTTGCCCTAACCTGGCTGATTAGCTTGCGGTCAAAGTCTACATTATACCTCCTGTGGACAATCAACCAGTTAGGAGTTGTCTAGGTCGAGGTTATCTTAGACTAAGCTTGGTTGATTACTCTTGTTGACTGTTGGTAAACTTGTTTGTGATTGTAATTGTGTTTGTGTATGCAAGTGTGGTCGAGAGACCCTAATTCATCTAGGTTGACTAGAAACATATCACCACCCAAGTTTGAACCAAGACCAGATCCGGTAATGGCTCAATCAACATCATTGCAGGATAGGTTCTACCCTATTAGAACCTCACTTCCATCTTGCATTCTACTTCCATCAGTTGGTGAATACAATTTTGAGCTCAAACCTCAATTCATCAACACACTCCCCAAGTTTCATGGCTTAGAGTCCGAAGATGCTTACTTCTTCATAAGAGAATTTGAGAAAGTATGTCTAATGATGAAAATCCCACACCTTGTAGACGATGCTATTAGGTTCAGATTTGTCCCTTTCCCACTTAAAGACCTAGCAAAGAAGTGGCTTTACAGCTTAGCGGCCGGTTCTATCACATCTTGGGATGGTTTCATCAAGGTCTTCTTGAAGAAATTCTATCCAATTCATAAGACCGCCCTCATTAGGAAGACAATCATGCAATTCAAGTAAGAACCGAGTGAACCGTTCTGGAGGTACTTTGAATGCTTTAAAGACCTCCTTGTCCAATGTCCACATCATGGAATAAAGAAATGGCGACAATGCCAAATTCTTTATGACGGTTTAGACTATTCTACCAAAACCCTCTTAGAAAGTATATGCCAAGGGGGATTCTTGCAGAAGGATGAAAATGAAGGATGGGATTTGTATGAAAACCAAGTTGAAAAGACCATGCAATGGGAACCTACTAGTGAGACATCTAGGAATCCTAACTCCATCCCTTTAAAAGGAGGTCTCCATGATATCGAATCATCCATCGCTAATGAGGCTAAGTTAGCTAACCTAGCAAGAGACTAGAAGCTCTGGAAACGAAGGAACCAAGTCCAGTCAATCAAGTCAGCCCAAACCAATTTCCAGCTCCGGGCTGTACTTATTGCCAAGCCATGAATCATGTGTTCGAGGAGTGCCCAGTGTTTCAGGCTCAACAAAAATACCATGAACCGATGAATGCGGCCTTTTCAAGGCCAAACAATAATCCTTACGCACCAACGTACAATCCGGGCTGGAGAAATCACCCTAATTTCTTATGGAGCCAAAATAACAATGACCATTCACGATCAAATCATGCTAGCCACTTCCATCATGCCAATAATTCTTCCAATCATCAACCAAACTTTTTCAATTTCCATAATAATTCTCCCAACCATCCACCTAACTTTTCAAACTATCAACAGAACTTTCCCAACCAAGCTCCACAATCCTCCTTCCAGAATCCTCAACTAGAAAGGAGAATTACCGACTTTGAAAAAAACATGGAAAGATACATGAAAAACCAAGATTCTCTCATGCAAACTGTACAGAGGTTAGAGGTTCAAATGAGCCAATTAGCCACTCCACAGAATGAGAGACAGAAGGGTACCCTGCCTTATCAGCCAATAAACAATCCGAGAAATTCTCAACAAGCTCATTTGGCTGAGGATAATTCATTAAATCAATGTAATGCAGTTTATACATTGAGGTCAGGAAAGAGAGTTGATAATCAAATGTCAACGCCAACCAATCTCATTCAGCACAACCACAATCAAGCATCCACCTCATCTAATCCAAATCCTTCTAATTCTGACGAATCTGAAAAAGATAAGTCAACCAGTCAGGTGCACCAGCCTATAGTACCATTTCCTAATAGGCTGAAAAATAACAAGCAAAATCCACACATGGACAAGATAATTGAGATATTTAATCAAGTGAAGATAAATGTGCCACTTCTTGATGCCATCCAATAAGTCCCTTCCTATGCTAAGTTTTTAAGGACATGTGCACCAAGAAAAGAAAGACTAATTTACCAAAAAAGGTCTTCTTAGTCACTAACATTAGTGAGCTACTATCGGGTCCGATCCCTGTCAAGTATAAGGATCCAGGTAGTCCCACCATTGCCTGCACAATACGACAAGTCGAGATTAGTCGTGCACTTCTTGACTTGGGGGCAAGTATCAACTTGCTTCCATTCTCAATTTATCAACAACTCGGGTTGGGCGATCTTAGTCAAACTCGAGTCACCATCCAACTGGCTGACCGTTAAGTAAAAGTTCCAAAAGGGGAGATTAATGATGTCCTGATCCGGGTAGGGGAGTTCATTTACCCTATCGATTTCATAGTTCTTGAGACACAACTTGTGTCCAACTCCAATTATAGGGCTCAAACTCCTATTATCCTACGGCGACCATTCCTTGCTACTGCCAATGCCATCATCAATTGTAGGAATGGGTCCTTGAGGTTAACCTTTGGGGACATGACTAGAGAAGTTAATGTCTTCAATCTAGGAAAATAACCCCGCGATATTGAGGACCAAACATTTGAAGTCAACCTAATTGAGAACTTAACAAGTGAACATCGGGAAGAATTGAAATTAGAAACTAAGTGTGACTTTGAGTTAGAGTCCGACGACTTTAATCTTGATCAGGTTATAGATTATAATGTGAATTGGGCCTCGAACCCTATTTCACCAATAATGGAGCCAACAAATTTGATTAGTCCTTCCAGTGAGCCTTCCTCCTCCTTAGAATTAAAAGCCTTACCTGCGCATCTTAAGTACGTCTATCTAGGCGAACAAGAGACCTTTCCTGTCATCATTGCCTCCCATTTAAATGACGGGAAAGAAGAAGATCTTAAAGCTATTCTAAGAAAACATAGGGAAGCCATTGGTTGGACTATGACCGATATAAAGGGATTAAGTCCAACCATCGTTCAACATCACATTCATCTCAATGAAGACGCCACACCTAAAAGAGACCCGCAGCGTAGGTTAAACCCTATAATGTAAGAAGCTGTTCATGCTGAAATTGTCAAACTCTTAGACAATGGGATAATTTATCCCATTTCTGATAGCCAATGGGTCAGTCCTGTCCACGCGGTTCCAAAGAAATCCGGTTTCACCGTAGTGGAAAACGAGAACAAAGAGTTGGTTCAAACTCGACTTCCCACGAAGATCCGAGTTTGCATCGACTATAGGAAGCTTAATGCTGCAACTCATAAGGACCATTTTTCACTTCCCTTCATTGATCAAATGCTTGAACGATTGACGGGTCACGAGTATTACTGTTTCTTGGACGGTTACTCGGGGTATAATCAGATCCCTACTGCTCCTGAGGACCAAGAAAAGATTACATTCACATGTCCATTTGGGACATTTGCTTATCGTCGAATGCCTTTCGGCTTATGCAATGCCCCAGCAACATTTCTACGTTGCATGTTGAGTCTTTTCTCTGATATGGTAGAACGATCCTTGGAGATCTTTATGGATGATTTCTCCATCTACGAAGATTCATTCAATGTCCCCACCATTTAGAACTTGTCCTCCAACGTTGTGCTGAGAAAAGTTTGACATTGAATTGGGAGAAATGTCACTTCATGATAAAACATGGAATTGTCTTGGGTCATGAAATCTCCAAGAAAGGAATTGAAGTGGATAGAGCCAAAATTGAGGTTATTGCTAAGCTTCCCTTGCCCACATGCGTTAAGGACATCAGATCATTCTTAGGACACGCTGGTTTTTACTGAAGATTTATCTAGGATTTTAGCAGAATTGCTAGGCCCTTGACTAATCTGTTAGCTAAGGATGTGTCTTCACTTTCGATGCTGAATGCATAAATTCTTGGGAGAAGCTTAAGAGAGAGCTTATTTCTACACCAATCATATCTGCACCGGATTGGTCTAAGCTGTTTGAAATCATGTGCGATGCTTCCGATTTTGCCATAGGCGCTGTCCTGGGACAACGCACTGATAGCAAGCAGCATGTGATTTACTACTCTAGTAGGACTCTCAACGATGCTCAATTGAACTACACTACGACTAAGAAGGAATTCTTGGCAGTAGTGTTTGCCTTAGAGAAATTCGTCCCTACCTACTAGGGTCCAAAACCACCATTTTCACCGATCATTCTGCGCTTAGGTACCTCATGATGAAGAAGGATGCCAAGGCCCGACTCATTCGTTGGATCCTCCTTCTTCAAGAATTCGATCTTGAGATTTGAGATAAAAAAGGCGTAGAAAATGTCGTTGCTGACCATCTTTCACGGATCCCTAATTCTCCATGCAACGAATTACCCATAAATGAGGATTTTCCTGATGAAAATCTCTTAGCTATCTCTAGGGAACCTTGGTTTGCTGATATAGTGAATTACTTAGTTACAAACCAAACTCCGTCTCATTAGTCCAAAAACGATATATACCGGTTCTTATCCCAAGTCCAGTATTTCTTTTGGGAGGAACCGTATCTTTTTAAGTACTGTTCTGACTAAATTATTAGGAGATGCATTCCCAATGAGGAGGTTAAGAGTGTTCTATCTTTTTGTCATGAACTTGCATGCGGTGGACACTTTGGTCCCCGCAAGACTACTGAAAAAGTGCTACAAAGCGGGTTTTATTGGCCCACTTTGTTCAAGGATGCTTATGAATTTTGCAAGACGTGCCCTAGATGCCAAATGGTAGGAAGGATCTCAAAACGAATATGATGCCCCTCAACCCAATCCTAGAAATAGAACTCTTTGATGTTTGGGGCATCGACTTTATGGGTCCATTTCCTAATTCATTTGGAAACCAATACATATTGGTTGCTGTGGATTATGTGTCCAAGTGGGTAGAAGCCATTCCTTGTAAAACTAATGATAACAAAGTTGTCATAAAGTTTTTGAAAGAGAACATTTTTTCACGCTTCGGAACCCCTCGTGCTATCATCAGTGATAATAGCACTCACTTTTGTAATAGATCTTTTGAAGCTCTTATACGAAAGTATGCCATAACTCACAAGTTATCCACACCTTATCATCCTCAAACTAGTGGGCAAGTTGAGGTTTCCAATAGACAAGTCAATTTTATCTTGGAGAAAACTGTGAACCAAAACCTAAAAGATTGGTCCATCAAACTTGTAGATGCCCTATGGGCCTACAGGACCGCTTTCAAGATGATTCTAGGAATGTCTCCTTATAGGTTAGTCTATGGCAAATCTTGTCACTTGCCCGTTGAGTTAGAGCACCGAGCCTTATGGGCAATCAAGCAGTTGAATTTCGACTTGACTAAGGCTGGTGACCTTCGGAAATTACAAATTTCTGAATTAGAGGAATTGAGAAATGAGGCCTATGAAAATGCTAGGATCACTAAAGATAGAGTCAAGATTTTTCATGATAAATACATCATAAGAAAAACCTTTGTCCCTGGACAAAAAGTCTTACTCTATAATTCTAGGCTTCATCTTTTTTCAGGAAAATTGAAATCAAGATGGACTGGGCCATTCGTTGTAAAAAACCGTGTTTCCACACGGTGCAGTTGAGATCAGTGACACCAAGAATGAAAATAACTTTAAGGTAAATGGTCAACGCCTTAAACCGTTCTGGGAATCGGTGCCGGTAAATGAAACAGCTATGGGTCTTTTTGACACAGTGTATCGGTAACTTTCCTCTTTTCCATTTTATTTCATGCATTTATACATTTCTTTCATACATTGGGGACAATGCATGAGATAAGTGTGGGGGAGGGTTCTAACATGACAAATATATATATATAAATTAAATTAAAAAAAAGACAAAAAAAAGAGAAAATATATATATATATATATATATATATATATATATATATATATATAAACTTTTTGAAAGTTAGAACAATATTTTGATATATTTTTTGTAAGAAATTAAGTCAATTTTAAGGAATAGGAAAATCATAATTAGGATTTCTTACATTTGGTCAAAATAAGATAACTTGTTTGATGTTTAGGGTTAGGAAGAAAATTTATGAAAGTAATTTAGTCTTTATATTTACCTTGATGAAATGTGCTCACTAAATACACTTACACACTTAGGGTTTAAAAACAGAGACTCTTATGCCTTATAAAAAAATATAAACAAATCTAATTATTGATTAGCTACGTGCTTTGTGAAAAACACCTAGAGGGGGGGTGAATAGGTGTGAATGCTAATCTAATGATCTTTTTAAACTTTAATTAAATGAGTGATGCAACGATCTCTCAAAACACGACAAAGAGCCGAATACCCCTTGCGAGGTTCTGAACTCCTTCCTCCCAATTCCCCTAGATATGGGTTAGAGGTGCGCAATGCAACCGTGTTGTATGAGATATGATCGAACAAGTAAAGGATGAAATGCTATGATGAAATACACACAAGCAATATAGCAAGTAAAGTGAACAAGACAAGATTGCACAAGTAAAGGGTTAGTTCTCAAGCAAATAATTCAAGACAATATAAAGCAAGAGAAATTGTAAGCAAGAATAACGCAAAGGCAATCGCAAACAAGATGATTTGTTTCGAGGTTCGAGCACACTTGCTCTAGTCCCGCCTTCACCTCCGTGAAGGGTTTCCACTATCCACCGAGGATGCCTTTACAATTTGGTCTACAAAGACTGAGCACCGAGCTCCACCGAGTACAAGGGACCTCTACCGAAGATGTTGCTCCACAAGGAAAGGATTACAACATACACTATTTCTCAAACTCTTTTACAAACACTCTCACTTGAATTACAACTTCACTATAGAATGAGTATTGGATTTTTGGCTTTATGAAGTGTGGTGAGAAAAACTTCAGTTGTAGAGTGATATTAGCAATCAAACACAACTGAAAAACTAGCTCAAAAAGAATTGGAATGAAAGCTTAAAAACTCTTTTCTTTTCTCTTTGAAAACAATAGAAACTTGAGGATTTTTTTCTAAGTGAAATGCAAGAGAGACTTCTCCTCTATTTATAGGGTTAGAAAATAGGTTAAAAACAATTTCTTTTTGTCTTATTTTCTCTGAAAAAGCTCCCCAACAACTCTCCAAAAATCTGTTAAAGCTGAAAATAAAAACAGTTTTTCAGAACTGCCCAAAGAGGAAAGAGCCGTTAGGCTTGTTGCAGGCCTGGCGGTCGACCGGTCCGATCGACCGCCAGCACAGCTGCAAAGAGCCGTTGGCGCCCGGTCGACCGGTCCGGTCGACCGTCCCAAAAGAGGAAACACAGTTTCCTTCTTTCGGTCGACCGGTTCGGTCGACCGAAAAAACCCGAGAGCTATTTGCTCTCCATCGGTCGACCGGTCCGGTCGACCGACAGACATGCACAAACAGTGCATGTCCAGACACATCTCCGGTCGACCGGGCCGGTCGACCGAAGTTGCCTGAAACAGAAAAACTGGGCTGTTTTGAGTTAGAAAAATTTTGAAAAATAATTTAAAAATACATATAGCTAAGTATTATGCAGAAAATAGTTTATACACATGTTTTAAACAAGATTTTCAAGATATAAAACTTTTGGTACATGTATATATAAACTAAGGCATAAAACTTAGAAATAACCATTTTCAAAACATAGGAAATATATGAAACAAATGTGTGTGGAAATCCTAGAGCCAAATTTCATATACTCAAACTTTAACATTCTATTTCTTACAATGATTCTAAGACTTCAAGATCTTCAATAGGCTTCTTCATATGATCTTCAACACTTGTTCCTTGAGCCCAATTGGAGTTGACTTGAGTCCAAATCCTTGTATTTGTGAGAGAAGACTTCTAGAATGAATAGAAATCTGAAACACACTTAAACAACAAATGTTATTAGTACAAATAACTAATATGTTTTGTAATCATCAAAATACACTAATCATGGGTGATTGTAACCTTGGGCCAACAATCTCCCCCTTTTTGATGATGACAAAACATATAGGTTATTTAAATAAACATGGAAGAGGAGTTTGGAAAACTCCCCCTCAAATAATGCTATGTATAAAAATTTGACTATGGAAGCACAATACATAAAGCATTCAAGGCAAAATAGTTTTGTCAAAAAACTTAAATAAACAATCTTAACAAACTCAAACATATATCAAACTTCTCAAACAAGTTCAAAATATCAAACTCTTAAACTTATTACAACTCTTAAACAACTAAACAACTTATTACAACTTATTCTCCCCCTTTTGTCATACATCAAAAAGGGTTAAAATACCAATAGAAAAAACAAATTTTATTTTTAAGAATCCATAATGCAAACATTCAACTCACCACAAATAAATGAAAATCTAGCATAATCTAGAGGTTTAGTAAAAATATCGGCAAGTTGAAAATTGGCAGAAACATAATCAATATCAATATCACCTTTCTCATAATGATCTCTAAGAAAGTGATATCTAATGTCAATGTGTTTGGTTTTACTATGTTGATTTGCATTCTTTGTCATGTGATTAGTACTAGTATTATCACAAAATATTTTAACATGATCAAAGTGTAAATCATAGTCAAGGAGAGTATGTTTCATCCAAAGAACTTGTGCACAACAAGCTCCGGCTGCAACATACTCCGCCTCGGCGGTTGATAGGGCTACCGAATTTTGCTTTTTGGAAGACCAAGATACAAGACAATTACCTAAGAATTGACATGTTCCACTTGTGCTCTTCCTATCTACCCTACAACCCGCATAGTCGGCATCCGAAAAACTCTTCATTTCAAATAATCCAGTTTTAGGATACCACAAACCCATTTCAATAGTGCCCTTAAGGTATCTAATTATGCGTTTAACCGCAATTATGTGAGATTCTTTAGGACAAGATTGAAAACGTGCACAAAGACAAACGGAAAACATAATATCCGGCCTACTAGCCGTCAAATAAAGCAAGCTACCAATCATGCTACGATATAATTTAATGTCTACACTTTTACCTTGTTCATCCTTGTCAAGCTTTGTAGTTGTTGCCATGGGAGTTTTGCTTACTTTCGATCCTTCAAGCCCAAACCTTTTGATTAGTTCCTTTGTGTACTTGGCTTGATTGATGAAGATCCCATCCTTCCTTTGCTTGATTTGGAGTCCAAGGAAATAGTTGAGTTCCCCCATCATAGACATTTCAAATTCATCCTTCATGCATGACTCAAAAGCTTTGCAAAGAGATTCATTAGTAGAACCAAAAATAATATCATCCACATAAATTTGCACAATAAGAATATCTTTTTCTACATGTTTTGTAAACAAAGTTGTATCAATTTTACCTTTCTTAAAACCATTTGAAGTCAAAAATGAAGAAAGTCTTTCATACCAAGCCCTAGGGGCTTGTTTCAAACCATAAAGAGCTTTATCTAATATAAAAACAAAATCCGGATGTGTAGGATCAACAAACCCGGGGGGTTGTTCAACATACACCTCCTCTTCAATAAATCCATTTAGAAAAGCACTTTTAACATCCATTTGAAATAATTTGAAATCTTTATATGAGGCAAATGCTAGTGTCATCCGTATGGCTTCAAGCCGTGCTACGGGTGCAAAGGTTTCTTCAAAATCGATCCCTTCGATTTGAGTGTAACCTTGGGCAACTAACCTAGCCTTGTTTCTAACTACATTACCCGATTCATCCAACTTGTTCTTAAAGATCCACTTAGTACCAATTGTTGGTCTATCGTGGGGCCTAGGAACAAGGTGCCAAACTTGGTTGCGCTCAAATTGATTGAGCTCCTCTTGCATGGCTAGCAACCAATATGAATCGGCCTCGGCCTCGAGGACATTTTTGGGTTCAATATGAGAAATGAATGCATAGTTACCACAATAGTCATGAAGTCTAGAGCGAGTGGTTACCCTTTTGATAATTCACCTATGACGAGGTCCTTGGGATGATGTGGATTGTATCTCCAATCCTTTGGTAGTGGTTGAGTAGGCTCCACCTCATGTGTTTGATGTTCATTTCCTTGTGCCTCTTCCACTTTAGCTTTGCTTCCTTCATCATCCTTTGGTTTGTCTCCCATAGTAGAAGCATCCTCCAAGGTCACTTTCTCCAAACCTTCATCCAATGCATCTATTTCTACAACATTCTTAACAAACTTGTTAGATTCCTCAAACTTAACATGAATAGACTCTTCAATAGTCAATGATGATCTAATGAAAACTCTATAAGCCTACTAGTGTTTGAGTAACCTACAAAAATAGCCTCATAAGATTTAGGATCAAATTTTCCTAAATTATCTTTTGTATTTAAAACAAAACATTTGCATCCAAAAACTTAAAATAGGAAACATTTGGTTTTCTAGAAAAGTACATTTCAAAAGAAGTTTTAGTAGTATTTTTACATAAGAAAACACGATTTGATATGTAGCATGATGTATTAACGGCCTCGGCCCACAAATAATGTGGTAGACCGTATTCACTAAGCATTGTCCTAGCCATCTCTTGTAATGTTCTATTTTTCCGTTCAACTACTCCATTTTGTTGTGGAGTTCTAGGACAAGATAGTTCATGCTTTATTCCATGTTCATCACAAAAAGTGGTAAAGGGTTGGTTAATTAATTCACCTCCTCTATCACTTCTTATTCTCAAAATCGAAACATCCTTTTCTTTTTCAACTCTTTTCTTAAAGTTTGAAAATAAGAAAATGCTTGGCTTTTATGTTCAAGAAAGAAAACCCAAGTAAATCTTGAAAAGTCATCAACCAAAACATAAGCAAATCTATTCCCACTTAGACTTTTGGTTTGTGTAGGGCCAAAAAGATCCATATGGATTAACTCCAAAGGACGTGATGTCATGATATCCTTAATTGACTTGAAAGAAGACTTAGTTTGTTTCCCAAATTGACATGCGTCACAAACTCGGTCTTTTTCAAAATTCAAGCAAGGAATACCTTTCACCATTTCCTTTGTGTTTAACCTAGAAATATGATCAAAAGAAATATGCCCTAATCTCCTATGCCACAACCAAGAGTCATCATCGAGGGCTTTCAAACAAGTAATATTACAAGACATATTTAACATATCAATCATATAAACATTACTTTCACGAAAACCGGAAAATACACAAACATTAGAAGTTCTATCAATTACTTTACAAGAAACATTATCAAAAACAATATCAAAACCTTTATCACAAAGTTGACTAACACTCAAGAGATTATGCTTGAGGCCATCAACTAAAACTACATTTTCAATTAAAGGAGAGGTGCCAAGTTTTACATTACCAATACCGATGATTTTACCCTTGGCGTCATCTCCGAAGGTGACGGTGCCACCTTCATGATATCTTGATAGGGTTGCAAAGTTGTTGATGTCCCAAGTCATGTGCCTTGAGCAACCGCTATCAATATACCACAATCCTCTACGTCGTTGGGATTTGAAAAGTACCTACATCATTTAACATAATTGTTGATTTTGGTACCCAAACTTTCTTGGGTCCTTGAAAGTTAGTGCCTCGAACCCAAACATTATGACGTGATATGTTTAATCTATTATAGCAAAAATTGGCTAAGTGCCCTTTCCGTCCACAATGTGAACATGAGAACACTCTACCATACATGAATGCATGATGTATATGTGTAGTGTGAGCATGTTTTGGGGTTTTGCCATGTTGTTTAGGTTGTGTAGCATGAACATGAACATGAGCATGAGCATTTTTCTTTGGGGCTTGTTTCTTAGGAAACATAGCCTCAATTTTTTTTGTTAAATTCACAATCTTTCAAAACAACACTTAATGAGTCTAATCTTTCCTTAAGCATAGAAACTTCATTTGAATCAATTAGTGGGGCCTTACTTTGCAAGAAATCTTATATTTTTCAAAATCATTTTTGGTAGTGGCCAAAGTGGAAACCAAATCATCTTTTTCCTTTGTAAGAGTAAAAACTTGAAGACTTAAAGATTCATTATCCTTTTTCATTTAAGATACTTTTTCTTCAAGAAATCATAGTTTTGTGACAACTCAACAAAAGCTTCTTCTAACACATCCATAGAAAGTTCATTATCATGAGAAGGGGAAGAGGTTACCTTGCTTGTGCCTTCATTAGCCATGAAGCACATGTTGGCGGTGTCTATTTCTTCCTCGGATTCGGTCTCCGAATCCCAAGTTGCCTTCATAGCCTTCTTCTTGTAAGGCTTCTTTGAAGTGGAGGGCTTAGCTTTGTCCGGACACTCCGCCACAATGTGTCCCGGTCTTTGGCAATTGAAGCACACAATCTTCCTTTCTTCTTTGCCTCCTTACCATTTTCTTCTACCTTGGTACTTCGCCTTGTTGTACATCCTCCGGACATTCTTAACAAGGAGTGAGAGCTCCTCATCATCTTCTTCTTCATCATCTTCATCGGAGTGTGTAGCTTGACTCTTGAAGGCGATAGTCTTCTTTTTGGAAGGAGCCATATCCTCCCTTGCTTTCCTTTCCATCTCATGGGTTTTGAGGTTCCCAATGAGACCTATAAGCTCCATCTCTTCATTGTCGTTGAGTTCCTTCAAGGTTGTTGCTTTAACTTCCCATGAAGGAGGAAGAGCCCGGATGATCTTCCTTACTCTTTGATCATTGTTGATATCTTCACCTAAAGAAGAGAGTCCATTAGTAATCTTGGTAAATCTTGTAACCATATCATCTATGGTTTCATTTTCTTGCATGCTAAATGTTTCATATTGGGACCGAAGAAGGTCAATCTTAGCCTTCTTTACTTGTGAGGTACCCTCATGAGTGACTATCAAGTGTGACCAAATCTCATATGCGGATTTGCAATGTATAACCCTAGCTATGTCATCATCATTTAGGGCTTGAAGAAGTGCATAGTGAGCTTTGGCATTGGCATCGAATTCCTTAGTCTCTATTTCGGACCAAGTGGATTCGTCACCGGGGGGTGATTAGACTAAGGAGGTATACGTATTATGAGTATAAAAATGTATTTTATGTACCCTTTCTTGTCTCCGCTATAGCATAAGGCTATACCGAGTCGATTCTCAGGGAGAGCTCGCGATAGAAGCTTTGACGTGTGGTAGTGAAGTTGTTAAACGAGTATTCTTCTCTTGCTTATAAACTTAATGAATCAAGTGAAAAAGAAACTAAAGAAAAGGATGGATATGTTCATGGTGGAAATCGTTGGAAAAGAAATCAAAATTGGGATTTGGTATTCACAAGAAAAGGAAAGAAAACTTAAGAAAGCTTGAATGAAAAGCCATGACTAGCTTACCTTGCTAGCTTGCCAAGACTTACTAGACTCCTTGATAGCGAACGCGTGCCTAATGTTGTCACTCCATCGGCGTAGGTTTCGTCTTGCGTGTTGACCTAATTACTTTCTCATGTGGTTGAAGGGTGGTTTAACCCATCCGAGAAGAGAAGATCATACAACTTGCAAGATGAAATAAAGCAATCACCCATGAGTTAGTAAAGATGGCAAGGCTAGTGGTTAGCTAGTACATGGAGAAAGATTTAGCTACAAGCCATTAATGAAGTAAAGCAAAGCATGAATAAATTGCAAGAAGTAAAGAAAGCAAGTAAAAAAGCAATTAAAGAAAGCAATTAAACTAGAACCATGCTTCAAGTAGAGGAAGGAGAATGGATCAATCCTTGTTGCTTCAAGTGTCACCCTTGATTACATAAGCTCTCTCTCTCTCTCAATCTCTCTCTTTTACAATGAATTCTAGGGAAGAAGAAGAGGGATCTAAAGAACTAAACCTAGAGAAAAAACTAAACAAAATTACAACATACTAACTATTCTCCTCTCTTCTCCATTCAGTTTTTGTACGCAGGTCCAAGTCCAGTATTTATAGCATGGGAGAGAACCTTCGAGAGCCAAGTTTGTTGGCACAAAATCCGAGGTCATAACAACCTCAAACCGCCGCGCCCTAGCCGCGGATCGCGGCTCAATCCTGGCCGTTGAGCCAGATCTTTCTGTTGGGATCAGTTTGTTAGGTGGTTATCCACGTGGCATATCTAGAATCTTCGTTTGTTGCGCGGATTTTTCTGGATCTGGGATTCAAATCTTTGGCTTATCTTTAATCTTTGATTAATCACTTAATTATTGCTAATTAAGGTGATTAATGGCTTTCTCTCCTTTAGAGTGTGTACCTGCAAATATATAGAGAAGAGGATTAAAAATCATATATTTATTTGTAATATGCATGGTATGGAAGTGGTATAATATGCAAATATGTGTAACAATCACACCCCATACCTAGCTTTTGCTCATCCTCGAGCAAACAAGAAAAAGAAAGAAAAAGAAAATCCTAACTACTTTATTACACCACTTTTGTAGGTGACACGATTGCACTGAGCACGTGCAACAAGCCGTTAAACCTCTAGGTTACCCTAGAGGAGGAGTGTTGTCTCCTGAGGGTTTTCAGCGGATTACACCCACAAAATCCATAAAGAAAGAAGACAAATGTTAGTGTTTTGAAAATGCATTTTGAACAAGAGACATGTTTAAGAACTATTTTCGCAAAAATATAAGTGATCCTAGGTCATAAGTCCACCTATAATCATTCTTTCTTAAACTTAGTCTCTATGCAAGATCTTGTTTTTAATTAAGGTAAGAGTTCAAAATTGGATTGAATACTTTATCTTTCATAAAACCTAGATAATATGCACACCGTGCTCTGTGAAAATTTCTGGGATTTCAACTCTAACCATCAAGCCATTATTTATTTATTTATTTTTTCTTTTCTCTTTTTTTCTTCCCTTAGTTTTCTTAGGCTTTCTAGTTCACCCATGTAGCGAGCCTATAACCGATGACTCCCAAACCAGATGGTTCTAGGGCACCAGATGAGAAAACATCCCTCGGGTTAAAGGACTCGAGTGAAAAAGGCCACAAAACTAAAGGGGATTATTTATAATCACCGTTAGGCGTGATTAACCATGCTTCTTGAGGCACAATTATCCAGCTTAATAAGTGATCTTTTATTTATATATATATATATTTTTTATATGGCATTTTTGGTCTTTGTCTCCATCCCAAGAAATGTGTAAGTGTAAAGTGCATATTATCTAAGGCAAAAAATTCAAGATAAGAATATCTCCCCAATTTTTCTTACTTAGCCTATAATTTCAAACAAGATCTATTATTTCAACTAGGTTTAAGATGTCATAATTAAGGCTTTCTTAATTCCTAAGATACATCTTAATTTTCTTAAAAATAGATCAAAACTTTGTCTCTTATTTCAAAAAGTTTTTTTTATATTTATTATTTTTTTATTTTCTAAAAGAAAAGTCAAATCTAAAAGAAAGTGGAAAATCTAAAAATAAAATGGAAGACCTAAAAAAAATAAAAATCCTATAAAGAAAATAAAAAGTCCTATGTTAGTACATACCCCCCCATACCTATCTCATGCATTGTCCTCAATGTATGCAAGATAAAAATGATGCATGAAATAGGTAAGGTAAAAAGTCACTCCCTCCTCCTCTTTGGACCCGCAGTGGTACTGGGTCCTGCTGACTGTGTCCTCCTCAATCTCACCTCAATGCCCTCTAATCTGGAGGTTTGCTCCTCCAACCTGGAAGATTGCTCCTCCATCTTCTTCCTCAATCTCACTTGACCCCTAAAAATTTTCTTCATGCCCTTCCAGATGGAAGACATGAAAGCTCGTGATTCTGCTGGGGTTCCTGCCTCCAAAATTCAGGTTCATCCTCTTCCTCAAAACTCTCCTCAGAGGAGGAATCTACCGGTACATCCTCAGCTTGGACTGTAGGAGTCCATACTGCGTGTAAACAACTAGTGTACGAACTGGTAGATCTCTCGGGTGCAACAAACACTCTATCAAATGAATCAAAGAGATCATCTGGTAGAAAAGTCCTACACAGACGTGTTATTAAGGTGGGATGTGAGTATTTGGCACCTCTTGTGCGAGAAGAGTTGGTGATAAGTGCGTGGAAGATGACCTTGTTTAAACAAACCGTGTGCTGACGTGTCATTAAGTCATGTATAATCTGCAACACAGGCCTGTTAAAAGTCGTGGTATGGTCTAACCCTAAAATATTGCGTTGGATCCAACGTCCAACGCAATGAACATTCCTAAACGTGGTGTTAGTCTTTAACCCACGATCCTGCTCAGTACAGCGAGCCCCCATAACAGTCATATAGTCAATCAAAGGGAGAGGCTCGCTTGGGTATGTGACGGTTGGGACATTAGTGACTTCCTCAAGAAGAGGAAGCGTGACAAGGAAATCCCCTGTGGGCATGTGGACAGTGAATTGGTATGTTTGTGGATCTACCGAGGCTAGGTCAAGATGAGTGTAAAACGTCTTCACAAGTTCGGGACAATAAAATGCCTCGGTCTCAGAGTTATCATATATCAATGTGTACCAATTCCTAGCCCTAATCCTTTCTAAAAACACATGTCCATAACCATTTGGATCAATTAAAATCCGCCCAAAATCTTTCTCAGCAAAAATTGGAGGTGCCATAGTATGAATTTAAGAGCAAAGCGGTAAAAAGAAGAGATTAGAAGTCGAACCACCCCCGGATTACGTGGGGGGAATAGAATCGATCTCTGTTGTGGATTCAGAAAGCTCTGAAGGAAGAATTAGCACCAGATCTGTGGAAAGTGCGCGAAATCGATCGGAGCAGAATTTTTCTGGGCTCAGGAAGCTTCAGATGTGCCGCGTTTGCTCGGCTGGGACGGCGGGTACGCGGCAGATCTGAGAGATCTGGGGAGAAGAAAAAGTACAGTGGCGGCGCTTTGAGAGAAGATTTGGGATCTGAAGATAGGTTTCTCGTGTGACGGTTGGAGTGTGGGGTAGAGGGATATTTATAGGAGGGAGAAAAGTTAGGTTTCCAAAATTATCCCTAGGTCAAAGATTTAATTACAACCCTAGGTCAAAGGATTTTGAATTGGAATGGAATCCTAGGGAAGAGAGAGAATCCTAGGAATTTAGAAAGATTGGAAGTTGGAAAGTGTGGGAACTCCTTTTAAGCATAAAAATCCCTCCTTTATTTCTATTTATTATTTTTTTTATTTATTTTCTAAATTCTATGTTAGTAAATCCTATGTTAGTAAAAAAAAAAAATTATCTTAAGGTGGTGGTCGGATTGGTCCACGGAACATGGCCCAATCAACTTGTCGTTGGGTTTTCAGGAACCCACCAGAAATTTCAATAATATGACCCACAAAATGATGTGTGCATTTAAGATTATTATGTACATTCCCCCATCTAATTTCCAAATTTTTGAAATAATTTCTGAGTTAAATTTATCAACTATCTTGTTCCAGAATGGAATATGGAATGATAGAACGGTTGACTTGGACTCGGAAAGGAACACCGACTCAGGGAAGTGAATGAAGTCAAGTAAAGGTTCAGGAGTCGGAATGGATTCAGGAACTGGGTCCAAGTCAAGAAAATGAAGCTCAAGTCCACATTCAGTTTCCCATGATGGAATGTGACTATCTAAGATTAGTGATTCAAGTTCAGGAGGGTGAGGAATCAAAACTGACTCTAAAATGTTACTCAAATTGGGTAACAAAACAGGAGTCATTAATGATTCAGGTATTTGAACTAAATCACAAACTTGAGGGTTAAAGTCACATTTCTCATTGAGTTCAATTCCACAAAATTGTGAACTTGCCAATTTGTCAATAGGATCTTCAAAAAGGTATAATTGGTCAAGTTCAACATGATCCTCAAAGATGGGTGATTCAACTTCATTGTGAATGGGCAAGGATCCAAGGTTGACTCCGGGAAAAGATTGATGTGAGGTAGAGATACCGGAGTCATTATCGAATCAGAAAAGAGGATTGAATCACTAAGTTGGAGTTCAAGATCACATTCCTTATGTAATTCAATTTCAGAAAAATGTGAACTTGCCAATTATCAATGGGATTTTCAGAAGTATGGAATTGGCCAAGTTCAATGTGATCATCATAAAATATTGGTGATTCAATTTCACAATGGATAGGTACTGGATTCAATTCTGACTTTGGAAATGGATTGAAATCAGGTAAGGATATGGAAGTCATGATTGAATCAGGAAGTAGAGTTGAATCATCTGGTGAAAGTTCAGGATCATAATCATGTTCAAGTTCAATTTCAGGGAAAGGAAAACTTGCCAAAATGTCAATTGGATCTGAAGTTTGGACAAGTTTATTTGTAGGAGATGAAAAACTTGCCAAAATGTCAATGGGATTTGACGTTTGGACAAGTTCAATTTTAGGAAATGAAAAACTTGCCAAAATGGAATCTGAAGTTTGGACAAGTTCAGGTGGTTGTGCTGAAATTGAATCTTGATTTCCAAAACAACATGACTCTTTGGCTCGGACAGAATGGTTAGTGACATTAGAAGAATGAGAATGAAGAGTTTGAATCATCAACTCTACGTCACGATTACGATCATTTCGAGTCTGAGCCAAGAATTCAAGCATCTTTTCACAATTCATTGGTTCATCATTTTGTTGAAAAGATGAAGTGTTGTCTTGGAATTGGTGATGAAATTGTGAGTCAAAAATGTGTGGTGATGGAAAAGTGGACTCACACAAGAAATCATTACTCATAAATGGTTGTTCATTATGAAGAGGTGGAACTGAGTAAGACTCTTGAAAATACTGTGGAATTGGAGAGGAAAATGGTTCTGGAAGTGTCTGCTCAGCTCTCTGTAAATTGGCTTCTAAACTCCTTAGTAACTCAGATTTTTCTTCAACTGGTTCAGAAAAAGGAGTATATGAAGCGGAATCGGGAAATGAATCTTGTGAATATTGTGGACTTGGTGAAAATGGTGGACAAGGAGGTTGATAATTAAACTCGGGGGACTGGAATCCCCAATTACTCAGTGAAGAGTTGAAATTATTATGAAAATTATAGTTATTAGATGGGGGGTATGGGTCATATTGATTCGGATAAGGCCAACCCGGTGTATTTGGTTGGCGCATATTGTAAAACACCGGGTTGGAATTATCCGAATATGGAGATGGTGTGAAATATGGATTATTATTAGGATGGAAAGAATTGTAATTGTAAGCCATATCACACAATCAAATACAAACAAACAAACAAACAAACAAAAGAAAGAAAAATTTTAACCTAAGTTAGGGTAGACTTAGGACCTAGACGACTCCTAACCGATAGACTGTCCACGGGAGGTTTAGTGTAGACTCTAACCACAAGCTAATCAGCTAGGGAAGGGTAAGGTTGGTGGGAGGTTTTCCGTCCGGAGACGTTCCTTAATTAAGTAACCAGCAACCTTCGGGCTTTCGGCCCTCAACCCCTTTCCTAGACACTGATTTTGCAAGAGTTAAATTCCAACACTTTTCCCCCTTAGGAAAATCTCCTAATTGAGTCCGAGATGTCCCTAGGGCCAACGTCTATTTTTTATTAAATTAGGCTTGGGTTAGTGAGTGCTTGGGAAAATGATTTTCGGGCTAAGGAAAGGGTAATGAACTCCCCACCTTATCTTATTTACGGGTTATGCCCTTAAAATTGATTTGTGCAAGTGTACAAGAAATATCACAAGGATTCACTCAAGCATGAAAATCAAGCAAGAGATGATTCCTAGTCTATATGCAATGCGAAACGTACCTTGCCTCCAGCACTCTTCAACAGTAAAAGTAAAGAATTGAAAAGACACGTGCCTAGAAATGCAAATGTCTAATCAATTTTTAACAATTTCAACCAATTTTTTACTGTTGTTTAAATTAGCAGATATCAGGTGAAAAGATACAGGAATTCAATTATATCAGCAGCTGTGTTTTGCAGAATAAGAGCCCCTGCAGAAAAATTGTAAGTAGTTCACTCAGAATTGCCGCAGATCCGCGGCAAAAACCTGGATTCCGCGGCAAAACTGAGGGATCCTGGTCTCTGCTTTCGAGAGCAGAGGCCCAGGTCCACTTATATGTCACTGCAAGCAAAATTTTCCTGTTTCTTCTCCTGTAACCTGCAACAGAGAAGAAAGTTCGTTTAGTTTCTCACTTTAAAGAAAATTCGTTGCTCTCCCCGGCAACGGCGCCATTTTGATTAGACTAAGGAGGTATACGTATTATGAGTATAAAAATGTATTTTATGTACCCTTTCTTGTCTCCGCTATAGCATAAGGTTATACCGAGTCGATTCTCAGGGAGAGCTCGCGATAGAAGCTTTGACGTGTGGTAGTGAAGTTGTTAAACGAGTATTCTTCTCTTGCTTATAAACTTAATGAATCAAGTGAAAAAGAAACTAAAGAAAAGGATGGAAATGTTCATGGTGGAAATCGTTGGAAAAGAAATCAAAATTGGATTTGGTATTCACAAGAAAAGGAAAGAAAACTTAAGAAAGCTTGAATGAAAAGCCATGACTAGCTTACCTTGCTAGCTTGCCAAGACTTACTAGACTCCTTGATAGCGAACGCGTGCCTAATGTTGTCACTCCATCGGCGTAGGTTTCGTCTTGCGTGTTGACCTAATTACTTTCTCATGTGGTTGAAGGGTGGTTTAACCCATCCGAGAAGAGAAGATCATACAACTTGCAAGATGAAATAAAGCAATCACCCATGAGTTAGTAAAGATGGCAAGGCTAGTGGTTAGCTAGTACATGGAGAAAGATTTAGCTACAAGCCATTAATGAAGTAAAGCAAAGCATGAATAAATTGCAAGAAGTAAAGAAAGCAAGTAAAAAAGCAATTAAAGAAAGCAATTAAACTAGAACCATGCTTCAAGTAGAGGAAGGAGAATGGATCAATCCTTATTGCTTCAAGTGTCACCCTTGATTACATAAGCTCTCTCTCTCAATCTCTCTCTTTTACAATGAATTCTAGGGAAGAAGAAGAGGGATCTAAAGAACTAAACCTAGAGAAAAAACTAAACAAAATTACAACATACTAACTATTCTCCTCTCTTCTCCATTCAGTTTTTGTACGCAGGTCCAAGTCCAGTATTTATAGCATGGGAGAGAACCTTCGAGAGCCAAGTTTGTTGGCGCAAAATCCGAGGTCATAACAACCTCAAAACCGCCGCGCCCTAGCCGCGGATCGCGGCTCAATCCTGGCCGTTGAGCCAGATCTTTCTGTTGGGATCAGTTTGTTAGGTGGTTATCCACGTGGCATATCTAGAATCTTCGTTTGTTGCGCGGATTTTTCTGGATCTGGGATTCAAATCTTTGGCTTATCTTTAATCTTTGATTAATCACTTAATTATTGCTAATTAAGGTGATTAATGGCTTTCTCTCCTTTAGAGTGTGTACCTGCAAATATATAGAGAAGAGGATTAAAAATCATATATTTATTTGTAATATGCATGGTATGGAAGTGGTATAATATGCAAATATGTGTAACAATCAGGGGGTACACTAAAGGACTTAGTCACGGCTTTTGCAACTCGGCTACCTAGAGATTGCAAAAACACGGTCATCTTAACTTTCCATATGGGAAAGTTAAGTCCATCAAACTTAGGAGGGGTCTTAATTCCATCGGCCATTTTTACTATATGAATATGAATGAAATGATTAGCAAATTAGGATCTTCTCTAAGGTTGTTAAACCAAATCCTAGAGTCCAAGCTCTGATACCAATTGAAAAACACCTAGAGGGGGGGTGAATAGGTGTGAATGCTAATCTAATGATCTTTTTAAACTTTAATTAAATGAGTGATGCAACGATCTCTCAAAACACGACTAAGAGCCGAATACCCCTTGCGAGGTTCTGAACTCCTTCCTCCCAATTCCCCTAGATATGGGTTAGAGGTGCGCAATGCAACCGTGTTGTATGAGATATGATCGAACAAGTAAAGGATGAAATGCTATGATGAAATACACACAAGCAATATAGCAAGTAAAGTGAACAAGACAAGATTGCACAAGTAAAGGGTTAGTTCTCAAGCAAATAATCCAAGACAATATAAAGCAAGAGAAATTGTAAGCAAGAATAACGCAAAGGCAATCACAAACAAGATGATTTGTTTCGAGGTTCGAGCACACTTGCTCTAGTCCCCGCCTTCACCTCTGTGAAGGGTTTCCACTATCCACCGAGGATGCCTTTACAATTTGGTCTACCGAAGACCGAGCACCGAGCTCCACCGAGTACAAGGGACCTCTACCGAAGAGGTTGCTCCACAAGGAAAGGATTACAAGAACCAAGTGATCACAACAAGATCACTACACTATTTCTCAAACTCTTTTACAAACACTCTCACTTGAATTACAACTTCACTATAGAATGAGTATTGGATTTTTGGCTCTATGAAGTGTGGTGAGAAAAACTTCAGTTGTAGAGTGATATTAGCAATCAAACACAACTGAAAAACTAGCTCAAAAAGAATTGGAATGAAAGCTTAAAAACTCTTTTCTTTTCTCTTTTGAAAACAATAGAAACTTGAGGATTTTTTTCTAAGTGAAATGCAAGAGAGACTTCTCCTCTATTTAAGGGTTAGAAAATAGGTTAAAACAATTTCTTTTTGTCTTATTTTCTCTGAAAAAGCTCCCCAACAACTCTCCAAAAATCTGTTAAAGCTGAAAATAAAAACAGTTTTTCAGAACTGCCCAAAGAGGAAAGAGCCGTTAGGCTTGTTGCAGGCCTGGCGGTCGACCTGTCCGGTCGACCGCCAGCACAGCTGCAAAGAGCCGTTGGCGCCCGGTCGACCGGTCCGGTCGACCGTCCCAAAAGAGGAAACACAGTTTCCTTCTTTCGGTCGACCGGTCCGGTCGACCGAAAAAAACCGAGAGCTATTTGCTCTCCGTCGGTCGACCGGTCCGGTCGACCGACAGACATGCACAAACAGTGCATGTCCAGACACATCTCCGGTCGACCGGGCCGGTCGACCGAAGTTGCCTGAAACAGAAAAACTGGGCTGTTTTGAGTTAGAAAAATTTTGAAAAATAATTTAAAAATACATATAGCTAAGTATTATGCAGAAAATAGTTTATACACATGTTTTAAACAAGATTTTCAAGATATAAAACTTTTGGTACATGTATATATAAACTAAGGCATAAAACTTAGAAATAACCATTTTCAAAACATAGGAAATATATGAAACAAATGTGTGTGGAAATCCTAGAGCCAAATTTCATATACTCAAACTTTAACATTCTATTTCTTATAATGATTCTAAGACTTCAAGATCTTCAATAGGCTTCTTCATATGATCTTCAACACTTGTTCCTTGAGCCCAATTGGAGTTGACTTGAGTCCAAATCCTTGTATTTGTGAGAGAAGACTTCTAGAATGAATAGAAATCTGAAACACACTTAAACAACAAATGCTATTAGTACAAATAACTAATATGTTTTGTAATCATCAAAATACACTAATCATGGGTGATTGTAACCTTGGGCCAACACTTTGGCCTAAGAAAGCCTTGGTATTTATGCAAAAGATAATTAGATAAGTTTGAAAAAAAATTGTATATATATAAATCCTCTGATTAAGCTGGGTATTTATGCCTCATGAAGGATAAGTATTCACGGCTAAAAGGGGTACATCTATAAATAAAAACCTTGGTTTCGTGGCCTTGTCTGCTTGAGTGTTTAAGTCCTTAGGGGTGTTTTCTCACTTGATGCCCTAAAACTGTTCGGTTTGGGTGTCACCGGCTGAAGGCTCGTTACATGGGCAGATTAGAAAGCCTAATGAAATTGAGGAATAAAATCCACCAAAAATACATATAAATAAGGCATAGGAGTTAATGTTAAAGAACCCTTAGTCAACTTCACAGTCACGATGGTGCATACGACTCAGGGTAAATTAATAGACTAGATGAGAAAAAATAATTTGACTCCTTACTTTGATTGATGACATATTGTTGAATAGAGACTAAGTTTAGGAATGAAAAATTTGATATTCCTATAACTTATAGCTTACTTAATCTCTCACAAATATACTTCAAATATTTTCTCTTTTCAAAATGCTTTTTGAAAATATTAACTTTTTTCTCTTTCTTTATGGATTTTGTGGGTGCAATCCACTAAAAACCCTCACGAGACAGAACTCATCATCCTCTAGGGGTAATCTAGAGGTTTAATGGCTTATTGCACATGCTCAGTGCAATCAAGTGACTTGCGAAAGTGGTCTAATAATTGATTAGAATTAGTCTGATATTTTGCTCGAGGGCGAGCAAAAGATAAGTGTGGGGGTGTGATTAGTCACATATATTGCATATACATTGTCACCTTACCATACTTTTTAGCTAATAAATCCTATTAACAAGTCTTCTTCTTCTTTGTTTAATGTAGGCCCAATTGCTAAAAGAAAGGAATGAGAAACAAGCCCAAAAGCCCACCAAATTCTGATTTAATTCAGAAGAAATTCGAAATCAAGGAATCAGGGCAAAATCTTGGCATATCAGAGAGGTTGAAGACTGGTTGAGAAGAATCCTCCCTGAATCAAGCGATTGAAGCCAACAATCCAAGGCTGTTTCGTCACATCCTCGAGTAGAAACGAGAAACCAGAAGAAGACACAGGAGAATCACCAAACCAGGAGCTCTCACCAATTGGGTGTGGCCACCTGGCCACACCAGGGCCGCGAAAACGCGGCTAGCGGCTATCTGGTGTCAGTTGGGGAACGTTTGCTCCCCCAATCTTCCAGGGATTCCCTCCTTTTGGTTTTTCCTTATAAATACCAGTTTCAGCAGAGCAAAAGGGAGCGAAGACTAGGATTAGAATTTTTGTTTAATTTCTAAGGATTTAGGCTCTTTGTTAGATAGTACAAAAGTTGTATTTTGTTTTTCAATTTGTAGTCCAGTACCAATACTTGTGAGAGAGAGGAACTGCGTGCTTGTACTTGAAGATTGAAGTGACATCAATACAAGAATCGAGCCACATTTTCTTCCACTCTTATTACAGTATGTCATGCATTATTTACTTGCTTTCTTCTTTGTTTTCCATGAGTTGCTAGATCGGTTTTCTGGGCTCACTATTGTACCTCTCTTCATTTCTTCTTCTCTTCTGATTTTAATAAAAAAGACCCAATGAATCATTGCATGCCTTACTTAAAGCCTTTCTTCTTGAAAGTGTTCTTGAAGGCACATGAGGATGGGTTTGGATTTTTAAACTCGTACTTCTTTAAGAACGTTTCTTGAACTATTTTTATTTCATACTTGCTTCTTCGCGCTTGATGATTTAACATCCTATTCAAAACGATTTCTTAAAGAAAAGAGTGAACTCTTCCAACCATCTTATGTGCTTTACTTCAAACTTTCTAAAGTCAATCTTAAATTTTGCCTATGATCAAGTTGAGGCATTTAGGATTTTAATAGAAGAATGAACAGTTGAGTAGTGAGATAGTGAACCCAGATCTTCTCCTCTTATATTTAAAACAAAGCAAAACAATTTTCAAAGTTTATTTTTACCTTCTCCAAAGTCTTCTCCAAAGTTGCAATTTCTCTTTTAATCATCTCCTTCTTTCCATTCTCTTTTCCATTAAAAAACAAGCACAATTCTTTGTCATTAAATGGAACACCGAAAAGTTTTCATCGCATTCCTCCTCGTGGAGACGACCCGTTAGCCACAGCTACACGGTAAATCTCTTAACTCTTTTGTTGTATTTTAGCAATCAATCCACATGGAGTGATTAATAGCATACTCGTGAAAGTAAACAAACTACATTTACCAGTAGATTTGATCATCATCGACATGAAGGGAGACATGAAAGTACTACTTATTTAGGAAGATCCTTCCTAGCTATGGGTAAAATATTGTTTGACATCCAACAGGGCAAATTGACTTCTTATGTGCAGGACAATTAAGTAACTTTTAACGTTTTCAAAGCAATGAAGTACCCAATGGAAAACGAAGATTACTTCCGTATAGATATTGTGGATAAGTTGACGATGGAGACATTTAGAGAGCGATATCCCATGCTACCATTGGAAGCTTGCATTATCCACTCTGATACAAACACAAAGGAAGATCATGCAAGGAGGGAGTGTGTAAATTATTTTGAGGCCACGACGGAATTCTATAAGAAGGAGGATTTCATGGATCTAACACATCTTTCGTCTACACTAGTGCCTTCCATACAAGAACCACTGATGCTAGAGCTTAAAGAGCTGCCATCAGTTCTAAGGTATGCATTCTTAGGAGATAATTCAACACCGCTAATAAATTTTTCCTCACTTTGTCATGAATGGAGGAAGAAAAAATTTGATGGTATTAAGGGAATATAAAGCAGCATTAGGATGGACCATTGCGGATATCAAAGGTATAAGTCCCTCAATTTGTATGCACAAGATCTTGATGGGGGAGAGCTACAAACCTCTAATTCAAACTCAACGTCACTTAAATCCGGTATTATAGGAGGTGGTAAGAAAAAAAGTCCTTAAGTTGCTCGATGTATGTATTATCTGTCCTATTTCTGATAGTGTATGGGTAAGTCCAATACAAGTAGTGCCTAAAAAAGAAGGTATATCTATGGTAAAAATAATAACAATCAGTTGATTCCAATTAGAAAAATCACAGGATGGAGAGTTGTATGTACTATAGGAAATTAAATCAAGTCACCAGAAAAGATCACTTTCCACTTTCTTTTTTAGATCAAATGCTAGAAACACTTGCGGGAAATGCTTTTTACAACTTTTTGGATGGGTATTCGGGGTATAATAAATTTGCAATAGTCCCGAAGGATCAAGAGAAAACAACGTTCATATGTTCTTATGGCACTTTTGTTGGCCCAAAGGTTACATTTCCTGGGTTGTGTTTTGATGATAAAAAAATATATAAAAGCTATTTGGTACTAATGGAAGTTCAAGAATGAATTTCAGGTTGGTACAGGTATTGATGACTCAATTCTCAAGCATGGGATATTAGGCACTAGCTCATTCACTGCTCAACATCAAGGTTCAGAGACGCCTACTTGTAAACTTATCTTGTAGATATTTTTTTATTAAAGATTAGTATATATATTTGAATCTCAAAAACACACACATAACTTACACGTTTTTCAAAAGAATGTTTTTAGCTTTTGATTATCAAACCTTTATAAAATATACTTTGTTTATAATCAGTATATTTAGTTTTCTATGTTCAAAAACCTTACAAATTTTTTTTCAAAACATAACATATTTTCAAAATGTATTTTAGGCAGGTTTTCTGTTTGAACAAGGTCGGTCGACCGGGTGGTCGACTGACTGTAAGCAGGTTTAGCTCGGTTTGTCACGGTCGACCGACCGGTCGACTTGAGGGTTAACAGTCAGATTCTTATGAATCCGGCGGTTGACCGACCGGTCGACTGCCAGTCTGCCAGTATGGCAGAAACGGCTAGTTTTTAATAGGCTATTTTAAAACATGTTTAAATTAAAAAACGTGGTAAGCTGTATTAGAGGGTCAACTTCTACCTCTTTTATGCTGGTAAAACTATTCTATATTTGCTCTTCTAAAACCCTATATAAAAGGGTCATTAGGGTTGAGTTTAATGCAACAAAAATATTCAAAAATCAAAGTTTTGGGATTTCAAGTGAAAGAGCTTTTTGTTTTCAGTTTTGTGTTATTATTTTTAAAAGTCTTCTTCAAGTTTTGGTTCTTAAAATCTCTCTTCTTTTTTTAAATTTCACATACAAAATCTTGAGCTTCAATCTTATATATTATTCTCTAGGGTTTTGTAAAGAAGTGTTTTCAAGAGAGAGTTTGTGGTCTTTGATTACCCAGTGCTTATTGTATTGTTGCTACGCTACCTCTGGACTAGAGGAGTGTGTTAGAGAATTGTGTACTCCATAATGGTTGTAATTCTTTTGGTGGAAAGTTCTAGTGGATTGGAAATCCTTCACGGTGGTGAAGGTGGGGACGTAGAGTGGTGGCTCGAACCTCAAAACAAATCTCTTTGTTTGCGATTGATTTCTTCTCTCTCTTATCTACTTTATATTCATTCATTCATCGTCGATCTATACTCATTACAACAAGATTGCATTGAGCATCACAAAACTCTTATCTAGATGAATCACGAGGAAGAATTTCAGAACCGGTCACGGGGTATACGGCTTCTAATCTTGCTTTGAGTGATTGTTTGTATTATCTCATTTTATTTTGTATTGAATATTGAATTGATTAGCCTTACACCTATTCACCCCCTCTATGTATAATTTCAATTGGTATCAGAGCTTGGTCTCTAGTTTTGGCTTAACATCCTTAGATAGATCCTAATTTGCTAATAATTCTATTAATTTCTTCACATCCACTAGTAAAAATGGCCAACATTATTAGGACCCCTCTCAAGTTTGATGACCTTAACTTTCCCATATGAAAAGTTAGTATGACCGTATTTTGTAATCCCTAGGAAGCCGAGTGGCAAAGGCGGTGACCAAACCCTATAGTGCACCCACCGGTGATGATGTCACTTGGTCTGATATTGTCGCCAAGGAATATGAGGCTAGTTCAAAGGCTTAAAATGCTTTGTTTCTAGACTTGAATGAGGATGACACTATAAGGGTCATTCATTGCAAATCTGCCTATGAGATTTTGCAACACTTATTGGTCACTCAAGAGGGAACATCACAAGTCAAGAGAGCTAAAATTGGTCTCGTTCGCTCTCAATATGAAAACTTCAAAATGCATGAAAATGAATCTATTGATGATATGCTTATGAAGTTTACTAAAATAACTAATGGTCTTTCCTCTTTAGGTGATGAAATCAATAATGATCAAAAGGTTCGGAAGGTTATTCGTGCACTTCCAACGTCTTGGGAAGTCAAAACTGCTACATTGAAGGAGTTGAACGACAAAGATGAGATGGTGCTCATTGGTCTTACCTGTAGCCTTAAGACTCATGGGATGGAGAGAAAGGCGAGAGAAGAAATTGAGCCACAAGAGAAGCTATCACTTAAATTCTACTCCCGCCATCTCCGACGATGAAGAAGAAGAAGAAGATGGTGAAGAACTATCGCTCCTTGTAAGAAATGTAAGAAGAACATACAACAAAGCAAAGTACAACCATAGGAGACGATTGCAACGAAAGGAGGAAAAGAAAATCATCTGCTTCAACTGTCAGAAATCCGGACACATCATGGCCGAAGTCCAGATTCAGAAACAAGGGATCTTCTTCAATCAAGCAAAAGAAGCCATTTATGAAGAAATCTCTCAAAGCCACATGGGATTCAGAAAGTGAATCCAAAGAAGAGGTGGACACAGCAAACATGTGTTCATGGCAAACACCCAAGGTATATTCTGAACCATCTATTGATGATTGTGAATTAACTAAAGATGTTATAGTAAATGCATTTGTAGATCTTTCAGATAGTTATGATTCTTTAAAGAAAATTTTTCTAAATATGAAAAAGAAAAAATGAAGTTCTTCAAACAAAGTTATTACTCTTCCAAAGAAAAAGATGATTTGTTATCCACTCTTTTATTAACACAAAAGGATTTTTGATGCATACAAGATTTCATGTAAAGCTAAGTTTCCCAAGATTGATGAAAATAGAATTTCTATCTTAAAAACTAAAATCAACAATTTGGGAAGTGTTTTAAAGAAATGTGAGTTTAATAAAGCTAAATTAGAAGATATGTTTTTCAAGAAAAATGCTTCAAAGAAACACATTCATACTACATATGCTCACACTTCTAAATCACACAGCAAGCATGCTCATGCACATCATGCTTTCATATATGATGGAATTTATAAATGTAATTATTGTGACCGAAATAGTCATCTAGCTAACTTTTGTTATGATCATATAAATGGTCCTAATAATCATGTTTGGGTTCGAAGTACTAACATCATAGGACCCAAGAAAATATGGGTACCAAAGTCAACAACTCTATATTGATGCAGGTACACACCAAGGTTCCAAGACGTACGGAGCGGTGGTATCTTGATAGCGGTTGCTCAAGGCACATGACGTGAGACATTAACAATTTTGCAACCCTATCAAGGTACAATGAAGGTGGCACCATCACCTTCGGAGATGATTCCAAGGGCAAGATTATCTGTATAGGTAACATCAAGATTGGTACATCTCCCTTAATTGAAAATGTTGTTTTAGTTGATAGTCTGAAACATACTCTACTTAGTATTAGTCAACTATGTGATCGTGGTTTCTAAGTTATTTTTGATCATTCTTCTTAAAACATTTTTGATTGTAAAACCAATGATTGCATTCTTTCTGGATTTCGTGAAAATAATGTATATATTATTGATGTGTTAAATCTATATTGCAAAGCTAAATGTTTAAATGATTTTGATGAGGATTCATAGTTATGGCACAGAAGATGAGGCTATGAATCTTTATACCATCTTTCTATAATCAATTCTAAGGAATCGGTGAAGAGTATTCCTTACTTGAAGTTTGAAAAGTACCGCATTTGTGATGTGTGCCATCTTGGGAAACAAACCAAGTCTTTTTTCAAACCAATCAAGGATATCATGACATCTAGGCCATTAGAATTGATCCACATGGATTTGTTTGGTCCTACTAAAACTAAAATTTTAAATGGAAATCGCTATGTTCTTGTTTTAGTTGATGATTTTTCCTGTTTTATAAGGATTTTCTTTTTGGAACATAATGATCAAGTTTTTTCGCATTTTAATATTTTTCAAAAAAGGGTTAAGGTAAAAGGTTTTTTGATTTTGCGCATAAGAAGTGACAGAGGTGGTGGGTTTATCAACCAGTCCTTCATCACTTAGTGTGAAGAAAATGAAATTAAGCATGAGTTATCTTATTCTAGAACTTCACAACAAAATGGAGTCTTTCAAAGGAAAAATCGTTCTCTTCAAGAAATGGTTAGACTATGATTAGTGAATATGGGCTCTCTCAATACTTATGGGCCGAGGCCGTAAACACCGCATGCTATATATCGAACAGAATTATTTTTATAAAAATTCTTCTAAAACTTCTTTTGAAATCTGTTATTCAAGAAAACCTAATTTTCGTATTTTAGAGTTTTTGGATGCAAATATTTTATTTTGACTACCAAAGATACTTTGATAAATTTGATGCTAAGGCTTTTGAAGCTATTTTGTTGGTTATTCTAATACTAGCAAAGGTTATAGAGTATTCAATAAATCCTCTCTTACAATTGAAGAATCTATGCATGTTAATTTTGAAGAATCTGATGCTTTTGTGAAGAATATTGTAGAGATTGACACTTTAAGTGAAGACATGGAGAAAGTATCCATAGAGGACTCACCCACCCAAGAAGACAAGCAAAAACTTAATGGTGAAGTTCAAGAGGATGAATTGGAACCATCTCAACCACTTCCAAAAGATTGGAGATATGCTACAAGTCATCCGAAAGATCTCATCATAGGTGATGTATCAAAGGGGGTATCTACTCTCTTCAAACTCCATGATTTGTATGGTCATTATGCTTTCATTTCCCATATTGAACCCAAAAATATTCTCGAAGCCGAGGGGACTCATATTGGTTGCTTGCAATGCAAGAAGAGCTCAATCAGTTTGAGCGCAACGAAGTTTGGGATCTCGTTCCTAGACACCGTGATAGACCAGCGATTGATACTAAATGGATTTTTAGGAACAAGTTGGATGAGTCAGGAAATATTGTTAGGAATAAAGCTAGATTAGTGCCTAAGGTTACACCCAAATGAAGGAATCAATTTTGAGAAAACCTTTGCACCCGTAGCACGGCTTGAAGCTATAAGGATCACACTTGCTTTTGCTTCTTATAAAACTTTTAAACTTTTTCAAATGGATGTCAAAAGCGCATTTTTAAATGATTTTATTAAAGAGGAAGTATATGTTGAACAACCTCCCCGGTTTGTTGATTCTATATATCCAAATTTTATTTTCAAACTAGATAAAGCTTTGTATGGTTTAAAACAAGCTCCTAGAGCTTGGTATGAAAGACTTTAAACTTTTCTTCTTTCAAATGGTTTTGTTAAAGGTAAAGTAGATGCTACTTTGTTTACTAAGCATGTTGATAGTGACATTCTCATTGTTATATTGATGATATAATTTTTGGATCTACTAATGAAATACTTTACAAAGAGTTTGCATCATGTATACAGAATGAGTTTGAAATTTCTATAATGGGAGAGCTAAACTACTTCCTTAGACTCTAAATCAAGCAAATGAGTGATGGGATCTTTATAAGTCAAGTCAAGTACACAAAGGAATTCATCAAGAAATCCAGACTTAAAGGGACAAAGACTAGCAAAACTCCCACGGCTACCACAACCAAGCTTGATAAGGATGAACAAGGTAAAAGTGTAGAAATAAAACTTTATAGAAGCATGATTGGTAGTTGTTATATTTAACGGATAGTAGGACAGATATCATGTTTAGTGTATGTCTTTGTGCTAGATTTCAATCTTGTCCTAAAGAGTCCCACTTGATTGCGGTAAAACGTATTATTCGATACCTTAAGGGCACTACTGGAATGGGTGTATGGTATCCGAAGACCGGACAATTTTAAATGACGAGTTTTTTGGATGCTGACTATGCAGGTTGTAGAGTGGATAGGAAGAGTACAAGTAGAACATGTCAGTTTCTAGGAAATTATCTTGTTTCATGGTCTTTCAAGAAACAAAATTCTGTAGCCCTCTCAGCCGCCGAGGTGGAGTATGTTGCTGTTAGGGCTTGTTGTGCACAAGTTCTTTGGATGAAACATACTCTCCTTGATTATGATTTGTATTATGACCATGTTAAAATATTTTGTGATAATACTAGTACTATTCATATGATTAAAAATGCAAAACAACATAGTAAGACTAAGCACATAGCGATTCGATATCACTTTCTTAGAGATCATTATGAGAAAGGTGATACTGAAATTGATTATGCTTCTTCTGAGTTTCAACTTGCAGATATTTTTACTAAACCACTTGATTTTGACATATTTTCTTTTATATCTGGTGAACTAAATGTTCGTATTATTGATTGATGAGTTTTCATGGTTGTTTACCCTTTTTGATGTATGACAAAAAGGGGAGAAGTATGGGTTTGTTTTGATGTTTATCTCATATATGTTTTCATGTTTTTATATTTATCTACATCTATGTTTCATATTTTGTACTTAATAATAGAGCATCATTTGAGGGGGAGCTTTTACCTCCTTTCTATATTTTGTTTTATAGCTTATATGTTTTGTCATTATTAAAAAAAGGGAGATTATTGGCCCCAAGGTTATATCCCTGGGTTATGTTTTTTGATGATAACAAACCATATAAAAGCTATTTGGTACTAATAGAAGTTCAAGAATGAATTTCAGGTTGGTACAGGTATTGATGGCTTAATTCTCAAGCATGAGATATTAGGCTCTAGCTCAATCACTGCTCAATATCAATTTTCAGAGACGCCTGCTTGTAGACTCATCTTGTAGATAATTTTTTTGTTAAAGATTAGTATATATGTTTGAAGCTCAAAAACACACACACATAAATTGCACGTTTTTCAACACAATGTTTTTAGCTTTTGATTATCAAACCTTTATAAATATACTTTGTTTTATAATCAGTATACTTAGTTTTCTATATTTCAAAAGCCTTACAAAAATCTTTTCAAAACATAACATATTTTCAAAATGTATTTTAGGCTGGTTCTCTGTTTTGATCAAGGTCGGTCGACCGAGCAGTCGACTGTGCCTATTACAAGCCAGAATGGTTGACAGCATGGTTGACCGGAGTTCTGCTAATTGGGATGTGCATGTTGTACACGTTCCCGATCGACCGGACGGTCGACCGGTCCCCATTGCAGTTGACCGGGCGGTTGACCGACTGTAAGCAGGTTTAGCCTCAGTTTGTCACGGTCGACTGACTGGTCGAGCGGAGGGCTAACAGTCAGATTTTTTTTGAATCTGACCGGTCGGTCGACCGCCAGTCTACCAGTTTGGCAGAAACGGCTATTTTTAATAGGCTATTTTAAAACATGTTTAAATTAAAAATGTGGTAAGCTGTATTAGAGGGTCAATTTTTACCTCTTTTTTTTCTGGTAAAACTATTCTATGTTTGCTCTTCTAAAACCCTATCTAAAAGGGTCATTAGGGTTGAGTTTAATACAACGAAAATATTCAAAAATCAAAGTTTTGTGATTTCAAGTGAAAGAGCTTTTTGCTTTCAGTCTTGTGCTATTATTTTCTAAAGTCTTCTTCAAGCTTTGGTTCTTAAAATCCCTCTTCTATTTTAAATTTCACTTACAAAACCTTGAGCTTCAATCTTATATATTATTCTCTAGGGTTTTGTAAAGAAGTATTTTCAAGAGAGAGTTGTGGTCTTTTGATGACCCGGTGCTTATTGTATTGCTGCTATGCTACCTTTGGACTAGAGGAGTGTCTTGGAGAGTTATGACTCTTTAGTGGTTGTAATTCCTTTGGTGGAAAGTTCTAGTGGATTGGATATCCTTCACGGTGGTGAAGGTGGGGATGTAGAGCGGCGGCTCGAACCTCGATATAATCTCTTTATTTGCGATTGATTTCTTGTCTCTCTTATCTACTTTATATTCATTCATTCATTGTTGATCTATACTCATTGCAACAAGATTGTATTGAGCACCTCAAACTCTTATGTAGAGGAATCACGAGGAAGAAGTTCAGAACGCTTCACGGGCATACGGCTTCTAATCTTGCTTTGATGATCATTTATATCATCTCATTTCTATTTTGCATTGAATATTGAATTGATTAGCCTTACACCTATTCACCCCCCCTCTAGGTGTAATTTCAACTTTTGCATGTAGAAGAATGCCTTTTGGTCTATGTAATGCACCAGCCACTTTCCAAAGGTGCATGCTAGCAATATTCGATGTCATGATAGAAAAATTCATCAAGGTTTTTATGGATGATTTTTCTATTTTTGGATCTTTCTTTGATATATGTTTGGCTAACTTGAATCTTGTTTTACAATATTGAAAGGAGACAAATTTGGTGCTCAATTGGGAGAAGTGTCACTTATGATCCTAGAAGGAATTATACTTGGCCATAGCATTTCAGAGAAAGGGATAGAGGTGGATAAAACAAAAATAGGGATTATTGAGAAGCTGTCACCACCATCTAATGGTGAAGGCCGTGAGAATCTTTCTTGGACACGCCAGATTCTATCGCCATTTTATAAGGGACTTTTCCAAAATCGCTAAACGTTTGAGCAATTTGTTAATGAAAGATGTGTCTTTTGATTTCTCTCGTGATTGCATGAAGGTATTTGAGATGCTAAAGAAGAAGCTTATGACTGCACCAATCATTGTGGCACCCAATTGGAGCATGCCTTTTGAGCTTATGTGTGATGCAAGTGATTTTACCCTAAGAGCTGTTTTGGAGCAAAAATGAGGCAAGAATTTTCAAGTGATTTACTATGCAAGCTGCAGTTTGAAAGGTGCCAGCAAAATTACACCACAACAGAAAAGAAAACGCTTACAGTAGCCCACTCCTTCAATAAATTTTGACCATACTTAATTGGGGCTAAGGTAATTGTGTTTATCAATTAATCGTCCCTCAAGTACTTGCTAAAGAAGAGCGAAGTGTAACACCTTGTCCCCGGAATACGTACTCAGCTATGTGTCCCAAGTTTTTATCATATTTTTATATTTTTACCGTATTTATTTTTATTTTGTGTTCATTTATATTATTATTTTATATCAGATTCGGATTTTTGGACTAAGAATCAGCCCGAATCCCAACCCAGGACCCGATCCCAGTGCACTACTTGGTTTGTCCTTTCTGGTAGTTAGATTTGACCAATTTCAGTTTTAAATACTGTTTTTCAATATTTTAGATTTTTCATATTTTTTTGAAAATTTTCTGGATTATTTTGCAAAATCTTCAAAACTGGCATCCACCAATGTGCTGAACAATTCTAGAAGTTTAATTTGCAAAAAGAATTGAATTTCTCGAATCTGATTTTACCACATCTCTCAGTATAATATTTGTTTTCCATTGATTTTGCAAAGGGAAAAACTTACAAAAAGGGTTCGAGGAGCTAAATTACAAGTATTCTAAAAAGATTATAAGTAGATCTCCTCTGAGATTCTGGAGAAGTGTGCCAATAGGAGTCTGGTCAGCGCGCGACCACTTTGTCCCTTTGACGATGCGAGCGATGAGATTCACTTCTCGCCTGGTTCGGGGAATCAGAGAACAGAAAGTTGGTAAAACCCTCTTGTTTCTTCTCAAAACGGCCTTCACTTAGGAATTTCTTCTCACCTGGTTCCAGAGATTCCTTGGTAGGAAGGAAGGTATTAGGGTATCAGCACCCTGATTAGAGAAGCAGTTCTCTAAAGTCTCTGAATTATTGGAAGCAAGAGAATAGATCTCTGTTTAGCCTCTCTCTCTCTCTCTCTCTGTGCACGGTTGTCTGTACGTCCTTGCGTGTGCGTCTCTTCTTGTGGAGATCCCTCTCCTTGTGCCTCTGGTGGGCTATTTATAGGGAGAGTAGGGGTATAATTGTCTCTTGAAAATTTGGAAACAGATTGAATCAAATCTATTCAAATCTAGAAAGTAGCCTTGCTGCGAGGCTAGAATCAGCTTCTGCGAAGCTAGAAGTAGCAGGTAGGTCGGTCTCCTGATCTGTTTTGATTCCTTCCATATAATTGGAAGATCTCCCCTGATTCTCTTACTCGTTTTAGGAGAGTCAAGAAATTATGCAAACAACTGCCAAATTTGATCTCAGATTTGATTTTGATTAGATTTGATCTTGATCTTGAATTGATTTGATCTCATCTGGAGATTTAATTAGTCAAAGGTTGACCATAACAGACCCGCAGCGGAGCTGCCGCGTCGAGCTCGCAGCGGAGCTGGGAGAAGCATCTGGCGAAGTCAGAAGAAAGCTCTTCAGCGGAGCTAGATAACATTTATGGCGAAGCTACCATCCTTCTGCGCGGTTGCGTATGAGTTCGAGCGAAGCTAACTTTTTGCGGAGTTAACTGAGTACTTCAGGCAAAACTGTAAGTTAGCTTCCTGATGGAGCTTTGAATGGCTTGAAGGCGAAGTTGGACAATCTTAGCCTCTCAGGCGAGGCTATCCCTTTGGGCTCATGTGATGCTAAGTGTTAGCATCTTAGACCAGCATAGGTCTGTTTAGAGACAATCTGGGCTTACTGTCTGCTTCAGTAAAGTCCAAGTTGCTGCTTTGTCCCTTGGAGATGGGTGAAAACTTGGTCATTGGCTTGTCTGTCACTTGTCTTTTGTAAATGTCAACAAGTTTAGACATTGTTTAGGCCAATAAGAATCTTGTCTTTTTAAAGTGTCAACAAGACCCCCTTCAAAGTTTTTGAAAGTCTGCAATGGAATGGCTCAGACTTTGAAATACTTTGAATTGCTTTGATCGATGGTATGTGAAGTACGAACGTCGCCATGGTGGTTGAGTTCAGCTTCGCTTTTAATCCTGCTTTAGGATAAATTCGCTGAAGAATCGTGTGGATTCGTGACTCTGGGTAGCTTCGCGTCTGCGTAGCTCCGCGTCTGGGTAGCTCCAGCTCCGCGTCCTAGCCTTTCGGAATAGTTTTGCTTTGGAACGTCATTCCTTTCCGAGGCCAACTACTTTCGGCCAGTTACGAGAAGGATTATGTCCTTTCCCAATGTTGAAATAACTTCTTTTGGATTAATGAGGGAGATCATTCCCTTCTTGCGTGTTTTCGAGGGAAACCGTTCCCTTTCTCAAGGCTTAATAAATTTACATTAACGAGGGAGATCATTCCTCCCTTGCGCATTTTCGAGGGAAACCGTTCCCTTTCTCAAGGCTTAGTAAATGCCTTAAATTCGCTCGCGCTTCTATGTTTGAAGCCGCAGCGGCGAACTCAGGCCATGAGGCCTAAAAATAGGATACTTGAGGTCCTCTGAAGAGAAGCAGCCTGCTCATATCTTCTCTTGATTATTAGAGAGAGATATTTAGATCTCTGAACTAGTGGGGTGCCCACTCTAGTCATTATCCGGCCAAGAACCGGTGAGTCTCGGTCATCCAGAGACTTTACCAATGAGCTGATAACTTTTAGGGAGTTTATCTCCCTTAATTTAACTTTAACAGCTGCCTCAGGGATTGATTTCTCTTGTTCTTCATTTTGTATCTGACTGATCTGCAGAGAAGGGCTTCAGCCCTGTTTCCCAGCTTCCTGGCGCAGCTATCATTTTGACTTAATCAGAGATCACTGCATGCTTGCCTGCTAAGTTCGCCACGTAGGCAAGAATTGGGACTTAGTCTCTTCAACGTTGAGCCAGCCTTGCCATATAGGTGGGGCTAAGACTGCGTCCCTTAGGATCAGTCTGGCTTAGCCATATAGGCGAGGCTAGGACTTGGCTTATGCTGAGCTAGCCCCTCATCATTGTGCAAGCGAGGCTATCCTCTGCTTTTAACTGAAATCAATCTTTAAGCGCAACTGAATCAGATATAAATTGCTTCGCCCCAAAGAATTTGACTTAGCATTTCACTTTTACGACTTTTCCTTTGCTTACTGCTAACTTGTTTCAGTTTGCATTGCAGTGAGCTATGTTCGCCAGTCTTTCGATCTGATGAAAGAGATCAGAGATTTGCCTCTTGATCTTTTAGTTGAAACTTTAATCCTAAGGAGGAGAAACAAACTGGGGCAACTGATGTGTGTTCCCAGAAGAGGTTGGCAGTCGCTTATCCGAGATGATCCACATCGAGGCGGGGCTGGTAGTCGCTTATCCGAGATGATCCACTTCGGAAAGCGGACATCACCTGTAAGGTCTCGGATCCTTCTTTTGCCAATTTTCATCAAAGAAGATCCAGCTTCTTGATGGCAAAATCTGCCATTATGCGAAGGATTACAGTCTTGTGCAGGAGGAAGGCCTTTCGTGTCCAGTTAGTTTCGCTTATCACCTTGGAAGTAGATAGGTCAACTTGTATGCTTTTGGAGCAAATGATTCTGTTGCACAGAATACAACCTTGATGTAGTAGTATCAATGTATCTTCCCTTTTGAATCAATAAAAGTTTATTTTCTGCTTATCTGCTTCTTTTTGACTCAAGGAGACCTGAAGTGGCCTAGCTTTAGTAAGTCCTTTCCTTAGGAGGAATTAGAAACTCTCAGCGGCGCTAAACTTCCTGCGAAGTTGGGGACCGATTTCCAAATAAGTCAGGAACCAATTTCTGGCGAAGTTAGCACGGGATTTCCGTGAAGCTAGAGATGTGCTTTTAGCGGAGCTAAGGCACGTTTCTCAGCGAAGTTATTCAAGCGTTGCGCTAAGTCAGCACTGGACTCACGGCGGAGTTAGCCCTTAGTGGGGCTGAAGTAACGCTTGTTAGGAAGGTGCTTTAGGCGCCGTTTCAAATTAATTTGAAATGATATCTTGTGCTCTTTTCGAGGCGTCGTTTAAGCCGATCATCAGCATATAAAAGCCTGATCGGGCTGAGAGAGAAGGTCATCACTTCTCTTTGAAATTTCCAGAGCACTTGACTCTTTTCTTCTTCTTTCTTCTTTACTTGAGAATCCAAGAACCTCCTCTGTTCTTCAATGGCTCCCAAGAGACGAGCAGGAAAAAAGGTTGCAACCTCTACGACGGAGGGTCCTTCTCCTCCTCCGGTCATTGAACGACCGATTGCCGGTAGGGATCTTTCCCGATTGCCATCTTTCTTTTAAAGCCAGTTTCTGGCTATCTTTTAATGAATCCAGAACGATCAATTATGATCTGGTGATCTATCCCTTAGATTTCTTGATTGGGAATCCTAGAACTGAAGGGTCCCTTCTTTAAGCTTCCAGGCGAAGCTATCCCTTAGGCGGTTCACATCCTATTGAATGACAGGATGCGAAGCTGTCCTTTGAAGTTTAACTGAAAAGGACCTTAATGCCCTTAAAATAGTCTTTAGGCAATAATCCCCTTCTGACGAGGTTAGCCCCTGGGGCTTTGTTGCATGCTGTTGTTCGAGACTAAGCTTCCAGAGCGAAGCTAACACATTGACATTTTCCCGCTTCCTGCCTTTGTGTGGAGTGCGGAGTTAAACTGCAGCTACGAAGCTAAGCTTCGGGGCGAAGCTATCATTAGGCTAGCTTCGCTCGGAGAGCGAGGTTATGCCTTAACAAAAATTGCATTCTTCTTTTAGCCTTTGTTTGGCTGATAAACTAATCATAGTTTTTTTCTTGCTCTTGCAGTACACTATACTTCTGGTCCTCTGAACAGTCTATTTGGCACAGCCAGGGGGCTAGATGGCAACGTCAGCCTGCAGTTTCAAGGGCAGGCTTCACTATTCAGCGAGCAAAGCTCTCTCGCTCGGGACACACTTATTCATGGTGGGGATTAGCGCACCATGAGGAGCATCTTAACTACTGCTCCCCTTGAAGATTCTGACCGAAGAATCTATCGGAAGCTTGGCTTCATGTTTGGAGATGCGGCGCCAGACCATGAGCGCCAGCTGCTAGCCAGAGAGGGGCAGTGGATTTTTCAATTAGATGGCGAGAAGTTCTATCTCCCGTCTAGCAAGCGGCATTTCCCTTGTCCTTCTTTCAATGTGTGACGAGGGCTCGGAAGATGCAGTGGCAAGTGAGTCGGAGTACTGAATCTGTTTACGTAGGGAAGTTGATATTTCCCTCACCCGGTTACACAAGGACGGGTCCTTCTCGCTGCATTATGGGTCTCCACCCTGGGAATGTACTGCCAGACATCCCAGTGGGAGAAAATCCTACGGCAGCTCAGACCTTTGGGAATCAATTCTTTAAGGTTCGTGGCGATTATCCAGCCACTGATATCAGGACTCCAGGGTGGATTCACCCTCCCAAGGCATGGTGGAGGGACTTGACTCGATATGTCCTTGCTCATTTTGAGGAGGATCTAGAGAGGCTGGGGCTTTATGAGGCTGTCAGGTCGACCTGTTATGGCATTCAGATGAGCGTAGTGAACTTCTATGCCATATTTGAGTTATACTGCCCGACTACAAGGACCTTCTTCACCCCTGTTGGTGAATTGGGTATGGCTCTGCACGAGATGTGGGAAGTCTTTGCTCTGCCTTTGGGGTCTTGATTGGTTGCTAATGTTGCATATTTAATGTCACATTTCCATACTTATTTTAGAATAAAAGCCTGCATTGTCCTAATTATTTGTTTAATTTATTTGCAGGCCCAATCTTTAAGGAGATGAAGAGAAATGAGCCCAAAAGCCCACCAGAATTCTGAATTAAATCAGAATTAATTCGCACACACAAAATCAGGGCAAAAATCAAGAGGTTGAAACCGGTTGAGAAGAATCCTCTCAGGATCGATCGGTTAAAGCCAAGAATCCAAGGCCATTTCTTCAAAATCTCGGAGCCAAACTGCAAAACCAACTCCAGATAAAGCCAGAGGGAGAAACCGGGGAGACCCACCAACAGGGTGTGGCCACCTGGCCACACCCTTGCCGCGGAAACGCGGCTTGGGCCGCGTTTTCGCGGCTTTGTTGGGGAGTTAGGGGGAGCGTTTGCTCCCCCGAGCTCCCCGGGATCCTAGTTGTTGGGTATTTGCCTATAAAAGGCCTGTACTTTCGCTGAAAAAGGACGTCAAGGCAGATTAGGATTTAGCCTAGTTTTAATTCTTTGTAGTTTACGTTTTTCTTTTCTTGTTATGTAATTTGTATGTAACTTAGGGTAGAAGAAGATTCATGTAAGTAAGAGAGAGAGGCTGAAGTTGAGAGTGACACCGACGATGTACCCTCCTCCTTTCTTTCATTGTCTCAGCAAGTAATAAAGGTAAATGCTTTGTTTGTTTTCTATTCTGCTTTACTTTACATTTGTTTTGCTTTCCTCTTCCTCTTCTACTTTACCTTGGTTGTATTTGTTGAGTGTACAAGTGAAATCCAAAGCAAGTATAACCAAGCTACGTGAGAGCCAGCGATAGTTCATGAAGACGTTCTCCTCTTCCAAGATCTGCATCACTTCGTTCTTCTTATGCTTGACGATATAATGTGCACGGGGACCGAGCTCGAGTTTATGATCTATGCGTTGAACGCCTCCGAAGCGAAAAGGTAGAACTTGCAAAAAGATTTCCAAGTAAGTCATCAATCAACCTCGGTAAGTATCTCTTCACTTGTCTTTCTTTCTTTTCTTTCTTAGTTTAGATCACCAACCACTTCTTCCAAATCGTTTTCATTCTTCTTTCCACTTCATTGTACATAGTTGCTTTTCATCGTTTTCTGATTTTCCACCTTCTTCATCTCTCGCTTTCTTCCTAACTTTAACCATTAACTTTCTTTTTCTTTTTCTTAACTTTAAAAAAGAGAAGAACCTTTGCTTATTTTCATAAGATTTCAATAAAGACACGTAAAGCTTCCATCGCAAACGCTCCTTGTGGATCACGACCCGCATAGCCACTTGCTATAGCGGAAGAATTGAGCACTTGCACACTTCTTTTCTTAAGTTCTATAATCTCGTATTTTGTGCAGGTTTAGCATCAATCAGGTCTCTCCCATATGAAGAATATTTCTCGTGCGAGGCGGAATTGGCACTTTTGGAGAAGCAGGAGCCCGCTTTGCTTGAGACCTACCGGGAATTGATGTGTCACCTCAACATTTGTTCCAGTATGCATGGGAGCCATAAGGGAGCTTCATGCAGTTTGAATAGCTGGGGAAATTATCTGTTCCCCGACTTGGAAGGTGTAAATCACCTAGAGGGGGGGTGAATAAGTGATGGCTAATCTAATGGTCACTAAATTTAGAATTAAAACTTATATGATGCAAACTAAATATTCTAAACTAAACACCACGTATAACACAAGAGTGTTGGCAAATTCCCCGTGAAGGGCTCTGGACAAACTCCTCAAGATTCCTCTAAATAAGAGTTGAGGTGCCGCGTTGGCTCTCTTGGTTAAATACAAGTGTTAGCAAACAATCCCCAAGCATATATCAATTTAGCACAATAAAAATATCAAGCATGTAAAGATAAACACAATAGAAGCATGCAAGATATAAATAAGGAGATAAAGAGAGAGCAATCGCAAACACAAGGGATTTGTTTCGAGGTTCGAGCACACTTGCTCTACATCCCCGCCTTCACACTTGAAGGATTTCCACTAGAATCGATCCCACCGGATCACTCCTCGGTGCCGCAACACCTACAAGCTCTCGGACTCCCTAGTCCGTACACACCGCACGCTCTCTAGCTCGCCGAGGCCGCACCTCAAACAAGGAGTTCACACACGAGCTTGAAACCACCGCAAACTCGCAAGTCTGCCTCCTCAAAGTACAAGAAAGAACTCTTGGTGATCTCAACACTTTGATCACCTAAAAACAATCTCACAAGAACACTCCTATAGGATGAATATATCAATGGTTGCTCAAGTGTTTGTGAGAAAAACAAGGATGGAAATGGTGGAGGAAAAACTCAAGAAATCACTTCTAAACACACTTGATAAAACTCCCCTTTTGATTGGAAATATTTGCTCTCAAATAAGTGGAGAAAACCTCTTGAAAGAGTAGGAAAAACTATTGTAAAATCCACTTAAAATCTTATTTAAAACAGCCCCCAAATGGCCCAATTTATAGAGCTCCAAAAACTAGCCGTTATGGGCCAGTGATTGTTATACATATTTGCATATTTTACCACTTCTATACCATGCATATTGTATATAAAAATGTGATTTTTAATCATTTTTCTCTCTATTTTTACAGGTCCACAACTGAAATGAGAGAAAGCCCAATAATCACTTTAATTAGCAATAATTAAAGAGATTAATTCCAAGCCCAAGATAAAGCCCAAATTTGAATCCAGGATCCAGAGAATTCTACGTAACAACTCAAGATTTTAGAAGGCCACGTGGATAACAACTTCGTAACGAATCTGCAACAGAATTCTGTTGCTCAACAGATTCAGTTTTGCCACAAAAACAGGGATTTTGCCGCCAAATTGCGGCAAGGATAAGGCAGTTGAGTCCCAGATTTTGCGCCAACAAACTGGGTTCTGGATCCTTCTCCTGTGGCCTATAAATACGGAGCAGAGAAGAGAGAGAGACTAGGGATTAAGCTTTGTATTTTTGTTAGTTTTTCTCTAGGATTTTTGTAACTCTCTAGATCTTCTTCCTCCCTAGAAACTCTGTAAGAGAGAGTTTGTAAGAGAGAGTAAGCTTGTGTACATCAAGGAGTGACAACTTGTGAAGCAAGGATTGATCCATTCTCTTCTCTCTACTCTTGCATTTTCTAGTGTACTTGTTTTCTTTACTTGCTTTCTTTATTTTCTTGCAATTTTATTCATGCTTTGCTTTTCTTTTATAATGTCTTGTAGCTAACTTTTCTACATGTACTAGCTAACCACTAACCTTGCTAACTACTAACTCATGGGTGATTGCTATATTTCATCTTGCAAGTTGTATGATCTTCTCTTCTCCGATGGTTACTTTCATTGCTTGGCAAGTATCTTGTTGTAATTCTCCATATGATTCATGTGTGCCTCATTTAGAGCCTTGTCTAGAACAAGTGCCTTGATGGAACATGGAGATGGATCACCAATATGCTATTTGTTGTACAACTTCTTTACTTCATTTAATGAATGTTGTATCTTCTTCCTTAGCATCCCTTGAGTGTAGCTCTTTTGATTCCATTATTGAAAGTCTAATTTGTAGGCCAATGACATCTATGAGGCTACAAGACAAGTCCAAGAATGATCCCCCATCATCCAAGTGGGAAAGTAATTAGATCAACACGCAAGACAAATCTATGCCGATGAATCAACATGAGGCACGCATTCACTATCACGGAGTGTAGTAAGTTTTGGCAAGGTAGTAAGGTTAGCTAGTCATGGCTTTTTCATTCTAAAGTTTTCATTCTTTTAGTTTTAGTTCCAAAGCAATTCTCTTCTTGATTTCTTTTCCGATTATTTCCATCATGAACATATCCATCCATTCTTTTATTCTTTTTTTCCATGATTCTTTTATTCTTTTAAAGTAAAGAAGAATCTTCGTTTTACATCTTCACTACCTACCGTAAAGCTTCCATCGCGAGCTCTCCCTGAGAATCAACTCGGTATAGCCCTATGCTATAACGGAGATAAGAAAGGGTATATTAATCATCTTTCATACATTTGTGGAGTGATCTAAGCACTTGAGGTTGTTTCTAAACCTTATCTCCTTAATTGAATACATATATTTGTGCTCATTTATACTCCATAATACAACACCTTTCCCGTCTCAATCAAATTTTTTGGCGCCGTTGCCGGGGAGAGCAACGGATTTTCTTTAAAGTGAAGAACTAAACGAATCTTCTTCTCTGTTGCAGGTTACAGGTTGAAGAAACAGGAACCTTTGCATTGCAGTGACATATAAGTGGACCTGGGCTTCTGCTCTCGAAAGCAGAGACCAGGATCCCTCCAAATTGCCGCAAATTATGGGTTTTTGCCGCAGAATTGCGGCAAAGAGGAGATCACTACTGACCTAATTTCTGCAGGGCTTGCTTCTCTGCAAAATACATCTGCTGCAATAATTTTTTCCTGTATTCTTCACCATACTCCTGCTTAATAATCAACAGTAAAAAATTGGTTGTTAACGTTAAAAATTGTTTAGACATTTGCACTCTAGGCACGTGTCTTTCAATTCCTTTACTTTTACTGTTGAAGAGTGCTGGAGACAAGGTACGTGCGCATTGCATCTAGACTAGGACTCACTCTTTGTTTGATTTAATTACGCTTTGAGTGAACCTTGTTTGTTGATATCGTACACTTGCACAAATCAATTCTAAGGGCATAACCCATAAAAAAGATAAGGTGGGGATTTTATCACCCCTTCCTTAGCCCGAAAACCACCATCCCAGCACTCACAATCCCAAGCTTGTAAATAAAATTTGATAGACGTTGGCCCTAGGGACATCTCGGACTCACTTAGGAGATTATCCTAAGGGGGAAAAGTGTTGGAAATTGACTTTTGTAAAATCAGTGTCTAGGAAAGGGATTAAGGACCGAAAGCCCGAAGGTTGCTGGTTACTTAATTAAGGAACGTCTCTGACGGAAAACCTCCCACCAACCTTGCCCTTTCCTGGCTGATTAGCTTATAGTCAAAGTCTACACTAAACCTCCTGTGGACGATCTAATCAGTTAGGAGTCGTCTAGGTCCAGGAATCCTAGAAGCTTGGATTGATTTTTCTTTTTAATTGTTTGTTATTTTCTCTTTTTCGCTGGTGTGATCGGTGCACGTTGTTTGTGATTGCATTTGCGAGAGTGGTTTCGTGATCCAAAATCTGCAAGACTTGATAGACTTTCTACACTTGCACTTACACAACAACTTGACATTATGGAAAATAACGTCTCACTTCAAGATCGATTTTTATCCGATTCGCACCTCCCTTCCATCTTGCATTCTTCTCCCCGAACCTAATGGAAATCACTTCGAGCTGAAACCACAATTCATTAATACACTTCCCCGATTCCATGGTCTTGAGTCTGAGGACGCGTACCTCTTTATTCGTGAGTTTGAAGAGGTATGCCAAATGATGAGAATTTCCCAATTCACCGAGGATGCTGTTAGGTTACGGTTCATACCGTTTGCACTTAAGGATTTAGCTAAGAAATGGCTTTACAATCTTCCTGTCAGTTCCATATCTTCATGGGAGGATTTTGTAAAAGTCTTTCTTAAGAAATTCTATCCTATCCACAAAACAGCCCTCATGCGAAAGAATATCATGCAATTCAAGCAGGAACCAAATGAACCTTTCTGGAAGTATCTTGAGCGTTTCAAAGACCTTCTAGCCCTGTGTCCTCATCACGGCATAGAGAAATGGCGTCTATGCCAGATTATCTATGACGGTCTAGATTACCAAACGAAAACCCTCCTTGAATCCATGTGTCAAGGGGAATTTTTGAAGAAAGATGAACATCAGGGGTGAGATCTCTTTGAAACCCTAGCTGAGAAAACCATTCAGTGGGAGTCATGTCCTGATAAATCCACTCCCACCACTTCCAGAACTGGTACACACTCCATAGAATCCTCTATAGCTGCAGAAGCCAAGATCACACAATTGATGAAGAGGATAGAACTGCTTGAGTCTAGGGGAAATTCTGTTGTAAATCAGGTCAACCTATTGCCTGTAATTAAACCGGGTTGCACCTACTGTCATGACCTTAGCCATGTCTTTGAGGAGTGTCCTTTGTATCAGGCCCAATCATATCAGGAGAACTTGAATGCAGCTTTTACCAGACCTCCATACTCCAACACTTACAATTCAGGGTGGCAGAACCATCCAAATTTTTCATGGAGTCAGTCTGGTCCTGAGCATCATAGACCACCATTTCCACAACCTTATAATGCTCAGTCTAACCCATCCAGTTTCAATCATAATTCACTGTATGTTCATCCATCTCAAAGTCCACCACATTCATAACCTTATCAGAACCCACCATATTACCATTCACAATTCCAATCTCCATATCATCAACATCCACCCCAGCATAATTCAGAAATATCAGAGTTGAGGAAAATGATAGAAACCTTGACTAAGACCCAAGCTTCAATAATAAATCATCAACAGCAGGATATGAATAAAATTCAGGTCCAGATAGGGCAACTGGCTAAATCTCTGAATGAACGACAACAAGGAACATTTCCAAGACAGCCAGTGCCCAATCCCAAAAACCACTTCCCTTTGCATGAAGTGGAAGACATAGGACCCAGTCAATGTCATGCTATTCATACCCTGAGGTCTGGAAAAAAGATAGACAATAAGGTTTCTAGTCCACCATCTCATCCAATACCAAAGCCATCACCTCCTGTCCCAATACAACCAACTTCTGACAACCCATCTTCTAGTACAGAGCCATCCACTTCCAAAGCCAAGGGTAAAGAAAAGGTAGATGAGCAACCCTATAAGCCTGTTGTACCATTTCCAAATAGGCTTAAAAATAACAAGTCCAATGCTCATATGGAGAAAATAAAAGATATGTTCAATAAGGTCCAAATTAATGTCCCTCTTCTTGATGCCATACAACAAGTGCCATCATATGCCAAATTCTTAAAGAAAATGTGCACCAAGAAGAGGAAAACACAAGTCCCTAAAAAAGTCTTCCTAGCATCATCCATCAACGAGCTGCTCAATGGTCCAACTCCTGTTAAATACAAAGACCCAGGTAGCCCCACCATTTCATGCATCATAGGACAGACTACCATTAATAGGGCACTTCTTGATTTAGGGGCCAGCATCAATCTCCTACCTTTTTCTGTGTACCAACAATTGGGGTTAGGTGATCTCTGTCCTACCCAAATGACTATCCAATTGGCTGATCGCTCTGTCACTAGACCCAAGGGGGAAATTCACGATGTCCTTGTTAAAGTTGGGGAATTCATTTATCCTATTGACTTTGTAGTCCTTGAAACAAAACCTGTGTCAAATTCCAATCAAAGGGCTCAAATTCCTGTCATTTTGGGACGACCATTCCTGGCTACTGCAAATGCCATCATTAATTGTCGGAATGGATCAATGAGGTTGACTTTTGGTAACATGACTCATGAACACAATGTCTTCCACACACAGCCTCGTAAAACACAAGATCAAACATTTGAGGTTAGCTTCATTAGTAACAATTGTGAGGAAGAAGGTGAAGATCCAAAAGATGAGTCACAATCTTGTGATTCTCTTATCCGAGTACCCTTTCAAAAGGGGAAAGTTGATTTGGACATTTTTACCTTCAATGAACCAACTGTGACTGTATCCGAACCTCCGATTGATATATCCTTTGAAGACCTATTTGCTGATGAGATCATGTGTCTAGATGAGTCCACTCGGGTCAGTTAACTGATTGCATACTTCCGGATGTTGATCTTAGTTTTGAAAAATTATATGGCGAAGAGCTGAAATTCCTTGACATTGGAAGTGATGAGATTCTGAGTGAGAGTGGTGATAAGGAATTTGTTTGTGAACAATGTGGAGGAATGAGTGTGAATGATAATAATAAAAAATTGAATCTGAAAATACCTAAGGCTACAATAATTCAAACCGTTTCCCAATTGAACTCACGAAAGCAGACGCACTGGAACGATGGGAAACGGGCCAGAGGAAAGCGACTAAAAGCCTAGGTAATGGTTACACTTGTATATATTCTTTGTAAATAATTTGTTTTGCATTTTTTTTAATAAAAGTTTCTTACCTCTTACCTATTTCATGCATACATATATCATGATGCATTGAGGACAATGCATGGAATAAGTGTGGGGAGGGTTTACTAACATAGAGGTTTTAGATTTTCTTTCTTTTACATTTCTTTTAGAAAAATAATAAAAAAATAAAAAAAAACTTTTTGAAATAAGAGACAAAGTTTTGATCTATTTTTAAGAAAATTAAGATGTATCTTAGAAATTAAGAAAGCCTTAATTATGACATCTTAAACCTAGTTGAAATAATAGATCTTGTTTGAAATTATAGGCTAAGTAAGTAAAATTGGTGAGATATTTTTATCTTGAATTTTTTGCCTTAGATAGTATGCACTTTACACTTACACATTTCTTGGGATGGAAACAAAGACCTAAAATGCCATATATATATAAAAAAAAAAGAAAAAAAAATGTATATACATAAATAAAACATCACCTATTAAGCTGGATAAATGTGCCTCAAGAAGCATGATTATTCACGCCTAACGGTGGTAAAGGAAATAAATAATCCCCTTTAGTTTTGTGGCCTTTTTTACTCGAGACCTTAAACCCGAGGGATGTTTTCTCATCTGGTGTCCTAAGACCGTCTGGTTTGGGAGTCATCGGTTAAAGGCTCGTTACAAGGGTAAACTAGAAAGCCTAAACTAAGGGAAGAAAAAGCAGAAAAAAATATATATATATATAAATAAATGGCTTGATGGTTGGAGTTGAAATCCCAGAAATTTTCACTGAGCACGGTGTGCATATTATCTAGGTTTTATGAAAGATAAAAGTATTCAATCCAATTTTGAATTCTTACCTTAATTGAAGACAAGATCTTGCATGGAGACTAAGTTTAAGGAAGAATGATTATAGGTGGACTTATGACCTTAGATCACTTATATTTTTGCAAAAATAGTTCAAAAACATGTCTCTCTTTCAAAATGAATTTTCAAATACTAACATTTGTCTTCTTTCTTTATGGATTTTGTGGGTGCAATCCGCTGAAAACCCTCAGGAGACAACACTCCTCCTCTAGGGTAACCTAGAGGTTTAACGGCTTGTTGCACACGCTCAGTGCAATCGCGTCACCTGCGAAAGTGGTGTAATAAATTAGTTAGGATTTTCTTTTTTTTCTTTCTTTTTCTTTCTTTTTTGCTCGAGGACGAGCAAAAGCTAGGTATGGGGGTGTGATTGTTATACATATTTGCATATTTTACCACTTCTATACCATGCATATTGTATATAAAAATGTGATTTTTAATCCTTTTTCTCTCTATTTTTACAGGTCCACAACTGAAATGAGAGAAAGCCCAATAATCACTTTAATTAGCAATAATTAAAGAGATTAATTCCAAGCCCAAGATAAAGCCCAAATTTGAATCCAGGACCAGAGAATTCTACGTAACAACTCAAGATTCTAGAAGGCCACGTGGATAACAACTTCGTAACGAATCTGCAACAGAATTCTGTTGCTCAACAGATTCAGTTTTGCCGCAAAAACAGGGATTTTGCCGCCAAATTGCGGCAAGGATAAGGCAGTTGAGTCCCAGATTTTGCGCCAACAAACTGGGTTCTAGATCCTTCTCCTGTGGCCTATAAATACTGCACCTGGACCTGCGAGCAAAGACGGAGCAGAGAAGAGAGAGAGATTAGGGATTAAGCTTTGTATTTTTGTTAGTTTTTCTCTAGGATTTTTGTAGCTCTCTAGATCTTCTTCCTCCCTCGAAACTCTGTAAGAGAGAGTTTGTAAGAGAGAGAAAGCTTGTGTACATCAAGGAGTGGCAACTTGTGAAGCAAGGATTGATCCATTCTCTTCTCTCTACTCTTGCATTTTCTAGTGTACTTGTTTTCTTTACTTGCTTTCTTTATTTTCTTGCAATTTTATTCATGCTTTGCTTTTCTTTTACAATGGCTTGTAGCTAACTTTTCTACATGTACTAGCTAACCATTAACCTTGCTAACTACTAACTCATGGGTGATTGCTATATTTCATCTTGCAAGTTGTATGATCTTCTCTTCTCCGATGGGTTACTTTCATTGCTTGGCAAGTATCTTGTTGTAATTCTCCATATGATTCATGTGTGCCTCATTTAGAGCCTTATCTAGAACAAGTGCCTTGATGGAACATGGAGATGGATCACCAATATGCTATTTGTTGTACAACTTCTTTACTTCATTTAATGAATGTTGTATCTTCTTCCTTAGCATCCCTTGAGTGTAGCTCTTTTGATTCCATTATTGAAAGTCTAATTTGTAGGCCAATGACATCTATGAGGCTACAAGACAAGTCCAAGAATGATCCCCCATCATCCAAGTGGGAAAGTAATTAGATCAACACGCAAGACAAATCTATGCCGATGAATCAACATGAGGCACGCATTCACTATCACGGAGTTTAGTAAGTTTTGGCAAGGTAGTAAGGTTAGCTAGTCATGGCTTTTTCATTCTAAAGTTTTCATTCTTTTAGTTTTAGTTCCAAAGCAATTCTCTTCTTGATTTCTTTTCCGATTATTTCCATCATGAACATATCCATCCATTCTTTTATTCTTTTTTTCCATGATTCTTTTATTCTTTTAAAGTAAAGAAGAATCTTCGTTTTACATCTTCACTACCTACCGTAAATCTTCCATCGCGATCTCTCCCTGAGAATCGACTCGGTATAGCCCTATGCTATAACGGAGATAAGAAAGGGTATATTAATCATCTTTCATACATTTGTGGAGTGATCTAAGCACTTGAGGTTGTTTCTAAACCTTATCTCCTTAATTGAATACATATATTTGTGCTCATTTATACTCCATAATACAACACCTTTCCCGTCTCAATCAGCCAGACAGAGCTGACGGTCGACCGCCCGGTCGACCGCCAACCGTCAGATTTCTGACCGTTGGGGCAGCGGTCGACCGGCCCGGTCGACCGAACCTCTGGAACAAAGAGCAGACTCTCTGCCGGTCGACCGGCCCGGTCGACCGAGGTTTTCTAGAGAGCAAAGCTCTATAGACGGTCGACCGTTCCGGTCGACCGGACCTCCAGCCAGATACCGGCATGCATCTGTGCACGTCGGTTGACCGATACGGTCGGCCGACTTCAAGCTACGGTCGACCGTCGCGGTCGACCGGCTGAAGCCAGGTCAGGGATTTTTGGGAAAGAAAAACTTGGTCATTTTGGCTCAATTAAAATCCCATAAAATCATGAAAAATCTACAAAAATAGTTTTACCAATATTCTTTGATAAACAAACATGCTTGCACAAAATCAAGGCATGTTACAAATAACTTGGACTATTTTTGTACCTTGAAAATTTTGGTCAAAAACAAAAATTGTATTTTTCCAAGATTGATTTTTCCAAAACTTATTTTTTTTCAAACTTCTCCAAATACAAAAACAAGATATTTAAACTCATTTGAAGCATAGAGTGTACGGATATGATCCACTACACATACATGATGAAATATCTATGTTTTTGACATTAAGCTCTAAATATGGTTTTGGTTAAAACATAATACTTGAATACCAAAACCCAAACCGGTATTTTGTCAACATGAAAAGTCTTTTCTAAAATGAAATCACTTTTATAAAAACAACTAAATCAAGAGTGTGTGTGTATAGATATACTTGAGCAATCCACCAACTATTCTATCATTTAAATTTTTTCTAAAAATAAAATCTTAAAAAAACAAACCTAGACACAAGTCTTCATCTTCTTGAAGTCTTCTCATCTTCTTGACTTGGTCCAAACTCGATCCAAAGAGCTAGAATCCTCTTGAGTACTTGATGTGGTCTTGATGCACAAGCTCTTGAATCAAACCGTGCTAGCTCCAAAACTTGACTTTAAATCCTTTGCTGAAGCTACACATCTACTAAGATCTTGATTACAAATCTGAAACTAATTAAACACAAGATCATTAGTACTATAACTACATGAGTTGATCATCATCAAAACTGGAGTGATGGGCCTTTGGGCCAACAATCTCCCCCTTTTTGATGATGACAAAACTCATGAAGTTATATATGCATGGATTAAAGTAAAGTTCCAAAGAAGCTCCCCCTTAACTCATGCATAACAAATAAACAATAAATATGACAATGAAGTACATAAACATGTATGCAAATGTATGGAGATAAACATGCCAGTCAAGTATAAAACAAATCAAATTCTTTTTCTCCTATTTGCAAAACAAAACATATATGCATAAACATAAATACTTCTCCCCCTTTATGAATAAAGTAAGAAAAACATGCATATATACTAAAATACTTCTCCCCTTTTTTGTTAATCATCAACAAAGGGGTTAAAGTAAAAACAAAACCAACAAATTTTTCTCCCCCTTTTTATCATAAACAAAGAGATCAATAAGGGGTGAAATCAAAGCAATCAAATAAAAGGTATATGCAATATACATTCATGAAGAGGAAGACGCTAAGTTAGCTTCCCTACATATATGCATTACATGAAGACGGGATGATAAGCCCCAATTCACATAACACATAATCTGTAATGCATAAGAGGAGATGTGAAGCTCCCCCTACACACGTGTACCGCATAAAGAAGAGTTGTCAAGCTCCTCAATATAAGATACACTCAACATGAATCTATATGTAGAAAAGATGTTAAGCTCCCTTGCATATAGGCAATACAAATCAAAAATGTTTTGATTTTAATTGTTCAAACAAAATTTTGAATTTTTCTCAATAAAACAAATTTTGAGATATCTTAGTAAATAAAAAAATTTTTAAGGTACCACTTGTAATCAAATTTTAAGATACCAATTGTAAAAAAATCATGTTGATACCAATTGTAAAGCAAGCACACAAAAATCATATATGTATGAAAAGAGAATACCAATAGCAATTGATATTATGGAAATAATGAAGCATACATATATAGAAGACAAAATATGAGTATATACAAAATTATCAATTTAGATACCAATTGAAGAGATCCAATGATACCAATTGAAAATAACAATGTAAATCAAGTATATAACTCATAACTTACCACCTTTTATATGCACAAGGTAAAGGATTTTCCAATAAAGCTTACAAGGCATACTCGCCCAGCCATCCGCCCATTAAGGTGTTGGTAAGGGTTTTCGAAAATAGGGTTTGAAAACATTTTATAGTGGAAACCACTACCCAATTGAAGAATATAACTAGTTAAAAATATTTTTTGAAACACTAGTTAAAGATCCTTCAAAAATAAGAAATCAAAACATATGTATTTCATGAATCATACCAAATACACAAGAGTTGACACTCAAAATCGATAAAGCTCAAAAATATGTTCATGAAACTAGGTCATGACAAAACAAAAGAAGTGTGAGTGTTCAATAATTATGTAAATTGCATTTTTCATGAAAATAGTCAATAAAGCTCAAAACAAAAGTCATTTTATCAAAAAAATGAAAAATCATTTTTCATTTAAACATAACTTCTAGGTATATGTATGAATTATCCAAAACTAACAATATGCATACATATCCCAAACATAAAAAGAGTCTATAATATAATTTGCATGAAGGCAAGAGACTCAAAAAGGGTATACATGTATATTTATTATATTTGAATAAAAATGCATATACATGAAGCAAAACATGAAAATAGGCAAAACAAGTGTAAATTAGAGAATCATCAAAACTAGGCTATAAATGTGCATATAGTGAGTACAAATGAATAATGAAGTGCAAACATATATGAATCAAATGTTGCTCACTACTTGTACATGTATATACATAAGTTTTGATAAAAATTACATTTAAACAAGTTATATACCACATGAAGCATAAAAATAATTAAAACATGAACATGCCAAAAATATGATAAATAAACAAAGCATGTATATAAACTAGGAGTTTTTAGAGATAGTTACCAAACCAAAGAACTATGCTCCAAACCTCCAAAACATGATGGTTGTCCCACCAAAGCTCCTTGATAGCGGTGCATCAAATATGTGTCCATCAAGTCTATGTGCATCCACCATCAAGGCACCATCCCTCTCACGTTTTGTGAGAGCCCGCACCTACATCAAAAACAAAAGGTGGGAATTTTGGTACCCATTTTTTCTTGGGTCCTTGGGGGTTAGCTTTGTAAGAGACCCAAACATTTTTGTTAGCAAAATTAAAAACATTTATCTTATCATAACAAAATTTTGCTAAATGGCCTTTGCGGCCACAATGTGTACATTTGTACACCTTAGGATGCATATGTGTATGTTTGTGATCGTGGTGTGCAAAGTGTGCATATGCATGAGATGTGTATGAACATGTGAAACTTGTTTCTTTGAAAACAAGGTTTTCAATCTTTTATGATTAAATGCACATGAGCTCAAAGTTGAGCTCAAACAATCAATTTTATTTTTCAAAAATTTAACTTCATTTTGATCAATAATGGTAGTGGCATGTAAAGCATGATCAATAGTCTTTTTCTTTTTAGAAACATTAACCTTTTCTTTTTCAATCATTTTTCTTTTTAAAAAGTTATTTTCTTGCAAAGCAATTTCCTTTTGTTTTTCCGCCAAGATAATTTCATTTTTCAAAAACATATTTCCTTCACATAAATCATTCAATTTAGACATCAAGGAAATATTTTCATTTTTCAAAGATTCATTTTCTTTTTCGAAACATACAATTTATTTTTGAATGAATCATTTTCTTTTAGCATGCAATCAAAATTCTTTTTCAAATTTTTATTATCTTTCTTAAGCATGTCATATTTTTCAAGTAATTGTTGACAAAATGAAGTAAGCTCATCATATGACATGTCATTATCTTCATCTAGCTCGGATTCGGTGTTTACCTCAAGGGGGTTATCCCCTTGGACCATGTAGCACATGTTGGAGGTGTCACTTCCAACATCCGAGTCGCTCCCCGCATAGTATTGTTCTTTTTCGCCGAGGGAGAGCATAGTGTTCCAAACTACAAAAGCTGAATCAATGTTAGAAATCCTAGATAGATATTCATCATTTAGGGTACTTTTCAAAGCATGAATGGCCTTTACATTAGCCTCATATTTTTGCCATCTAAACAATATGAATCTCTAGTAGTGGCAAAATAAACATGAATCCCTAAGGCTTTGAGGTACAAAGACATCTTAACCTTCCATGTTTGGATGTTAAGAATGTCAAAGGTGGGTGGTGACATGAAGTCCATGGTGTGTGTACAAATATTATGATTAGCCTAAAAATGAGGATCTTTAACTCTAGGTAGTTAGACCCAAATCAAGAGCACTTGGCTCTGATACCAATTGTAAATCACCTAGAGGGGGTGAATAGGTGATGGCTAATCTAATGGTCACTAAATTTAGAATTAAAACTTATATGATGCAAACTAAATATTCTAAACTAAACACCACGTATAACACAAGAGTGTTGCCGAATTTCCCGTGAAGGGCTCTGGACAAACTCCTCAAGATTCTTCTAAATAAGAGTTGAGGTGCCGCATTGGCTCTCTTGGTTAAATACAAGTGTTAGCAAACAATCCCCAAGCATATATCAATTTAGCACAATAAAAATATCAAGCATGTAAAGATAAACACAATAGAAGCATGCAAGATATAAATAAGGAGATAGAGAGAGAGAGAGCAATCGCAAACACAAGGGATTTGTTTCGAGGTTCGAGCACACTTGCTCTACATCCCCGCCTTCACACTTGAAGGATTTCCACTAGAATCAATCCCACCGGATCACTCCTCGGTGCCGCAACACCTACAAGCTCTCGGACTCCCTAGTCCGTACACATCGCAAGCTCTCTAGCTCGCCGAGGCCGCACCTCAAACAAGGAGTTCACACACGAACTCGAAACCACCGCGAACTCGCAAGTCCGCCTCCTCAAAGTACAAGAAAGAACTCTTGGTGATCTCAACACTTTGATCACCTAAAAACAATCTCACAAGAACACTTCTATAGGATGAATATATCAATGGGTTGCTCAAGTGTTTGTGAGAAAAACAAGGATGGAAATGGTGGAGGAAAAACTCAAGAAATCACTTCTAAACACTCTTGATAAAACTCCCCTTTGATTGAAAATATTTGCTCTCAAATAAGTGGAGAAAACCTCTTTTAAGAGTAGGAAAAACTGTTGTAAAAATCCACTTAAAATCTTATTTAAAACAACCCCCAAATGGCCCAATTTATAGAGCTCCAAAAACTAGCCGTTATGGGGCCAGACAGAGCTGACGGTCCACCGCCTGGTCCACCGCCAACGGTCAGATTTCTGACCATTGGGGCAGCGGTCGACCGGCCCGGTCGACCGAACCTCTGGAACAAAGACCAGACTCTCTGCCGGTCGACCGGCCCGGTCGACCGAGGCTTTCCAGAGAACAAAGCTCTCTGGACGGTCGACCGTCCCGGTCGACCGGACTTCCAGCCAGATACTGGCGTGCACGCTGTGCATGTCGGTCGATCGATACAGTCGGCCGACTTCAAGCTACGGTTGACCGTCCCGGTCGACCGGCTGATGCCAGGTCAGGGATTTTTGGGAAAAGAAAAACTTGGTCATTTTGGCTCAATTAAAATCCCATAAAATCATGAAAAATCTACAAAAATAGTTTTACCAATATTCTTTGATAAACAAACATGCTTGCATAAAATCAAGGCATGTTACAAATAATTTGGACTATTTTTGTAACTTGGAAATTTTGGTCAAAAACAAAAACTGTATTTTTCCAAGATTGATTTTTCCAAAACTTATTTTTTTCAAACTTCTCCAAATACAAAAACAAGATATTTAAACTCATTTGAAGCATAGAGTGTATGGATATGATCCACTACACATACATGATAAAATATCTATGTTTTTGACATTAAGCTCTAAATATGGTTTTGGTTAAAACATAATACTTGAATACCAAAAACCAAGCCGGTATTTTGTCAACATGAAAAGTCTTTTCTAAAATGAAATCTCTTTTATAAAAACAACTAAATCAAGAGTGTGTGTGTATAGATATACTTGAGCAATCCACCAACTATTCTATCCTTTACATTTTATCTAAAAATAAAATCTTAAAAAAACAAACCTAGACACAAGTCTTCATCTTCTTGAAGTCTTCTCATCTTCTTGACTTGGTCCAAACTTGATCAAAAGAGCTAGACTCCTCTTGAGTACTTGATGTGGTCTTGATGCACAAGCTCTTGAATCAAACCGTGCTAGCTCCAAAATTTGACTTTAAATCCTTTGCTGAAGCTACACACCTACTAAGATCTTGATCACAAATCTGAAACTAATTAAACACAAGATCATTAGTACTATAACTACATGAGTTGATCATCATCAAAACTAGAGTGATGGGCCTTTCGGCCAACAGAAGGTACTCCTGAAGCAGCTCATTGTGGAGTTGTAGATGAAGACATCTTTCGCCGGATGCAAGAGCACTCTCAAGGGGATTTAATTCTGGAAGAAGATGACGGACCCTATGAGAAAGGTGATATTCTTCAGAGCTCCACCACCAGGCTCGTCGACCGACATCCCAGAAGGCACTTCTAGCTGGTTTCTTAACGGTCTGGTTGAAGAGATGTGTGGTGCCATCTTCATCCAGCGACATCATTCATCCGACTGTCTTATTACCTGCCGTTCATCTAATCCATGGTCGCTCTCTTGGACTTCTTCCAGCAATAGGGTGCTGTATTCAAAGAGGCCTTCGTGCATTGATGGAGGCTTTCTGTAGGTCACCAACAACGAAGCGGGCAAAAGGGACTATCTTGCCTCGCGACGGGCCAAATCCCCGAATAGGTCTGCCATATACTTATTTAATGGCATGGTTGTCCCTTCACTGTCCTTCCATCATCCAAGCCAGAGAGGAGCCCCCAGAAGGTGTTAAAATAGCGCTTCTCTGTCGATTCGAGGGGTGTTCATGGTCGAGGACTTATGTGGCTGCGGTCTGTAAGCTGCTGTGTCGTCATGACGTCTATAGCCTTTTCCGATGCTTCCCCTACATTTGCGATGTGGGCTATGGTGAAGAATTCAAGGATGTGGGAGAACGGAAGACGTCATTGAGTCGGGGAGTCTTCGAATGGCTGGTTAGCATCCGACCATCACACTTGTTGTATAGATGCGGGGACACCTGTTACCTGGAGCCCTATGTTCCGAGTCGGTTTGCCCGTCAGTTTGGGTATGACCAACTGTATGTAGGTAATCCGAACAGCAGCCTGGCCTTCATGGGGAGTCTCATCGATGGAGCTCGTGCCTGGCGGTTCTTCATTGCTGGTTGTACTGAGGCGCGACTGTGCATGCCGCTAAGGACTCCGAATCTTCTGACAACCCAGAGATTCTGCCAGTGGTATAGAACTTCAAACTCCACACCCATTGGATTTTCTATTAATTCCTCTAGTATGAAGTTAATCTCTCAGCGGCTGAAGCGGAAGGTCACTGAGAAGGGCGAGGGTAAAAGGGTCCGTGTTCCAGGCCTCAGGGAATTCATTGCTATTGATGATAGCGAAGCCTCGGATGCAGGAAGTCCTCGTTTTGAAGCGGATACGGGTGCTGAGGCTCCAACAGTTGCTTCTGGTGGGGTGGGCACGGCCCCCGTGGAACACATTGTGTGGAAGAAGTGGAGGAAGAAGATCCTGACGTCCACTTCAAGCAAAAGCGGGAAGGTGGATCTCGTAGGAAGAGGGTAGTGAAGAAGCCTCATCGCTACGCTCCTACGGTTGTTACAGAGGGAGAATTATCTGCAGCGCCTCCTTCTCCTGCCCCATTGGTCATTAAGTTATCGGCACCTAGGCCGACTACCGGTAAAGCTGCTCCAGACCCGGGTAAGATCAGCTCCGTTCTTGTAATATTCTTCTTATGTGTTCCAGATAGTTCATTGTTTACTTTATGCTTTAGGAACTGAGGCAGTGAGAAGCCCAAGAGCTGAGGCTGCCGGAGAACAAGGGGAGCATTATGATCCCTTGTTTACTTATAGGGAAGGCGATGAAGCTGGTTATTTCGCCGTCTCGAAAGAGTCTGGAGGTGACGCGGCTGATGTACGTCCTTCAGGCGTTCGGACTTCAAAAGGAAGTCCCGTAGTTTCTAGCTCTTTTGGATGGACCACGGAGGGTTCGGCAAGTTAAGGCGGGCCAGCCATTCGTGTTGATTCCGCCAAAGATTTTCCAATGGAGCCTGCAGGGACTGATGCAGCTGTCAAGACGATTGAGGCGTCATTATCTTTTGGTACTGTTTTGACCTTTTGACTCTTGCTATTTTCTATGCCTTGCCTAAACAAAGTCTTGTTGCAGGTGTTCCGCCTTTGAGTGCATCGACTTTAAGAGAGCCAACCAATCTTCCTGAGGGATCCAGGGGTGAAGTAAGTACTTCAACCACGGTGGATGCTGCTGAGTTGGATGCTTTGTATGGCGACCTGCCCTCTTATCAGCCTGAACCAGTTAGAGGAACTGAAATTGAGGGGACGGTAGTCACGGAGCCAATCTCACTTCTAACTATATCAATGAGTGAGGTGCCATTGGTTTCACCAGTACCGCCTATCTTGCCAGGTGCGGAGCTGAGGGTGATTACCAGTCCTACTTCTCCAACACTGGTGGTTGAGCCCGCTTTCCCGGAAATAGTCACTAGTCCTACCTCGGTTGTAGCTAGTATACTAGTTTCAATGAGGTTTCCTCTGAGATCACCGACGACCTCTCATGTTGCTGCGGCCAGTACTTCTACTATTCCCTCCACAATAGTATCAATAAAGCTAGTGGAATCTTTAGGGGCTGCTCGTCTGCCAGGAGTGAATGAGGCCGAGAATGAATTTGTGGCTGAGTTAGTCGATAGCTTTTATAAGAGCTTGAAGCGATCCATCGCTTTGATTTTGAAAGGCTCGATTACCTCATTCTCTGCTTTAAAGGTGGTTCTCTCTCAAAGCATTGAAAGTATCTGAGACTTTGGAGGGGATGACCAGGCCGCTGCATTGGAGATTCTGGTGGACCGACTTGAGAGGGATGTGAACGAATGGCGCCGTCTTAGCCATTCAGATCTGGAGTCTTCAGTTAACGAGCAGCTTGCGCATCTTGTTGCTCAGATGCATGAAGCTCATCTCGCCGCTCAAGAAGCTGCTAAGGCCATTTCTTCTGACTTGAAATCCTTGGAGACAAGGAAGGTAGAGCTCGGGGACGCCATAGACGCTTCTAGTAGTGCTCTTCTTGACGCTGAAGATAAAATTAAAAAGGCCAAGGAGATGATCAGGAAGGGAAATCTTCTTTTATCCAAGGCTGAACCAGTGCGTCTTGAAGAGACTGCCCGGCTTGAGCAGCTTAGGGCTCAGAATGACGAACTCTTGCAGCAAGAATTAGCTCAGAGGGCAATCTTGGTTGAAATTGAAGCTCGCTTGGCCCAGCCGACGAGCTTTAATGAGGCTGAGCTGAGGTCACAGGCGCTTGTCAGGGCTGCTGACGATAGGAAGATAAGGCTGGCCATTCTTGAAGGACGGATCAAATCTTATGAAGCACCCTCATAGGATATAATATTTGTGCCTTCATGTATCCCTTCCCCCCTTTTTTTTTCTCGGAATCAATAAAAGTAGTTTCATTTTGACTCCCCTGTTGTGTTTCCAACTTGTTTTATCTTCTGAATTCTCGCTTCCAAGTTGTATTACAGCCACTTGAGAAAATAGTCCTTACTGGACTAAAAAGATGAGACTCGGTTATCTGCCGATTCAGAGGTCGCAATGACATAACCGATTAAGAAGCCGCCAAGCTCCAAATTCTGTCATATGATGACAAAGCAATGGTCCTTGCCGGACTGAAGGATGAGTCTTCGCTATCTCCCGGTTCAGAGGTCGCAATGACATAACCGATTGAGAAGCCTCCAAGCTCAAAATTTTGTCGTATGACGACAAAAGAATAGTCCTTGCCGGACTGAAAGGTGAGACTTACCTATCTGCTGGTTCAGAGGTCGTAATGACATAACCGATTGAGAAGCCACCAAGCTCAAGGTAGTCCCTGACGGACTGAAAGGTTAGACTTGGCTATCTGTCGTTCAGAGGTCGCAATGACATAACCGATTGAGAAGCTACCAAGCTCAAGGTAGTCCTTGACGGACTAAAAGGTGAGACTTGGCTATCTGCTGGTTTAGAGGTCGCAATGACATAACCGATTGAGAAGCCACCAAGCTCAAGGTAGTCCTTCACGGACTGAAAGGTGAGACTTGGCTATCTACCGGTTTAGAGGTCGCAATGACATAACCGATTGAGAAGCCACCAAGCTCAAAATAGTCCTTATTTGGAAAAAGGTCTCATTTTCATTGCGAAAAAAGAGGAGATCACTGTCATAGGTTTAATGTTAACGTAACAGCGAAATGGATGCCAGAGGTATACTATTAATCATAGTATGAAAAGGGTCTCGTTCTCGTAGAGAGAAACGAGGAAATCACTGTCATAGGTTTAATGTTAATTTAACAGCGAAATGGATGTCAGAGGTATACTGTTAAACATAGCATGAAAGGGGTCTCGTTCTCACGGGGAGAAACGAGGAAATCAATGTCATAGGTTTAATGTTAACGTAACAGCAAAATGGATGCCAGAGGTATACTGTTAAACATAGCATGAAAAGGGTCTCGTTCTCACGGGGAGAAACGAGGAAATCACTATCATAGGTTTAATGTTAACGTAACAGCGAAATGGATGCCAGAGGTATACTGTTAAACATAGCATGAAAAGGGGTCTCGTTCTCACGAGGAAATCACTGTTATAGGTTTAATGTTAACGTAACAGCGAAATGGATGCCAGAGGTATACTGTTAAACATAGCATGAAAAGGGTCTCGTTCTCACGGGGAGAAACGAGGAAATCACTGTTATAGGTTTAATGTTAACGTAACAGCAAAATGGATGCCAGAGGTATACTGTTAAACATAGCATGAAAAGGGGTCTCGTTCTCACGAGGAAATCACTGTCATAGGTTTAATGTTAACGTAACAGCGAAATGGATGCCAGAGGTATACTATTAAACATAGCATGAAAAGGGTCTCGTTCTCACGGTGAGAAACGAAGAAATCACTGTCATAGGTTTAATTTTAATGTAACAGCGAAATGGATGCCAGAGGTATACTGTTAAACGTAGCATGAAAAGGTCTCGTTCTCACTGTGAAAATGAGGAAATCACTGTCATAGGTTTAATGTTAACTTAACAGCGAAAAGGATGCCAGAGGTATATTATTAAACGTAGCATGGAAAGGTCTCGTTCTCACTGGGAAAATGAGGAAATCACTGTCATAGGTTTAATGCTAACTTAACAGCGAAATGGATGCCAGAGGTATACTGTTAAACATAGCATGAAAAGGGTCTCGTTCTCACAGGGAGAAACGAGAAAATCACTGTCATAGGTTTAATGTTAACGTAACAGCGAAATGGATGCAAAGATCTTTATATATGTTCTTACCATTCTATGGACGAGAATTGGTAAGTTATTTTGGAGAGGGAATCAAATGGGAACAGATCCCTTAGGATTTTTAGCAAATCCTCAGTTGTCAACGGGTTTGATATGCCTTTACCAACTACCATTTGAGTCGTGCTAGCCATGCTATTCCCCTCAGCATGATAAGTTGTCGAGAACTCATGTTGGGATTAAAGGCCAACATTTTCCTCTATCCTTAACTGTTAAAGGTGTTGGATCAAATGGTTAGTGCATGTGTAACCTTGATTCTCCTTTGAGACAACCAGTGTATGACCTAGTTCCTACTGGTTTATGGTTGCCTGATCTCGTTTGGAGGAAGAGAGAGCTCTTTCTGTGTACCTTAGATTTGAAGGTCTTAATCAGAGGTGTAGTGTTAACTTTATCATGAGAAGGATCCTTAATCAAGGATAATACTTCTTTAAGAACTTGCCATTGATCGGCATCATGAGTAAATCGCCATCTGAAGTCATAAGGCGACATGCTCCGTTTGAATAGACTGTTTCTATTACAAACGGTCCTTCCCATTTAGGCTGAAATTTGCCTTTGGTTTTGTGCGTCATGATCACGGTCGTCTGAAGGCTAAAACCAAATCTCCTTTATGGAAGAATCTTTGTTTGACCTTCTTATTGAAGGATTTTGAGATTCGAGCTTGATACAACTCGATGTGTTGTTGAGCTTGTAGTTGCTTCTCATCTAGGGCTTCGAGCTCTTGAAGACGCAACCAATTATTATCCTCTGATGTTATCTTAGTGGTCAGAGCAACTCGTAATGATGGCATCTGGATTTCCAATGGTATGACTGCTTCACACCCGTACACCAGGGAAAAGGCATATTGCCTATCGGAGTCTGAACTGTGGTTTGGTAGACCCAAAGACATTCACCAAGCTTTTCGTCCCAATCTCGCTTATTCGAGGAGACGAACTTCTTGAGTAACTTGATGATTGTTTTGTTGAATGCTTCCGCCAAGCCATTAGCGGCGGGATTATAGGCAGTTGAAGCCACATTCTGAATTCGGTATTTATCGCAGAATCGTTAGAATACTTGGCTTATGAATTGGGGGCCGTTATCATGGATGATCCGCCTAGGGACACCAAATCGATGGATGACATGGTGTTTAATAAAATTAACCACATTAGAAGTTTTGACTTCAACTAGTGGTATGGGTTCCGCCCACTTTGAAAAGTAATCGGTTATTGCCAGGGTAAACCGGTGACCTCTTATCGAAGAGGGGCTGATTGACCCTACGACATCGATTCCCCATGCTTCAAATGGCCATGAAGCAACAGTTGGGTGGAGCAACTCCGGAGGTTAGTGTATGAAGTCCGCATGAATTTGGCATGCTTTACACCTTCGTGTATATTGGATGGCATCGGCTATCATGGTTGGCCAATAATATCCAAGCCTATGCAATCTGTCTTTAAGTTTTGGACCTAACTGATGAGCTCCACATATGCCGTCGTGTGCTTCTTTAAGCACTTCCCGTGCCTCTGAATTAGAAAGGCAACGGAGGAGGACACCGTCATTTGAACGACGGTGAAGTGTCTTCAGAGTTGGATCGTAGTAGAAACAGAGAGACCTTCGTCTGATAGATGCCGCTACTTTAGGATTATCTGGCAGCAGACCATGTAGAGCATAGTCGATGAAAGGGAATTGCCAATCTCTCGGCTCCAGCTCCGTCGAGATATTATAGACCTCTCAGGTTTTTAACATATGTTTAGAGCAGATAAGGTGTCGAGTCGCCACTGTGAGGTGATACTCGGTGTTGACTGGTAAGGCTAGTGTTGTTGCTAATGCAGCAAGAGCAGCCACCTTAGTATTCTCATATTCGCCTTTAACCTGACTGATAATCAGTTTTGAATCGCCGTAAGCTTCGATGTAGCGTACCCCCATTCTGTGGGCGAGCTGAAGACCAATGTGCAGAGCATTATAATCCACTACATTGTTGGAGCATGATTCCGTCAGAGAAAATGCTCTAGGAAGGACATGATTCTGCGGAGAGATAAACACAACCCCCACGTCAGCAATGATTCTGCCTTTAGGGCCTATTCGTGATGCTCCATCGAAGAACATCTGCCATACTTCGTCTTCTGAAGTTATATTAGATTCAAAGACTTCATCTGGAATGTCTTCATGAAGTTTTGAGTATTCCGGAACTGGATAAGCAGCCAAGAACTATGTAAGGGCCTGGCCTTTAACCGCCTTCTGAGGGATAAAGATCATGTCGTATTGAGACAAAAGAAGCGCCCATTTAGCTAACCTTGAGTTCAATGATCCTGACTTCATCATGAGAAGACGCAAAGGATTCACTTTGGAAATGACATGTATGGTTTGGCCGACCAAATAATGTCATGTCTTCTGAACGGCAAAGACAAGAGCTAAGCATTCCTTCTCAATAGGATTTTAGCGAGATTGATGTAGTTGAGGAGGATGACTGCTCATAACTATAGGGTATTGCAACCCTAGATCTGGTGTTTTGGAAGACACCTTCTTCATGTACCAAGACTTCGCCCAAGCCTGGGCTATAATCCAGATCTGAGGAACTGTAGGGAGTGTTGTGGGACGCTCGTCTGCCCCTGTGTAGCTCTCGTCCTCTTCCGATCATGTTAACAGATGCAGAGGGTAGATCTCGCGATATGCTCCTTTTGCGATGCTTCATCGGAGCTTGCGCCGTCAGTCGATCAAAAACTGACCGTCGACCTGGAGGAGCGGTGGGGATTGGTCCTAGCCGGCAATGGACTGAGTGGACTGTCACCAACTGATATCCCACTTGTTGACAAAAGGAGGGAGTAGTTTGGAAAGATTCTGACCTCCATTTACTTGTCAAGAATTCTCGCAAGTCAGACCCAGTTGGGCCTAGACGATCCAGCGCAGAGGCTCTGTTAGATTGCGCATAGGACGATGTCCTGCTCCTTTTATTGCCGTAGAGGCAATTAGCATTAAATAGCGCTTCAGCTCTAGCTTCGCGACTAAGAACCTTGGGAATGCCCTTGGATGTTGAAGCTGCATAAGCACCGCTGTTAACACTTAGGGACGATCCCTTAGCTCCGCCACAAAGCGCGAACTTAGCGCCTGATGAACTGGAGAGCGAAGTACGCTGTGGTGCTTTATCCTCTATGTTGCTGCGAACATGGTTAGCCTTAGATAGTGCTTTGGCTCTAACTTCGCGGCTAAAAGCTTTGGAAAAGCCCTTGGGCGCTGAAGCTGCATAAGCAACGCTATCAGAACTTAGGGACAATCCCTTAGCTCCGCTGCGAAGAGCGAGTTTAGTACTTGAAGAACTGGAGAACGAAGCACGCTGTGGTGCTTTGGTTCCAGCTTTGTGGCTATGAACATCATGCGTACCCTGAGGTACAGTAGATTCGCTCATGAGAACGAGGCTGGCGCGAGGAGTTGCTGCTCTTGAATTGGGCGAAGGTACGGTCGCCATTGTGACTTCGCGGCTAGCAGCCTTGTTAGAGTAGGCAGGCATCTTGTCTTTTTCTTCGTAAGAGAGACGCACTTGTGGCGTAGCTATGCCTGAGGCTTTATTTAGAGCCTTCTGCTTTGGCCTCCACATCTGCTTTGACAAAGGAGACCTAGGTTCGCAGGGAACCTGACTAACCACACGCGAGGCTGAGGGGTGTTGGCAGAATTTTGCTTCTGAGGCCTTGGCCATGGAGACCTTTCTATGCTTCCGTGCATGAAGCATTTGACCACCCCCAGAGAGGACTTCTTCAAATTTTCCTTGGTCGAAGTGAATGACCAGGTTCTCGAAAGTGATAGGCTTGCACTGCGGGCCTGCTTTCTTGTTGCGCTAGAAGACCGCAGTAGGCTCGCAGAGAGCCTTATCTGTCTCCACAGAGACTTACTTTGAAGATTTAATCAGAGAGGCTCTGGCTACATTGGCTTCCATGAATTCAGAGATAGATCCGAAGGTCTGTTCGTCACATTGCGACACTTGTTTCTCAGCAGTGGGGAAATCAATCCCCAGCGGAGTCGCCATCTTATTTTTCATTGATTTTGCAAAGGAGAAAACTTACAAAAAAGGTTCGAGAAGCTAAATTACAAGTACTCTAAAAAGATTACAAGTAGATCTCCTCTGAGATTCTGGAGAAGTGTGCCGATAGGAGTCTGGTCAGCGCGCGACCACTTTGTCTCTTTGACGATGCAAGCGATGAGATTCCCTTCTCGCCTGGTTCGGGAATCAGAGAACAGAAGGTTGGTAGAACCCTCTTGTTTCTTCTCAAAACCGCCTTCACTTAGGAATTCCTTCTCGCCTGGTTCTAGAGATTCCTTGGGAGGAAGGAAGGTATTAGGGTATCAGCACCCTGATTAGAGAAGCAGTTCTCTAAAGTCTCTGAATTATTGAAAGCAAGAGAATAGATCTCTGTTTAGCCTCTCTCTCTGTGCGCACGGTCGTCTGTACGTCTTTGCGTGTGCGTCTCTTCTTGTGGAGATCCCTCTCCTTGTGCCTCTGGTGGGCTATTTATAGGGAGAGCAGCGGTATAATTGTCCCTTGAAAAATCTGAAAACAGATCGAATCAAATCTGTTCAAATCTGGAAAGTAGCCTTGCTGCGAGGCTAGAATCAGCTTCTGCGAAGCTAGAAGTAGCAGGTAGGTCGGTCTCCTGATCTGTTTTGATTCTTTCCATATAATTGGAAGATCTTCCCTGATCCACTTACTCGTTTTAGGAGAGTCAAGAAATTATGGCAAACAACTACCAATTTGATCTCAGATTTGATCTTGATTAGATTTGATCTTGATCTTGAATTGATTTGATCTCATCTGAAGATTTAATTGGTCAAAGGTTGACCATAACAGAGCCGCAGCGGAGCTGCCGCGTCGAGCTCGCAGCAAAGCTAGGAGAAGCATCTGGCGAAGTCAAAAGAAAGCTCTTCAGCGGAGCTAGATGACATCTGTGGCGAAGCTCCATCCTTCTGCGTGGTTGTGTATGACTTCGAGAGAAGCTAACTTTCTGCGGAGTTAACTGAGTACTTCAGGCGAAGCTGTAAGTTAGCTTCCTGATGGAGCTTTGAATGGCTTGAAGGTGAAGTTGGACAATCTTAGCCTCTTAGGCGAGGCTATCCCTAAGTGTTAGCATCTTAGACCTGCATAGGTCTGTTTAGAGACAATCTGGGCTTACTGTCTGCTTCAGTAAAGTCCAAGTTGCTGCTTTGTCCTTCGGAGATGGGTGAAAACTTGGTCATTGGCTTGTCTGTCACTTGTCTTTTGTAAATGTCAATAAGTTTAGACATTGTTCAGGCCAATAAGAATCTTGTCCTTTTTAAAGTGTCAACAATATTTTTCTATTTCACAAAAATTTGCGGATTTTTTCGAGTTATTTTATTTTTTAGTATTTCAAGTATTTTTTCTGTATTTTCCCGAGCCCGGATTTGACCAAATATTTTCTTAATCCTTTTCTTTTTCATTCTTTTTCTTTTCCTTTTCCTCTCCATTTCTCCTTATTTCTATTTTTCTTTTTCTTTTTTCTTTTTTTCCCCCTTTCTTCCTACCACAACTTCCCCCAAAATATTCCCCTCAACTTCTTCTCTCTCCTGGCCCAAACGTAGACCTCCCCTCTCAGCCGACGCCGGGCTCAACAAAGCGTGATGCTGGTCTTCCCTTCTCTCATAAATCTCTTAAATCCCTCTTACTTCTCTTTTAATTTTCTCTCTTCTCTCTCTTTAATGCTTTCTCTCATTCCTCTCTATATAATGTATTTGAACGCGTGCGTGCGTTGATTTTGGAGTTTCGTAATTTTACAGCGTGTTTTGAGATTTTAAGCGAGTGTCTCTTGCTTTATTGGGTACGCCACTTCGACATGTGTTTTTATTTTTTTGGATTTTATATTTATGCTCTGGGATTATGTTGTTGTATTTTGTGGACTGTGTATTTGTTTCAGTCTATTGTATTGGTATCGGTGTTGTGTATTTGTATTGTGTGATGAATATTTGTAATAGCATAGTTTAATACATGTACATGTATACTGCTTGTGATATTGCTCTATTACTGTGCTGGCTGACCCGTCGTGGTTGTTAACCTTTAGGCTTAGCCTCCGAGCTTAACTGATATGTGGTTCTTCTGCTTGTTATTTGTATGTGCTTGTTGTGCACTAACAATTGTACAGATACCTATTTCCACTGTTTGTCCTTCAGGCTTAACCTCTTAGAGGTTCATACAAGTCCTATGGACTTTTTATATGCTCCGCCTGGTAGGCGAGTCTAGTACTCAGTGTTTTACTGCTAACTCTATCCGAACGTAGTTACGATATGGGCACGACTTCGCTACATGCGATAGCATATCGTTCATACGCTCACTTCGTAGTATATGTTTAGCTGCGCCGCGAGTGGTAACCACGTCGACTGTGGTAGCGTCTAGAGCTGTACACTAGCTTTGCTTCAGTCTTGCTTAGCTCTGCTTGGTTGTTTGCTTATTTGATAATAATAATTATTATATATCTAGATACGCTCTAGCTTTGTTCAGCCCCGTATAGCTATTTAATAGCTTAATCTATTACTACTATAATTATGATTGTGAAGAGTTTGAAATATTCTTTTACTCTATTTTCCTGAACTAGCTTGTGTCATTGGTTACTTGATTGATGTTGTAACTCTATTTTACTTGTACTGTTTGTATTATTGTACTTCACTTAACGCCTGTCACCTGACCGGTTAATTACTTGACATCTGCTATCCTGTTATATACAGTGATTTTGTACTCCTATACACTATACTTATGTCTTTCGCTTGTTACTCATGTTAATAACACAGTCATATCGGTGTCAGACACGAAACTAAGTGTCACACCACAAACAAAGTGCAGAACGCCTCTAGATTCCAACATGCCGGGTGTCAGGCTAATGAGGATGCCTTACACAATCATGCTAATGTTCGACGGATCCAAAATGGAACTAGGTGCCCACACGGAGCACAGTGTCACACCAGATATATGGTGGAGGCCACCCCTTGGTATCCGTGGAGGCCACCTCTAGAATCTATCCCCCAGATCCAAAGTGGAGCTAAATACCACACGGAACAAAGTGCTACACCACATAAGTGATGGGGCCACCTCTTGCTATCCATGGGGGCCACCTCTAGAATTTATTCCCAAGGAAAACAATCCTTCCTCCCACCTGTGCCGTCTGGCGTTAGCGTGACCAGATATTCTCAGTGCACACTATTATTAATATTTTCTTCACTAATTTGTATGTGGATGTATGTGAAATTGGATGCATACTGAGGCATACAAATTAAAAGAGTCCTAATAATACTAATATAATAATTTGTCAGTGTTTTATCAGATTTCGTGTCACTTTGCAAATCAAGTTATATAGACACAGATTACAGTGACATGAGATATAAGTTATATAGATGAGGGTTTTCTTATTTGGATTATCCCCTTGATGTACTATTCTCATGAAGCTGTAAACTGGGTGTACAATTGTTTTGCCTGCATTTGGTTTCATCAGATTTTGCTTTCATCGGATTTTGTATATGTTGAATTTAATGATATTTATTATTATTATTACTATTATTATTTATACTATTACTATACCTTGCTCACCACTTGTGTAATACACTGCATGTCTGTTGCTTTATATTACACTGAGAACTACTATACTTAACCCTTGACATGCTTACTCTTGGTTTTATACGGATTCTCTGTTACCATTTATATTATTGTTTCTTGCTTGCCTACATGACTTGAGTAAATGATATACTTCACGATATACCTGTTTATGATGTCCTCTTATTCCATTCTTTTTGAGAGCAATTCAGGTTGTGTGCACTCACTCGATGAAGACATGAGGTATATAGTATATACATGATAATTTTCTTGGTTGAATTATCTCCTCGATGTACTAATCTCATGAATCTGCATTCGTATAATTGGTTTTACTACATTAATTGATGCCTAACTTCATGTTGTATTGTATGCTTATGACACAATTTTCAATATAAGCTTTTCCTGGTCTGATTATCGAACACATGTGTTTGCTTGTGCATGCCAGTTGACTTCTTTTACATACTCGTGAGGTCGCTTTCTGACAAACCTTAGACCTATATTTCCAGATTCTAGAGCTTGGAGCTTGTGAATTCCTGTTGCTGATCAGAGCGCGCAGTAGTAGCATGGAGGATAAATGGATACCTATCTAGAGCCCTTTTCTTCTAGTTCCTCCTGCTCGACTCTCGAGATTTCTTCTTACTGCTCGTAAGCATCTTTTGTACTGTTCATTCTTGTATATCTCATTGTAATTTGTATTTTGCGCCCTTGGTGATATAATATGCTTGTAATATTATGTTACATCCTATGATAACTTTATAATTATACATTTAAGTTGAAATGTATAATATATCACATACTTTTGTACTCTTATTTCTGCCTATACTAATGGTTAGTGTACATATGTGAGGGTATTTTCATGCTGCGTATATACGTTACAGTAACGTCTCCATACCAACGGGTCGGGGCATTACAAGATAGTATCAGAGCACAGGCTCTCACATCCTCAATACAACTAGTCAGGAAATTAATGGTATAGAAATTTGCTACTGGAATGCATGAGTTCTGGTTATACAAATCTAACTACAAAATACAAAGTTATCTTTTCCCTCTTGATCGTCCTTCCCTTGATTCCTGAACCCCTTCAATCTTTTCAGTTTTCAATTCACCAACTTAAGATATGGAAAGACAAGAGATGTAGCGGCAGGTAAGATATGGTTCGCTCTCACCTTGTTCTGGTACTCTTTAATTCCAGTACATCGTATTATTTTATATCGAGTAGTTCTACTGCTTCACATTCTACCCTTATATGCATGGACGTACCATTGGATCACTACAGAAAGTGGGGTAGTCATCACTAATATAATTAGATAGACTGTATCACTACACAAGGAACGCCAGTATGAAATGAATGTCCAGATTCAGGACTTCTGCTAGACAGAGTTATGGTATTTTCTATTAATATTTCTCTAGAAACGATTAGGATCTCTTCTATCAACTTCACGGAGCTCAGGTATTCTCAGAATTGATCTACAATCAGGTTGTTATCTAGAAGTCAATATTCAGGATTATTCAGGACTCACTACAGTTATTTTAAATTCTTTATTATGCTTTTCTGAGCAATAACGCCCCGTATTTAAAACTCGTTATTATCAGTTTTCCTTCATTTATTTATTTATGATCAGTTTCGTTCAGTTTTCTTAATCTATGATATTCTGGTCTACTCCCAGTGATAAAGAACAGGCAGAACATCTAGTTACTTATTATGACTTTTCGTCAGGAACGACTTCACGCCCAGTAGAGTAGTATAAGTTTTGAGTAAATAGTATCGTATTCTTAGGTCTCATTTTTTTGAAAGAAGTAATCTCTGTTGATTCTAGCAAAATTCAGGCAGTGAAAGTTTGGTCAGTTCTGAAGTTATACAGGACTTTTCTAATATAGAATTTTATATATTATTTATTATTTCTATGGATTTCATCACTATAGATTTCTATGGATTTCCACACAGCTTTACCTCATAGTCCAAAAGATGAAATACAGTACAAATGATTACATATCACCTCACCAAGTGAGATTATTTCATATTATATAAAGTGGGTCAGTCTACAAAAGTTCTGGTAGAATTCCCTTATTAACAAATCAGGTCAGTATTAGTATAGCACCGTCTGAAGCTTTATACGGCAGGAAGTGCAAAGGACGTCTAGGTCTGGAGATTATTGTTCGGTCAATTTTTGAGTGTTACCCTCAGTAATTCATATCTTAATTGGTATACTCCTCATCTCTATCTTCTCTATGTCATCCCCTCCTTATCGTAATTTCGAGGACAAAATTTTTGTAAGGTGGGTAAATTATAACACCTCATCTGCAAAATACGTATCCTTACGTGGCCCAATTTTTCAATCATAGTTTCCTATTTTCCTATATTTATTTTTATTTTGTGATTATTTTATTATTATTTGCTATCAGATCCGCATATTTCGATTCAGAATTAGCCCGAGTCTGAACCCAGGACCCGATCCCAATGTGCTACTTGATTTGATTTTTCTAATATCAGATTTGACCAATTTTAGTTTCAAATAATATTTTTTAATATTTTAGATTTTTCATGATTTTCTAAAATTTTTCTAAATTATTTTGCGAAATCTTCAAACTAGTGTCGACCAGTTTTGCCGATCACTTTAGGATTTTTAATTTTCAAACAGAGTTAAATTTATTGAATCTGATTTCACCATGTCCCTCAGTATAATATTTTCTTTTTAAAGAATATTTGGGGATTTTCTAAATTATTTTATTTTTTAGTATTTCCGGTATTTTTTCTGCATTTTCTTGAGCCCAGATTTGACCAGATATTTTCCTTTCCCTTTAGTTTTCTCCTTTTTTCTCTTTTCTTTTTCTGTTCCTTTTCCTTTTTACCTTTTTTCCCTACCATAACTTCCCCCAAAATACCCCATCAACTTCTTTTCTCTTCTGACCTAAGCGCGGACCTCACCCTCAGCCGACCTGGGGCTTAGCCAAGTCCGACGCAGGTCTTCCCCTCTTCTGGCCAATGCGGGTCTTCCACCTCTCTTGGCCAACGTGAGTCTCCCACCTCCCCCATAAATCTTTTGATTCCCCCTCTCTCCTCTCTTAATTCTATCTTTCCTATCTCTTTAATTCTCTCTCTCGCCTCTCTTAACTCTCTCTTTCCCCTCTATATTTAATTTTCTCTCTCTCTCTCCTCTCTATATTTTAATGTATTTGAATGCGTACGCGCGTAAATTTTGAAATTCTAAGATTTTACGGTGTGTTCCTAGATTTTAGGCTAGTATTTCTCGTTTACTGGGTACCTCGCTTCGATGAGTGTTTTATTGTATTTTTGGATTGTGTATTTGTACTCTGGAATTGTGTTGTTGTATTTCTGGATTATATATTTGTATCGGTCTGTTGTATTTGAATCAGTGTGGCGTATCTGTATGGGTGTGGTGAATGTTTGTAATAGCATAACTTATATACCTGTACATATATACTACTTGTGATATTGCTTTATTACTGTGTTTGGCTGACCCTTCACGGTCATTAGCCTTCGGGCTTAGCCACTTTACGGTTCTTCTACTTGTTATTTGTATATGCATGTTGTGCACTAATGATTGTGCAGGTATCTATTTCAACTACTCAGTCTCTAAGTTTAACATCTCTGAGGTTCATACAAGTCCTACAGACTTCTATATGCTACGCCTGGTAGGCGAGCCTAGCGCTCAGCGTTTTACTGCTAACTCCGTCCGAGCGTAGTTACGCCGTGAACATGATTTCACCACGTGCGGTAACACAGCATTTATACGGTCGCTTCACCGTGTATGTTTAGCTACGCCACGAGTGGTAGCCACACTGAGCGTAATAGCGCCTAGTGTTGTACGTTAGTTTCACTTCAGCCTTGCTTAGTTCTGCTTAGTTGTTCGCTTGATTGTTTAATAATTATTATTATTGTTATTTGCCTAGATATACTCCCTCTTTGCTGAGCCCTGCATAGTTAATTAATTGCTTAATTTATTATTAATATAATTATAGTTGTGAAGAGTTTGAAATATTTTTTTACTCTATTTTACTAAACTAGCTTGTGTGATGGTTACTTGATTAATGTTGTAACTTTTTGTTTACTTGCACTGATTATATTATTGTACTCTACCTGATAGCTGTCGCCTGACCGGTTAATTACTTGACACCTGCTATGTTGTTATATATAGTGATTTTGTACTCCTGTATATTGTACTCATGTCTTCCGCATGTTACTCATGTTAATAGCACAGTCATGCCGACGTCAGGCATGGAACTAAGTAAAGCACTACACCACACATGTTGAGAGCGCCTCTAGATTCCAATACGCCGGTGTTGGGATGACGAGGATACCTTACACGATCATGCTAGTGTTTGGCAAATCTAAAATGGAATTAAGTGTCATACGGAGTAAAGTGCCACACCACACACATAGTGAGGGCGACCTCTTGGTATCCTTAGGGGCCACCTCTACAATCCTTCCTCCACCTGTGCCGCCTGGTGTTAGTGTAAGAAGATATGCTTAGTGCACACTATTATTAATATTTTCTCTAATTTATATGTGGAGATATGTGGAATGGGACGCATACTGAGGCATACAAATTAGATGAATCTCAATAAGACTTTAATATAATAATTCATTGGTGTTTTATCAAATTTTGTGTTACTTTGCAAATCAAGTTAAATACACACAAATTACATTGACATGAGACATAAGGCATATAGATAAAGGTTTTTATGTTTGGATTATCCCCTCAACGTACTAGTCTCATAAAGACGTAAACTGGGTTGTACAACTGGTTTTGCCCGTATTTGGTTTCATCATATTTTGCTTTCATCGAATTTTGTGTATGTCAGATTTAATGATATTTATAATAATAATTATTATTATTTATACTATTACTATACCTTGCTCGCCACTTGTGTAATACACCGCCTCTCTCTTACTTGATATTACACTTGAACTACTAAACTTAACCCCAGATTTGCTCTTGGTTTTATGCGGATTCTTTGTTACCATTTATATTATTATTTTTTGCTTGCTACATGACTTGAGTAAACGATATACTTCACGATACCTATTTATGATATTCTCTTATTCTGTTCTTTTGAGGGCAACTCAGTTTGCGCACACTAAGTTGATGGAGACATGAGATATATGGTATATACATAAGGGTTTTCTTGTTTGGATTATCTCCTCGACGTACAAATATCATGAATCTATCAACTGAGTTCATACAATGGGTTTTGCCAAATATACATTAATTGATTCCTTACTTGATGTCGGTGTGTGTATGCTCATGACACAGTTTTCAAAATATGCCTTTCGGGTTCAAATTTATCGATACACATGTGTTTGCTTATGCACGTTACTTGGCTTCATTTTATATACTCGTGGGGTTGCTTTCTGACAACCCCTAGACTTGCATGTCTAGATCTGGAGCTTGGAGCTTGCAAATTCCTATTGCTGATCAGAGTGCGCAGTGGTAGTTTGGAGGATCAGTGGATGCCTGTCCGGAGCCCTTTTCTTCCAGCCCTTCCTACCCGACTCTCGAGATTTCTTCTTGTTGCTCATGAGTATCTTTTGCACTGTTTATTCTTGTATATCTCATTGTAATTTATATTTTGCGCCCATTGGTGATGTAATATGTTTGTAATATTATGTCCCATCCTGTGATAACTTTGTAATTGTACTTTTAAGTTGGAATATAAAATACATCACGTACTTTCGTACTCTAATTTCTGTCTGTACTGATTCTTGGCAAATAAGTAACGCCCCGATCCCGCGGGTACAGAGACGCTACTGCGATGTATATACGCAGGTCAAAATTATTCTCATGTATATACGCTAAGCATCAGTAAAAGCAGGAATCAGAGTACGGAAGCACGTGGCGCATCATACATTCCAACATATGAGTACAATTATAAAGTTATCACAAGATGTGACAAATATTTCAAGAATATTACATCACCGATAAGTGCAAATGTGAGAATACAAAGGGGTAGACAAGTATGAACGGTACAAATAGCGCTCACGAGTTTACAGAAGGAAAACTTGAGAGAGGCACAAGGGAGCCGGAAGGATAGGGCTCAGGACGGTCTGCCGGTGATCCACGCTACCGCTGCTCCACTCTGATAAGCAATTAGGATAATCTACAAGCTCCAAGTTTTGAGACCTGGACATGAGAATTCAGAGGAGTCAGAACTCTCTGACGAGTGGTGAGGTGAATGCCAGATGGCGTGCAAAGAAAAGCACACGTGTATTGATAAAACCAAATCATAATCATGCATTGAAAACCATGTCTGAGCATAAGCATACAGAAGCAGGTAGATATATAGCAAGTGATATGAAGCAGGAATACTCATGGTATGATAAGATAAGAGCAGGAGACTGGTGTAATAGAATACGAGTGGTAAAGCAGGATTTGAGCAGCTATAATAATAATCATAAAACTGAAAATCTGATGTAAATCCGATGGAAGCAAACTCGGCAAAGCATACGACGGATCCATAATTGGCATCTTTTATTATTATTATTACTCATCTTACCCTAATGTTTAGATACGTGAACTAGCGTCCTAGCACACATATATCCACATCTGAGTAAAGTAAGGTTGTTATTGGAAACCAACGAGGGTATCAGCGAACAATGTTTACAGTGTGTCCCATACATGCCCGGGACCACGGTCCAGGGCGTTCCATTGCTGATGTATGGAACCGGCCGCTAGGCCTACAGGAGGGTCTTATAGGATGGCCTTTTCAAGATGGTACCAAGAAGGAGGGAGCCAGCGCTCCTCTCGATCGTCTGGATGCCCTCAGGTCAGACCAGAAGTTTTAGTTACACAACATACCTAATACCACTGTAAAGACGAACATGTATTGATAGCCGTAAGTTTCCCCCGACCTGATATAAGTTGTCTCATTTTAATGATTTATCAGGTAATTATCAGATTCCAGGAATGAGCAAGAACAAGCCAGAAATATCAGGAACACAGGTGTATCAGGAGTACAGTTTGTACTATAATATATCAAGATTGTAACAAAGATGTCAGGTCATCATTCCCATTATCGTGATAATTATAAGAGTCAAGTACATCATGCCGGGTGTCAAGTGACAGCATGACCTGATGGTGATATTTGGCAGGTGACAAGTTATGTCATAACAAGGAGAACTTGTCAAGTAGTAGCATGTCGGGTGTCAGGTGATAACACATCAATTGTTAAGTGATACAGACAGGTGTTAGATATTAGCATACAAATGATAGGTATTAAGTAATAGCATGTCAAGTGTTAACATATCAAGTATGTACATGACATGTGATAGAGTAATAGCTAAGCACAATCAAGCGGAGCTGAGCAAGCTGGAAGTATGGAGAGCAAACAATGTTTAACATTGGATTGCCTGGCGAGTTTACTGGGATGACTTGGCTTAAAATGCGAGTAGAAAATCCTACAGCATCTCGCCTAGACGAATCTAGTGATAAAGCGCTGAGAGCTAGGCGTGCCTACCAGGCGGAGGTGAAAGACTTGACGGTAAGAGTGCACTTCTCTTTCGAGGTAGTAGGTGAGAGCCCGGAGGCTAAAGTACGATCGGGTTTTAAGTGCACTCTCGGTAGCTACCATGAAACCCATAAGGGTACAGGCCTGGAACCATTGGGTAGCCATCCTGGGAGTGGGCAGAAACCCAGAGTCGGTACAAGAGTACCTACGATGTTAGTACCACACAAGCATGTTATATCGTGATAATAGCTAATCTACCGTAGAGTAGTGAATCCTGAAGGCTGAGTGAGAGCCCGAAAGCTGAAGGGCCTTGAGGCCAAGTATGAAGACTGGAGGCTAACGATCACGAAGAGTCGACCATGCATGGTATAAGCAGTAAAAAAAGCACATCACAGGCATAGTATATATGCAAGAAGTAAACTATTCTAGTACAAGCATTCAACAGAGGTATGTACAACTACAATCACAGGCACTTTGCCACATATAGATACAAGGGCACCGCCCAATATAAAATAAATTTAAATTCATAATAAAATACTCGTGAACTCGACGAAGCGGGGAAAACCAAATGGAGGCGAGGACACTCGCCTAAATCTCTGAAAAAGCCAAAAACTCTGAAATCCCCGTAACTCACGCACGCGCCAAAATAAATTAAATATATATATTTTTAGAGAGAGAAGAGGAGAGAGAAGGGAGAGAAAGTCTAGAGAGAAAAACCTATAGAGAGAAAATCGAGAAAGAGAAAGGGAGAGATCTAAAGAGAAAGAGAGGAGAGAGAGAGAGAGAGAATTTGGACAGAGAGGGGTGGTTAGAGAGAGAACTAGAGAGAGTGGCGGTTAGAGAGAGAATTGGAGAGAGAGAAGAGTGTTGCTTAGAGAGAGAGAGGAAAGAGAAATGAGGGGTTGTTGCCCTCATACGCCCACGGCTAGGCCAGGAGGCCTGGCCGTGGCCTTACCAGGGCCGGCTCCAGCGGCTCTCTGTTGGCCGCAGCCATGGGTGGCCCGCCGGCCACCACAAAGAGAAGAGAGAGGGAAAAAGGGAGAGAGAGAAGAGAGAACAGGAAAGAGAGAGAGAGAGAGAGAGAGACAGGGGGGCTGTTGCCCCTGCTCACACACAGCACCCCCTTCTGGGGGGCGCACGGCCTGGCCGCCGGGCAAACCACGCCCGGTGGCGGCGCCAGCCACAGCGGGCAGGGGTGGCGCCGGCCACCCCAAAGAGAGAGGGAGAGGAGAGGGAAAAAAGGGGAAAAGAAAAAGAAAAGGAAAAGAAAAGGAAAGAAGAAGACAAAGAAGAAGAAAAAGAAACAGAAAGGAAAGGGGAAGAGGGCACACTGGAGTTAGGAGGGGGCGTCGGTAGTGGTGGCCGTGGCCGGATCTTAGGGAAGGAAGAGAAAGAGGTAGAGTGACAGAAAGTGAAAGGGAGAAGAAAGAGAGAGAGGGGGAAAGAGATAGGGGAAAAGATGGTGGAGTTGGGGGAGACTCTCGCCGGCGAGGTGGCCGAAGCTCCGAAGGGGGCCTGGTTTGGGCATCGGCCAAATGGAAAGGAAGAAGAAGAAGAAGAAGAAGAAGAGAAGGGAGAAGAAGAGAAGAGAGAAAGAAAAATGGGAAAAGAAAAGGAAAAGAAGAAGAAAGATTGATGGAGAGTGATGGAGGGGAGTTGTAATAAATGAAGGAGAGTGGGTTGGTGGGTGGAGTCGGTGGGGAAAGGAAAAAGAAAAGGAATGAAAGAAAGAAAGAAAAGGAAAGATTCTAAAAATAATAATATTATAATATGGTCGAGAAATATCGATTGTTTTAGAAAAATCCACAAAAATAACCAGAGGTAGAAAACATCATCCTGAGGAATAATACAAAATCAGTTTTAAGAAATAAAATACCATTTTCAAATTAAAAATCCTAAAGTCAGTCGTCGATACCTGTGTACACCAGGTCGGCCGAATTTTGATAAATTCTGAAAAATCTCAGAAAATGCGTTAGAGGAGAAAATATGATTCTAAGAAGCAATGTGAAAGCAAAATTTAGAAATTCAATTTCAATTGTAAACTAAAAATCCTGGAATCAGCCAACGATACCGGCCGACACTGTATCCAGTGGAATTTTGATAACTTCAGAAAATTCTCCGAAAAAGTACTTAGATAGGAAATATGATTTAAGAAATAATGTGAAAAGCCATTTTTAGAAATTCAACTCCGTTTGTAATTTAAAAATTCGAGAATCGGTCAGCGGTACTAGTCGACACCAGTTTTGAAGATTTTCAATTTAATTCAGGAAAATTCTAGAAAATCATAGAAAATCTAAAATATTAGAAAATGATGTTTGAAACTGAAATCTGTCAAATTTGAATACCAGAAGATCAAATTGAGTAATACCCTAGGATCGGGTCCCTGATTCAGACTAGGGCTGACTCTGAGTCCGCGAATCCGGATCAAAGGCAAAACGATCATATAAATAATTCATAATACAAAATAAATACATGAATTAAATCAAAAAAATATGAACAAAAAATCTAAATACGCAGCTAAGTACATATTCTGGGAGTGGGTGTTATATTCCATCTGCCTTGCAAAAATTGCGTCCTCACAATTTCTATAAGGGGTAAAATAAACACAAAGAGGACAGGGACGGGAATTATACCAATCAAGATATGAATCATTACAGGTAGGATCTCCAGTCGACTGAACAATAATCGGAATATAGACGTCTTCTGCACTTTCTGTTGTGTAAATCTGTGAACGATGCTGAATAATATTGACTTGATAACACCACTTTGCAATAGACTTCCCACTGTACTGCATACTTAATAGTTCTCTGAGAATAAGTCAGAGTACCAAAGATAAAGGAAACCTTATAATACTTAGCATAATAATGAAGATCGATAATTAGGAATTTTGAATATCGGGCGTCGATCACTTTGAAAGACATAGCAAAGAATAGAGAATAGCTGAATCCCGATTACTGACTTCTGAAAGATAACCCGATTGCAGATCTATTCTGAGAATACCCGAACATCATAGAGTTGGTCGTAAGGTCATATAATAGCTTCATTCAGAACCACCCGCTACCTTTCTTGTCTATCCATATCTTAAGTTGGTATAAAGGCTACGAAAAACCAAGATAATGGAAAGATGGAAGGGATTAGGATTTAAAGGAAGGATGATCAAGAAAGAATAGATAACTCTGTACTTGTAGTTGGATTGTATAACCAGGACCCATACAATTCCAATTGCAAATTTCTTTACTATTAATTTGCCATCTGGACGTACTGAGGATGTGAGAGCCTAGGCTCTGATACCATCCTGTAACTCCCCAATCCCGCGGGTATGAAGATGTTGCTACGACGTTGTAGGCTGTCTAAAAATCACTGAAGATAAGTTATCAAAAAGAAGAATCCAAACTCTAGACGCAAGACTAATCATCGCCACCAGCGCAGAACCAAGACGCGAGGGTGAAACCCGCGTCTTAACATCACTGCAATGACCAATACGTGGAGCATGAAAGCCGCGTCTCAGCATTACTGTAGTACCAAGACTCAGAGTCCAAAGCCCGCGTCTCACGTGAAGCTTGACACAGAATTTGAAGCTCGTGTTTCTCAAGCATCACCTCAATGGCAAAACATGAGGCCCAAAGCCGCGTCTCGGTTATAACTGCCCTCATTACTGGGTCAATTACTGCCCACGTAATGAAGGAGTTAACCCCCATTATGGAGCATTTTTAAGGGACACTTTTACCCCGTGAAACCTCTATAAATAGCCCAGTTTGCTATCGAAGAGGGGTCAAAAAAAATCTTTGGTCAGAAGAGCTTCGGTTGTAAGCCATAGAAGGACCAAGATCTCTAGCTAAAAGAAAGAGAGAGTTCAACTCTTCTAACAACTTGCTGCATACAAGTTTATTTTTGCCTATAGTCTCTTTGAGATTCTTGTTGGACAGAAGCTGTGTTACTTCGTCCACCATTGATTGAGTTTTTTCCTGCACACAAAATAAATAATATTAGATTTAGAACAAGTTGTGCAAGGTTCTCAATTCGAATCCGCGGTAGCAGTGGCTATACGGGTCGTGATCCTCAGGGAGGGACTAGCGATGAAAGCGTTTAAGTATGATTCTCTAAAATTATTTTTTTTATTTACAATGGTATATGATATTTACAATGAGAAGGTGAAAAGTAAATTTGAGAGAGATGGAGATCTAAACTAGAATTAGAAAGAAAGAAAACTATACATACATACCTCTTCTACCTTGCTTACCTTTGATCCGTGCGATGACTTACCTTGTCTTCGAAGGCGTACAAGTATGGCGTATAGGATCGTCCACCTTCTTAATCTACACTACGAAAATAAAAGGCAAACTAACAAAGGTTTGTTCATCTCCATAGGCCATCAAGGGCTCTTCTTCGGCTAGGCAGTCTTAACGTAATTGGGTCTCATGGTTCACAAGACATTAGAGAGAAAATAGAAGAAAACAAGAACAAAAGAAACACAAGATTAAACAAGAATAAAAGAACATAAAAAAATGAACCTCGAGTTGATTTATTTAACAATAGAAGAAGAGCAAAACTTACACCGATTGTCACCCTCAGTACGAGTAGATCTCCTTCCTCCATGAAAACATCCTCTCCTCTCAAGTACAAAAAGGAAAATAAAAATTACAAAAGAGAAAAGAAAACCTAAACTAGAAGAAAGCCTAAAACCCTAATTTTTGGCTCTGTATTTCGCTGGACGCCCTTCTTGGTTGCACTGCAGGGGTATTTATAGGTGCATAAGGCAGTAGAGTCCAGATCGAACTCCTCCACGAAACCTGTTGCCTGGCTTATCCACTTTGCCGCGGAAACGCGGCTTGGGCTGCGTTTTCGCGGCCACATGGCGTCGGTGTTGGCCCAAAAGCCTATCACCCTAGTTTTGATGATGATCAACTCATGAAGTTATGTTTACTAATGATCTTGTGTTTAATTAGTGACAGATTCATTATCTAGATCTTAGTAGGTGCATAGCTCAACAAAGGTTAAAATGTCAAGATTTGGAGCTAGCACGGGGTGATCCAAGGAGCTTTTGGATCAAGCTTGGACCAAGTCAAGAAGATGAGAAGACTTCAAGGGAAGGCTTCAAGATCAAGACTTGTGTCTAGGTATAAGATTTTTATGTTTTAGATAAAATGTAAAGGATAGATAGTTGGTGGATTGCTCAAGTATACCATGCACACACACTCTTGATTTAGAATTATTTTCATAAAAGATTTTATAGTTAGAAAAGATTTTTCTTTGTGACAAAATACTATATGGATTTTGGTATTTTCATATATACATATCTTTTATCCAAAACCTAATTTAGAGCTTTATGACAAAAACATAGATATTACATTATGATTGTGTAGTGGATTATATCCATACACACTATGCTTTAAAATGAAATCAAATATCTTGTTTTTATATTTTGTGAAGTTATGAAAACCAAGTTTGAAAAATACATGTTTTGATTTTTGATAAAATTTGCAAGACGCTGAAATGATATGAATATGTTGATATATGTCTTGAAAATTTTTGTCACAAGTTTGGTTTTCAATATAGAATGATTAAAACAAGTTTATGGAATTTTTATAAGTGTTAAAAGATTTTAAAAATATTTTTAAACCAGTTTTCCAGACCTGGAACTGGCTGACAGGCTGGTCGGTCGACCGAGCGGTCGACCGCACCATGGCCGGTCGACCCACGGTCGACCGACGTGCACAGACTTGTGCATGTCTGTGCAGCACAGTGGTCCGGTCGACCGGACGGTCGACCGCTACAGAGAGTTCTGCTCTCGGGTTTTCTGGGTCGACCGGGCGGTCGACCGGAGGCTCCAACGGTCGGATTTTTAACCGTTGGCGGTCGACCGGGCGGTCGACCGGCAGCTCTGACAGACCCCAACGGTCACATTTTTCTGACCTCTATAAAAGGGGGTTTGGTCATTGTTTTGAGATAAGATTTTTAGAGATTTCTAAGCCAGTTTTTTCCATCCTTTTAACAGAGTTTTCTCCACATATTTGAGTGCAAATACTTCCAATCAAAAGGGAAGAATTTATCAAGAGTGATTTAAAGTGTGATTCTTTGAGTTTTCCTCCACCTTTCTAATCCTTGATTTTCTCACACCACACTTGAGCATCCATTGTTATATCTATCCTATAGGAGAGTGTTCTAGTGAGAGTTTGTAATTGGTGATCAAAGTGTTGTAGATCACCGAAGTTTTCATCTTTGTACTTTGAGGAGAGGGGCAAGTGTGCTCGTGGTGGTTTAAGTTCAGTTGTGAACTCTTTGGTTCGAGGTGCGGCCTCGGCAAGCTTGTTGGGCTTGCGGTGTGTACGGGACTAGAGAGTCTGAGGGCTTGTAGGTGTTGCGGCACCGAGGAGAGATCCATTGGGATCTTGCATAGTGGAAATCCTTCGTGTGTCGAAGGCAGGGATGTAGAGCAAGTGTGCTCGAACCTCGAAACATACCTTTGTGTTTGCGATTGCTTACTCTATCTCTCTCTCTCTCTTTGTCTCTTTTATATCTTGCATTCAATAATTGTCTTTATCATTTACATGCTTGATATATTCCCTTGTGCTCATAATTGCTATACTTGCTTGGGATTGTTGTTAACACTAGTATTCAACCAAGAGAGCCAACGCGGCACCTCAACCTATTCAAGGGGAATCTTGAGGAGCTTGTCCAGAGCCCTGCAAAGGGAATTCGGCAACACTCTTGAGTTATACATAAGTGTTTAATTAAAAGAAGATTTAATTTGGTCATATTTGTTATAGCTTCCACATTATTTGCATAATTCTTCATTAAGTGACCATTAGATTAGCCATCACCTATTCACCCCCCTCTAGGTGATTTACAGTCGGTTGGCCGTGCGCTTTGGCGCGTGGCCTCTTCTGGTCCGTCCATCTGGGAGTTTGCTTCTGGAAGTTTGATCCTGGTTCTTTATCTTTGGATTTGGATATAACTTGGGAAGCAAGTTACTAGATCCCAAATCTTTTATCCACGAATTTCCTTATCTTTGCACTCTCTTCTTTGGCTTCTATCCTCATCCTACAAGTGTTTAGGGTTGAATAGAAGTCTATCCTTCCCTCTTCTTTGTATTTGCAACTTTTGCCCTTAGTATTTGCAATTTTGGCAATTAATATTTGCAACTTTTACATTGGGCTTGAATATGGGCTTTTGGGCTTCTTTTTAAGCTTTATTTCTTTATTTTAATATTTCGAGGCCTGCACACAATAAATCATAAAATATTAGTAAATGTGCAGAATTATAGGAAAAAATATGAAAATGTGATGATAAATATAATGATAAAAATGCACTTTTCAGTACCAATCACACCCCCACACTTATCTTTTTGCTCGTCCTCGAGTAAAAATCAAAGAGAAAAAGAAAAATTAATCTAACCTAACTCACTTTCGTAGGAATCACGGTTGCACTTAGCATGTGCAACAAGCCGTTAAACCCTAGGTTACCCTAGAGGACGAGTGTTGTCTCGTGAGGGTTTTCAGCGGATTACACCCACAAAATCCATAAAAAGGAAAATATTTGAAATACTTTTGAAGAGACTAAATAGTCTATAAGTTTTAGGATTATCATTTTTATTCATTCTTTAAACTTTAGTCTTTATACAGTAAATTGTTTTCCATTTTAGGTAAGATTTAAAATTGAATTTCTAATATAGTCTTTTTCATTACCAAAATCATATGCATCCTTATGAATTTATACTAGGAATTTCTTAACTTGGACTCTCATGCCTCTTTATTATTTATTTATTTGTATATACTTTTTTTTTATATGTATAACTCATCTAATTTTCTTTCGTATAAGTATCAAGGCTTCTTGACGCCCTCATACCTAACTAATTGACTATTAGATGTGTTAGTACATATATAAGTAATTTTTTCTTAATTTCCTTAGGCTTTCTAATCCACCCATGTAACGAACTTAAAGTCGATGACTCCCAAACCGGTTGGCTTTAGGGCACCAGGTGAGAAAACACCCCGCGGACTCAAATTCGAGTGAACTAGGCCCAAAACTAAGGACTTTATTTTATTTACTCACCTTTAGGCATGAATACTTATGCTTCTTGAGGCACATGTATCCAGCTTAATTAGTGATTTTCTTTTTTTTTTTATATATGAGGCACAAAGGTCTTCGTCTTAGAATCCTAGATATGCATTAGGTATGCAAATTTCATTAAGGTAAAAATCAAGACTAATTAATTATTCAATTTCTCCTCCTATACCTAAAATTTAAACAATTTATTTATTTTGACCAAGTTTTTAGAAATCCTAATCATGATTTTCCTAATCCTTAAAACTAACTTAGATTTCTTTCAAAAGATAAGTCAAAATATTGTCCTATTTATAATTATTATCTTTTTTTTTAGATTTTTTTTATTAGCAAATTTTTGTTAGTTTCTAACTATGTTAGTATGTTAGTAAAGCCCACCCCCACACTTATCTCATGCATTGTCCTCAATGTATGAATGAATGCATATATGCATGAAAAAGAACAAGGGAAGGCAGAAGTTACCTTAAGGTGGTGGTTCCGGTGGTGGTCTAATTGGGCCAAGTGTTGCTACCCAATCAAGATAACATAATATTTGGTGAAACCCACCAGAAATTTTTCTTATATAACCCACTAAAATGTATGTATCATTATTTTTTAAAATTTCCACCCCATCAAATTTCCAAATTTCATAATAAATTTCAGAGTCAATTGTGTCAACCTCCTTGTCCCAAAATGGAGTATGAAAAGATGAAATTATTGACTTGGACGTGGGAAGTACGGGAACGAATACCGACTCAGGAAAGAAACTTAAATCAAGTAATGATTCAGGAGTCGGGCTAGGTTCAGGAAGTGGGTCCAAATCAATAAGTTGAAGCTCAAGTCCACAATATTCTTCCATAATGGAATGTGACTCAATATTGGTGATTCAAGTTCAGGAATGATAGGTGTGGGAACCAAAACTGACTCTAAAATATTACCTAAGTCGGGTAACAAAACAGGAGTCAACAATGATTCGGGAATTTGAACTTGATCACAGATTTGAGAATCTAGGTCACATATCTCATTCAGCTCAATATCATAAAATGAGAACTTGCCAATTTATCCATGGGACTTTCAAAATTGCACAATTGGTCAAGTTTAATATGATCATCAAAAATGGGTGATTCAAATTCATGATGAATTGGCACAGGATCCAATGTTGACTCGGGAAAAGTAAAATCAGGTGGAGACACCAGAGTCATTATTGAGTCAGTAAATAAATTGAAACACCGGGTGGAAGATCATGATCATATTCATGCTCAAGTTCTATTTCAGGAAAGGAAAAACTTGCCAAGTTATCAAAATTTGATGTTTTGGCAAGTTCACATGATGGCACTGAATTAGAATCTTGTTGTCCAAAGCAACTTGGTTCGTCGGCTTTAAGAGAGTGGTCAGCGATATCAGAAATGGCCGAACGGTGAGAACGTAAAGATTGAACCATCATATCTATATCAGGATCACGGGCTAATCTAGCCTGAGTCATGGCAGCAAGCATCCTTTCATAGTTGATAGGTGCATCATGTTGTGATTGGACTTGAAAGGATGAAGTGTAATCGTGATGAAGTTGTGAGTCGGTGGACTCACGCATAATCATGTCTGCGATTGATGGTAATTGTTGCTTGGACTCATGCATACTCATCATTTCCTGGATAGATGGTAGTCTATTCTGACTGGGTGGATCTGAGTATGACTCTTGGGAATATTGTGGACAAGGTGGAGACGGAGGACAAGTCGGTTGAAAATTGGACTCGGGGGAAGCGAAACCCATGAACTCTGTGAAGAGTTGAAAGTGGTATGAAAATTATGGTCATAAGATGGGGGGTATGGGTTATAATCATTCGGATAAGACCATTCCGGCACACTAGGTTGGTCAAAGTTGTGATATGCCGGGTTGGTAATATCCGAAAAATAGTTAGGTGTGTAATATGGATTAAATTGGAAAAATTATTATTATATGCCATATCACACCAACACAACAAAGAAAAAGAAAACAAACAAATAAACAAACAAAAAAGAAAAAATTCTAACCTAAGTTAGGGTAGACCTATGACCTAGACGACTCCTAACTGGTTAGACTGTCCACGGGAGGTACGGTGCAGACTTTGACCACAAGTTAATCAGCCAGGTCAGGGCAAGAGTGGTGAGAGGTTTTCTGTCAAAGACGTTTCTTAATTAAATAACCACCAATCTTCGGGCTTTCAGCCCTCAATCCTCTTCCTAGACACTGATTTGGCAGGAGTCAACTTCCAGCACTATTCCCCCTTAGGATAATCTCCTAATTGAGTCCGAGATGTCCCTAGGGCCAACGTCTACTTAATTTTAATTAGGCTTGGGTTAGTGAGTGCTTGGAATCTGATTTTTGGGCCAAGGAAGAGTGATGAAATCCCCACCTTATCTTGTTAATGGGTTATGCCCTTAGAATAATTTGTGCAAGTGTACAAAATATGTAAATAAGATTCACTCAAAGCATAAAAAACAACCAAGAGATGAGTCCTATTCTACATGAAATGCGAACGTACCTTGCTCCAGTACTCTTCAATAGTAAAATAAAGGAATTGAAAAGACACGTGCTTAGGATGCAAACGTCTAATCAATTTTTATCTTTTACAACAAATATTTTACTGTTGAATTAATTAGCAGTATACAGGTTTATCACAGAACAAATTTTAACAGAGCAGAAAACAAATCTTGCACTTTTTAGCAACCTGCAGAAAGATACGTCAGTAGTTCACTACTATTGCCGCGGATCCGCGGCTATTGCCGCGTTTGCGCTGCAGATGAGTAGGCTCTGCTGCTCTGCCTTCTAGGGCAGAGGCACAGAGTTGCTATATGTCCACTTCTGCTGTTGTTTTTCTGTTATCCAAACCTGCAAACAGAAAAGAATAAACGAATTAGTTAATAATTATTTTTTATTATTAGAGAATAACTTACCGTCCCTCCCCGGCAACGGCGCCGAAATTTTGATTGAGTTTTTTCCTGCACACAAAATAAATAATATTAGATTTAGAACAAGTTGTGCAAGGTTCTCAATTCGAATCCGCGGTAGCAGTGGCTATACGGGTCGTGATCCTCAGGGAGAGACTAGCGATGGAAGCGTTTAAGTAAGATTCTCTAAAAATTATTTTCTTTTATTATTTACAATGGTATATGATATTTATAATGAGAAGGTGAAAAGTAAATTTGAGAGAGATGGAGATCTAAACTAGAATTAGAAAGAAAAAAAAACTATACATACATACCTCTTCTACCTTGCTTACCTTTGATCCGTGCGATGACTTACCTTGTCTTCGAAGGCGTACAAGTATGGCGTATAGGATCGTCTACCTTCTTAATCTACACTACGAAAATAAAAGACAAACTAACGAAGGTTTGTTCATCTCCATAGGCCATCAAGGGCTCTTCTTTGGCTAGGCAGTCTCAACGTAATTGGGTCTCATGGTTCACAAGACATTAGAGAGAAAATAGAAGAAAACAAGAACAAAAGAAACACAAGATTAAACAAGAATAAAAGAACATAAAAAAAACAAACCTCAAGTTGATTTATTTAACAATAGAAGAAGAGCAAAACTTACACCGATTGTCACCCTCAGTACAAATAGATCTCCTTCCTCCATGAAAACATCCTCTCCTCTCAAGTACAAAAAGAAAAAATAAAAATTACAAAAGAGAAAAGAAAACCTAAACTAGAAGAAAGCCTAAAACCCTAATTTTTGGCTCTGTATTTCGCTGGACGCCCTTCTCGGTTGCACTGCAGGGGTATTTATAGGTGCAGAAGGCAGTAGAGTCCAGATCGAACTCCTCCACGAAACCTGTTGCCCTGGCTTATCCACTTTGCCGCGAAAACGCGGCTTGGGCTGCGTTTTCGCGGCCACATGGTGTCGGTTGGCCGCGCGCTTTGGCGCGTGGCCTCTCCTGGTCCGTCCATCTGGGAGTTTGCTTCTGGAAGTTTGATCCTGGCTCTTTATCTTTGGATTTGGATATAACTTGGGAAGCAAGTTACTAGATCCCAAATCTTTTATCCACGAATTTCCTTATCTTTGCACTCTCTTCTTTGGCTTTTATCCTCATCCTGCAAGTGTTTAGGGTTGAATAGAAGTCTATCCTTCCCTCTTCTTTGTATTTGCAACTTTTGCCCTTAGTATTTGCAATTTTGGCAATTAATATTTGCAACTTTTACATTGGGCTTGAATATGGGCTTTTAGGCTTCTTTTTAAGCTTTATTTCTTTATTTTAAAATTTCGAGGCCTGCACACAATAAATCATAAAATATTAGTAAATGTGCAGAATTATAGGAAAAATATGAAAATGTGATGGTAAATATAATGATAAAAATGCACTTTTCACTACCAATCAACCATCCAAAAAGAGGATTCCCAAGAGGTCCTGACGTTCACCGGTCAACGAAAAATAAGATTCACTTTCCATCTCACATCAAGAACCCTGCACTAAACAAAGGGGAGATTTGAGCTTGACTATCTCCCCTCTCTTGTAAAAGGATTATTGATCCGTTGTAATTTTCTTTACAATCAGATAAAAAATTTACACCTCGATCTTCAATTTTCCCCACCAAATAAGAGATGGCGACTCCGTTGGGGAACACTTTCTCTACTGATGAGCAAGTAGTGGCACAAGGTCATGTCACCTGCATGAGAAAAATGATCGAATCACTTATCGCGGAGTTCGACCAGGCGAAGCATGAAGAGTTCCTCTCTTTCGGCTCTAAGAGCCTAGGGCGCGGTAATACTGCAAGATCTCCTCAGGGACTCGCTCTCAAATCCGCTCTGAGATCCCTTCAGACGCGACTGACAAGAAGAGTGCCATGGCTAACCACATCACACGTAACACCCGCGTCAACATCCCCATGAGACTCGCGAGGTTAGCGTTGCTGATGTTCAGCCCGTTCATGCCCGTCCTCTTCCTCAGTTCCAGGTTACCGGGGGTTCTCAGCTACCCATACGGCGTAACCGGAATGCTGAACGTTGACAGAGATGACACGCGCGTTAACTATAGGTGCAAGAAGCTGGACCAACCAACTGTCCAGCAGATACAAAAATCGAGGCTCAAGCCTGTGTCTCTTCTAAGTTACGTCAGATGCGCGAAGTCTGCATATGGAGACCAAAACGCGAAGCCCAACAAGCTTGCATTTCTGAGACTTCACTTCCCAAACATAACGTTCAGCAATGTGAGGGCTATGCTTCTTCTCAAAGACATGAGACCCGCATCGAATTGAAAAAGTCTGCGTGTCTCAACCGTCGCTAACCAAACGCGACAATCAGCAACATGAGGCCCGCGTCTCTGCTCAGCAGAGACACGAGACCCACATTTCAAAGTCAAAACACGAAAGCGTCACCTATTCTACACAACATGAGCTCCGTATTTTTAAACTCTGCGTCTCAGATTCTCGACGTAAGGGTGGCCCTCAGAAGCTGAAAAGCCCTCGACAACCCGAGTCCAATCTCTTTGATTCCCCTCCGTCGGATCTAAGAGATTATTTGACAAAAAAAAGGAGTGCTAATTAGATCACTCCATCTTGTTGCTGTGAATAGCTCATAACAGCAATGTTCTCTGAATGCCGTTGCAGCTCACATGCAAGGAAACAGTCGGTATTCAGACATTGACCTCGACCTCCCGATCAGCCAAGAAGTGTCGCTCCCACAGAAGGAGAGCCTTCTCTGACATGGAGTACCCTAAAGTCACTATGAACATGGCAAGCAAAAGTAGGGAAAAATAACCAGCAGTCAGCTTCGACAAGTCTGACACAGAACCAAAAGGAGTGTATCGGCATACTCGCACTCGGACTGGTACGGTCGCCCCGATCAACTACAGTGCACTAGCTCGGGATATTGAAGTAAGTGAATCACACTTTGCCATTGTAGAATCGCAGGCCTCGAACTTTTCTATAGAGAAGGAAGTCTTTGCGTACATGACAAATACTTCCGAGGAGATGGCCAGGCGCTTTGAACAACAAGCCCAGATCTAGAGGGAACAATTCGATATGATTCGTGCTCAACAAGAGTCTATCGATTCCCTCAAGTAGATGTTTGCACAATTACATAAAGACAAGAGGAAGTCAACCGACAAAGCTTCTTCTAAGAAGTCTAAAGGCAAACAGAAAGAAAGAGAGAGCTCATCTTCCGTACATATCAAGGAGAAGAGGCAATCTAATTCAGAATCGTCTTAATCTTCATCTAAAGAGGTAGGCAACCCGGAGAATGGGGGTATTCATTCTAAAAGAATGAGTCAATTGGAGCAGCGTCTGGATGTCCTTACCAACCGGAAAGGCCTCCAAGAAGCAGGAGTCGTCCGGTCAAATCCGTCCGAGTGGGACCTTGTTCTGTACCCTCCTAAGTTCAAAGCTCCGGCCTTATGGCCTTCAGTGGCAAAGGGTCACCAAAGCAACAAATCTACTACTTCAAGTCTCAGACAGGAAATGTAGTAGATAATGATGCCATCTTGGCACGTTTGTTCATCGGCACTCTAAAAGGGCTAGCCTTTGAATGGTTCATGAAACTCCCAGAAGTCTCCATCAAAAATTGGGTTAATTTGGAAAAGCTCTTCGTGACACGCTTCTTTGAAGATAACTCAAAAATTACAATGCCCACTCTCTTGCCAATAAAGCAGCGAAAGGGAGAGTCAGTCAAAAAATTTCTAGAGAGATTTTGGAATATAGCGCTCTGATGTCTTAGCGGAATGACCCAGGCCACCCTGATAGAAACTGTTGGCCCAAAGGCCCATCGCTCTAGTTTTGATAATGATTAATTCATGTAGTTATAGTACTAATGATCTTGTGTTTAATTAGTCTCAAATATTTAATCAAGATCTTAGTTGGTGTTTAGCTTCAACAAATGATTTAAAGTCAAGTTTTGGAGCTAACACGTGTTGATTCAAACTCTCGTGCATCAAGATCGTATCATGAACTTGAAGAGGAGTCTAGCTCGTTGGATCAAGGTTTGGACCAAGTCAAGAAGAGAAGAAGATTTTTAAGAGAAGACTTGTGTCATGTTTGTAAGTATCAAGATTTTATTTTTAGATAAAATGTAAAGGATAGATTAGTTGGTGGATTGCTCAAGTTCATATACACTCACACACAAGATTTATATGTGTTTTAATAAAAGAGTTTTTGTTTTGAAAAATACCAGTTTGGTTCTTAAGCTTCAAAATATACTTGTGTTTTTTCAAAACTTATATTAGAGCTTAATGTCAAAAATATACATATTATATCATATATGTGTAGTGGATCATATCCATACACACTAAGCTTTAAAAGTGTTTAGAATATCTTGTTTTTGTATTTGGAAAAGTTTTGAAAAAATCGTTTTGGAAAAATACAGATTTTTGTTTAAGGCAAAACTTCTATATTACGAAAATAGTTAAAAATGTTTGTAATATGCTTTGATTTTTAATCAAACATGTTTGTATATCAAAATATATTAATGAACTTATTTTTGTAGAATTTATGAGAATTTATGGGAATTTATTGAAGATAAAAAGACCATGTTTTGAATCCCTAAAAATAGTTGGACTGGCTTTCTGCCTGTCGACCGGTCGGTCGACCGAGCCAGAAGTCGGTCGACCTGGCGGTCGACCGATGTGAATAAACATGCACAGCCAAGGGCTGGTCGACTGCACGGTCGACCGTCAGAGAGCCTCTACTCTCTAAAAATGGCCCGGTCGACCGGGCGGTCAACTGCTGGGTCATTTGCCAATTTACGGTCGACCAACCGTTCGATCGCTGGCACAACGGTTAGAAATCTGACCGTTGACCGGTTGACCGGGCGGTCGATCGACAATAGACCTGTCTGCTGAGTTGGCCTCCAACAGCCATATTTTGGGAGCCTATAAAATGAGCTTCCCTTGGACTATTTTCCATAAGATTTCAAGTAGGTTTTAAGATAGTATTTCCTACACTTCTAAGTGTTTATCTCCACTTGTTTTAGAGCCAAATAATACCATATCAAAAAGAGAGTTTTTCATGAGTGTTTTATAAAAGAGATTTCTTGAGTTTTTCACCACCAAATCAATCCTAGTTTTCTCACACACACTTGAGCTATCCATTGCTATATCAATCATATAGGGATATTTGTTATGAGAGTGTTTTAAGTGATCAAAGTGTTGTGATCACCAAATAGTTCATCTTTGTATTTGAGGAGGCAGACTTGCGGGTTCGCATTGTTTCGAGTTCTAATGAGAGCTCGGTGTAGTGGTGCGGCCTCAGCAAGCTAGTGTGCTTGCGGTATGTAGTTCTTGCGGGAACAAGAGAGGGACTAGTGAGTCCAAGCAGTTCTAGTGTGAACTCGTTATAGGTGTTGCGGCACCGAGTGATCCAGTGGGATCGATTCTAGTAAAAATCCTTCATAGTGTTGAAGGCGGGAACGTAGAGCAAGGGTGCTCGAACCTCAAAACGAATCTCCCGTGTTTGCAATTGCTCTCTCTATCTCTCACTTGTGTTTATATCTTGCATTCTTACATTGCTCATCTACTTATATGCTTGATATATATTATGCTTAAATTGATATATGCTTGGGTTTGTTTGCTTACACTTGTATTCAACCAAGAGAGCCGTAGCGGCACCTCAACTCTTATCTAAAGGAATCGAGATAGTCCAGAGCCCTTCACCGGGAATTCGGCTACACTCTTGTGTTATACTTAGTGTGTTTAGCATAATAGTTTTTAATTTGCATAAATAGTTTTAATTCCGCATTAATTCACCATTAGATTAGCTAGTCACCTATTCACCCCTCTAGGTGATTTTAATTGGTATCAGAGCTTGGTGCTCTTAATTTTGGTCAAACAACCGAGAGTTAAAGATCCTTATTTTTGGCTAATCACAATATTTATACACACACATGGATTTCATGTCACCTCCCATATTTGATACACTTAACATCGAAACTTGGAAGGTTAAGATGTCAATGTACCTCAAAGCCCTAGGTATTCATGTTTATTTTGCCACTATTAAAGATTCATATCGTTTAAATGGCAAACATCTAGAGGCTAATGCAAAAGCCATTCATGCATTAAAAAGTACCCTAAATGATGAATATTTATCTAGGTTTCTAACTTTGATTCGACTTTTGTAGTATGGAACACTATAGTCTCCCTTAGCGAACAAAAGCAATGCTATGCGGGGAGTGACTCGATGATGAAAGTAATACTTCCAACTTATGCTACATTATCCAAGGGGATAACACCCTTAAGGTAAATTTCAAATCCGAGCTTGATGAGGATGTTGACATGCCATATGATGAGCATTTTGTTAACAACTTCTTGAAAAATATGACTTGCTTAAAAGGATAATAAGAGATTGAAAAATAAATTTGATTCCATGTTAAAAGAAAAAGATTCCTTTCAAAATAAATTGGAATGCATTTCAAAAGAAAATGATATGTTGAAAAAGGATAATCTTTCCTTGACTTCTAAATTAAATTATCTTTGTGAAGAAAATACTTCTTTGAAAAATAAAATTATTTTGGTGAAAAAAGAAAAAGAAATTATTTGGAAGAAAATAACTCTTTGAAAAGAAATTTGTTTCAAAAGAAAAGGAAAACATTTCTAAAAAGAAAAAGAGTGTCGATTCTCATTCTCACCATACTTTTCATGCTACTATTGATAAAATTGAGATTCAATTTTTGAAAATAGAATTGATTGTTTGAGCTCAACTTGAGCAATTGTGCATTTAATCATAATAGATTGGAAACCTTATTTCAAAAGAAACAAGCTCCACATATTTACGCACATCACCTACGGCACACATATACACACTTTGCATATCATGATCACACTCACTCTCATGTGCATTCTAGAGTGCACAAATGTACACATTGCGGCCGCAAAGGCCATTTAGTAAAATTTTGTTTTGATAAGATAAATCATATTAATTTTGCTAATAAAAATATTCGGGTTCCGAATGATTCTAACCCCCATGGACCTAAAAGAAAATGGGTATCAAAATCCCCACCTCTTATGTTTGATGTAGGTGTGGGATCTCATATGACGTGAGAGGTTGGTGCCTTGGTGGTGGATGCGTGGGCTAGATGGATGCATCACTATCAAGGAAGTTTGGTGGGAGGACCACTATGGTTTGGAGATATAGAGATGTGCCCTAATGATTTTGGTAACTATCTCTAACTCCTTAGTTGTTTACATGCTTATTAGATTATTGATTTTTAGCATGTTTTTTCATGATTGTTATTAAATGCCATGTTATTTAGACTTATAACATACATGGATAGTAATTGAGATACACCCATGTTCATATGAATTCATATTTTGTGTTCTCACTTTTGTTTAGCTATTGTGTATATCATTACTCTAAAACATGTGCATTTACCTTAATAATTATGTTTGTTTATAGTTTTGCACTTCATGTTTTTGAATATATGTTTAAATGTATATTTTCATTAAAACTTGTGTCTATATTTGTACAAGTAGTAAGCAACATTTGATTCTTATATGTTTGTACTTCACTGTTCATTTGTACTCATTACATATATATGTATAACCTAGTTTTGATGATTCCCTCATTTACAATTGTTTTCATATTCTATATATGTTTTCTTCATGTTTATGTAATTTTTATTCAAAACTAATAAATATACATGTATACCCTTGAGTCTGTTGTATTCATGCAAATACTATTATGGACTCTTTTTGTGTTTGGGATATGTATGCATATTTCTAGTTTTGATAAAACATACAAATACCTTGAAGTTTGTTTTTAATGAAAAATTAATTTTTATAATTTTCATGTTTTTGATAAAAGAGATTCATGCCTATTTTGAGCTTTATTGATTACTTTCATGAAAATATTATTCACATAATTCTTGTGCACTCATGCTTCATTTGTTTACTCATGACATTATTTTCATAAGAATTTTTGAGCTTTATAGATTTCGAGTGTCAATTTTTGTGTATTTAGTATGATTCATGAGATACATATGATTTGCTTTCATGTTTGAAGGATCTTTAACTAGTTTTTAAAAAATTATTTTAACTAGTTATTTATTCTTCAATAGGTAGAGTTTCAAATTTTGCAAAAATTTTCAAAATCTTATTTTTGAAAACTCCTACCAACCTTTAAAGGGCGGATGGATGGGTGACCATGCCTTATGAGCCTTATTGAAAATCTTTTATCTTGTACATGAATAGGGTGGTTAGGTATGAGTAATACACATGAACATCATGAAATTCTATTTTGTATACTCATATATGTTTTCTTATATATCTATGCTTCAAACTTCAATATAATATCAATTTCAATTGGTATTTTCATTTTCATACATATATTTGATTTGATTCTGCTTGATTTACAATATCCTTACATGTTTAAAGTACAAATTATGTTTAAGCTAAGCTTAACTTAAATTTTGATTTCAACTCAATTGGTATTTTAATGAGTTTATGCATCATTTTCAATTGATATTTTAATTGGTATAAAAATATACTTCATATTTTACCTTTTAATTGATATCAAAATTTACAATATAGTTAAATTGGTATCAATATGTTTTGATTTCAATTTGTATCAATAATGTCTTACCTTTTATTTGGTATCAAAATTTACCATATATTTTAGTTGGTATCAAAATATAAAATATTTTACTTCCATTAGTATCAAAATCTACAAATGTTTCAATTTCAATTAGTATCAAAAATTTCCAATTTTAATTGGTATCAATATCTTGTGATATCTTAAAATTTGTTTACTTACAAGTGATATCTCAAAATTTGATTTGTTGATTTAAGAAAATTAAAAATGTTTTGATATGTATTGCATGTATGCAATGGGAGCTCAACATCTCTTCTATATATAGATTCATGTTAAGTGTATCTTATATTGAGAAGCTTGACATCTCTTCTTTATGTGGTACACATGTGTAGGGGGAGCTTAACATCTCCACTTATGCATTATACATTATATTTTATGTGAGTTAGGGGTTTGACATCCCTTCTTCATGTAATGCATGTATGCAGGGGAGCTAACTTACCGTCTTCCTCTTCATGAATGTATATCGTATATATATCTTTATTATTGATTTGTTTTTCACCCTTTGTTGATGATTGAAAAAAGGGGGAGAATGATTTTGAGTTTATATATGCATAGTTAGATATTGAGTTTATGCATATATTGAGTTTATGCATGTTATATTTTATGTTTATACAAAAAGGGGAGAATGATTTGAAAGTTTATACTAAAAAAAGGGAGAAGGTTTTTGGGAAAAGAAATTTTGATTTATGCATGTTTCTCTCACCTTGTTTATGCATATATATTTGTTTAGTTTTATGCACTTCATTGCAATATCTATTTGTTTATTGTTGTGCATGAGTTAAAGGGGAGCTTCTATGAAGCTTGACTTTAATCCATGCATATATAACTCCATGAGTCTTGTCATCATCAAAAAGGGGGAGACTGTTGGCCCAAAGGCCCCTCACTTTAGTTTTGATGATGATTAACTCATGTAGTTATATTACTAATGATCTTGTGTTTAATTAGTCTTAGATATATGATAAAGATCTTAGTCGGTGTTTAGCTTCAACAAAGGATTTAAAGTCAAATTTTGGAGCTAGCACGTGTTGATTCAAGAGCTCGCGCATCAAGATCGCATCATGAACTCGAAGAGGAGTCTAGTTCATCGGATCAAGGTTTGGACCAAGTCAAGAAGGAGAAGAAGATTTTCAAGAGAAGACTTGTGTCATATTTGTAAGTATTAGATTTTGTTTTCAGATAAAATGTAAAGGATAGATTAGTTGGTGGATTGCTCAAGTTCATATACACTCACACACAAAATTTATATGTGTTTTCATAAAAGAGTTTTCGTTTTGGAAAATACCCATTTTGGTACTTAAGTTTCAAAATATACTTGTGTTTTATCAAAACTTATTTTAGAGCTTAATGTCAAAAACATAGATATTACATCATATATGTGTAGTGGATCATATTCATACACACTAAGCTTTAAAAGTGTTTAGATTATCTTGTTTTTGTATTTGAAAAAGTTTTGAAAAAATACAGATTTTTATTTAAGGCAAAGCTTCTATATTCCAAAATAGTTCAAAATGTTTGTAATATGTTTTGATTTTTATTCAAACATGTTTGTATATCAAAGTATATCAATGAACTTATTTTTGTAGAATTTATGAGAATTTATGGGAATTTATTGAAGGTAAAAAGACCATGTTTTAAATGCCTAAAAATAGTTGGACCGGTCGACCGAGCCAGAAGTCGGTCGACTGGGCGGTCGACCGATGTGCACAAACGTGCACAGCCAAGGGCCGGTCGACCGCACGATCCACCGCCAGAAAGCCTCTGCTCTCTGAAAATGGCTCGGTCGACCGAGCGGTCGACGCTGGGTCATTTGCCAGTTTACAGTCGACCGACCAGTCGACCGCTGGTACAACGGTCAGAAATCTGGTCGTTGGCCAGTCGATCGGCGGTCGACCGACAGCAGACCAGTTTGCTGTGTTGGCCTCCAACGGGCATATTTTGGGAGCCTATAAAATGGGCTTCCCTTGAACTGTTTTCCATAAGATTTCAATGGGCTTTTAAGATAGTTTTTCCTACACTTCTAAGTGTTTATCTCCAATTGTTTTAGAGCCAAATACTTCCATATCAAAAGGAGAGTTTTTCAAGAGCGTTTTGTAAAAGAGATTTCTTGAGTTTTTCACCACCAAATCAATCTTAGTTTTCTCACACACACTTAAGCTATCCATTGCTATATCAATCCTATAGGGATTCTGTTGTGAGAGTGTTTTAGGTGATCAAAGTGTTGTGATCGCCAAAGTGTTCATCTTTGTATTTGAGGCAGACTTGCGGGTTCGCATTGTTTCAAGTTCTAGTGAGAGCTCGGTGTAGAGGTGCGACCTTGGCAAGCTAGCGTGCTTGCGGTGTGTAGTTCTTGCGGGAACAAGAGAGGGACTAGTAAGTCCAAGGAGTTCTAGTGTGAACTCATTGTAGGTATTGTGGCACTGAGTGATCCGGTGGGATCGATTCTAGTAGAAATCCTTCATAGTGTTGAAGGCGGGGACGTAGAGCAAGAGTGCTTGAACCTCAAAATAAATCTCCCGTGTTTGCGATTTTTATTGTTCTCTCTCTATCTTACTTGTGTTTATATCTTGCATGCTTACATTGCTCATCTACTTATATGCTTGACATATATTGTACTTAAATTGATATATGCTTGGGTTTGTTTGCTACACTTATATTCAACCAAGAGAGCCATAGCGGCACCTCAACCATTATCTAGAGGAATCTTAAGGAGATAGTCCAGAGCCCTTCACCGGGAATTCGGCTACACTCTTGTGTTATACTTGATGTGTTTAGCATAATAGTTTTTAATTTGTATAAATAGTTTTAATTCCACATTAATTCACCATTTGATTAGCTAGTCACCTATTCGCCCTACCTCTTGGTGATTTCAGAAACATGCCACCATAATCTACAAACTTCACTCCTAGCCTAGATAGGGGTTGCTGAAAGCCGCACCTGAAAGCAATTGGTCCAGTAAGGTGAACAGGCTGAAAAAATTGTCGCCAGGGTTAGGGCAGACGTAAACAAACCCAGTCCCGAAAAGTCGACAAGGCGCGCGCCAGAAATATCTTTTCAGTCAAAAGAAAAGATACATTGGCGATAGAAACAAAAATCCCCCGTCAAACCTCAACCGGCCAGGGGAGGTGTTTCTTCAAGTCAGCCACGTGCCAACAAGCAGTATTCCTTCAAAGACGAGTATGTCGATTTGTTGTTCAAGTTACCCAACAAGAGCAACAGATTGAAGCTTCCTGAAGTTAGACATCCTGAAGAAGTCGGCAAGTCCGACATCCTAACTATTGCCTATATCATAGGATGTTAGGGCACCCCACCAAGAGCTGTTACATTTTCAAAGGTATCCTTCAAGCTCTGATCAATGCGGAAGTGCTAAAGCTCCGTCCAGAACAGAAGAAAGTGACGGCTAATATGACATCATTTCTTCAGTTTAGAAAACAGCCTCTAGCACCATCCAAAGTAGTTCCCATCCCGAAAGGGAACTAAGAATGATCAATACAGACCCACATCATCAACATGAGAAAGGTCTTGTACCTATCCCAACACCTCAGGGAGAAATTATGTGGGATCATCCCGACCTTATAGATGGCCAAAAGTGGACTACTGTTACCAACAGAGAGTCCAAAGGCAAGACGAAAGCTTTGTCCTATAATGTGGTGTGTGCTTCTTTCCGGGAAGCAGAAACCGATGTTCCCTCACTAACCGATTCGGAAGAGGAAACAATTGTCATTGCCGCAGAGCTCAATAAACTGCTCATGGCAGAAACTCGTTCGGGTCAGTCATATTTAAAGAAGAACGATGAAATGGTGGCGAGCTCTCCTAAACCTACTACTGAGCCAACCAAGCCCTCCGCAAAGTAACTTTGTGGAGAGAAAGAGCTTCAGTTTTTCAAGCTCTTCCAAAGAACAAAGCGGAAGGATCTCTAACACCTTACCGTTTTGACATCTTGGCTCAACTGGCCAATATCCCGGCCAGGATCACTCTCTACGAGCTCCTGAGACTATCAAAGTCAACAAGAGAAGCTCTGAGGAAAGCCCTAGCAGATGCTGAGGTTTTCATGGCCTAGATCCCGGCTGGACCACAGGAGGAAGATGAAGAGGACTGCCTCCATGCCTCATAAAATTCTCCCTGCATCACCTTCATGTCAGATGATATGCAGGTCAAGGGGAAACATGATCGGCCCATGTACTTCACAGGGTACATTGGATCATCTGAAGTGAGCCACATGCAGGTAGATCTAGGATCTGCGTTGAGCATCATGCCTCGCCGGGTCATGCAGCACTTAAGAATCCCCACCTACCGATTGAGAGCCACCCAAACTACCATCTTGTTGGCCCAAAGGCCATTAGCCCGAAGTTTTGATGATAACAAACCATATGTAGTTATGTTTTAACAAGTTTGTTTAAATGAGTTTCAGGTAAAAATCATAGGTTGATTGACGGCTCCAACACAAGACTCATACATTTGAAAGCCTCGAAGATTTGGATCCCAGAGCCCAACACAATAGAAGAGCTCCAGGATCAAACAAGTTGAGAAGATTACTACAAGATTTGTATTTTTACATTTTCCATTTTAGTTAGGATTTATAGTCTATTTTGTAAAAATCGAGATGATAGAGGTTGATAAGTTTGGGATTGTCACACATACACATTTGATATTGCTTCATGCTTACAAATAAAATTTTATTACAAAATTTCTTACCAAGTTTTGGAAAAACAAAGTTTTGAAAAACTGGTTTTTGGAAAAACAGGTTTTGAAAAAACCATTTTTCTTTAGAAAAAGAATTTTATCAAAATAAAGTTCAAATCATTTTGGTGTTGATCTATGATCACACCCTGGTCTTTATAAGCCCTAGAACTCTATTTTGTATATACCCATTTAAAGAATTTTTATCAAAAATTTTTATCTTCAAAAAGCCCTTTCAAAAATCTGTTTTTGGCCTAGTCCGGTCGACCACACACGGTCGACCGCTGGCAGAGCTGAACTGCTCTGTCGGTCGATCGGGCGGTCGACCGACATGCACCACTGTGCATGTGTGCACATCGATTGACCGACCGGTCGACCGAGAGCAAGAGGAGTCCTCTCTGTTTTTCCGGTCGACCGTCACAATCGACCGACAGAGAGTATAACTCTTTGTTGGGGTTTCACGATCGACCGTCCAGTCGACTGCTTTCCCAACGGTCAGATTTTCGACCGTTGGCGGTCGACCGGCAGCAGAAAACTCTGCTGACTAGACTTTAACGGCTATTTTCTAACTTGATTTTTGTTGGGATCTCCCCCAACGAATCTCTGCTTTTTAGCCCAGTTTTCATCCCTATAAATAGAGGGAGTGTTCTACAACTAAAAAATAAAATTTACAAGATTAGATCAAAAGTTTTCAAAAGTTTAGCCATTTAGCAAAAGGTTTTCATTGAGCCAAATTTCCAATCCTTTTAGCTTGAAGCCTTCCTCCACTTCTCTTCTAGATTTGCGCACTACACAATCTCAAAAGTTTCATCTTCTCATCTTGGTTGTAGGTTGTGCAAGTGAACCATTGTTTGTGGTCAAGTGTGATCACCGTTTTCTTCATATTGAGAAGTGTAGAGGTTGTGGCCTCAGGCGAGCTAGTGAGCTCCTAGTTGGTGTTGCGGCACCGTGAGAGAGGACAAGTATGTCCAAAGAGTTCTAGTGAGAACTTGTATTGAGAATCCGGGGGATCAAGCATAGTGAAAATCCTTCATCGTGTTGAAGACGGGGACGTAGAGCAGTGGCTCGAACCTCGAAACATATTCTCGTTTTTACGATTGTCCACCTATCTCTAAACTCTATCTCTCCTTTACTTGCTCTATTATTTGTATACTCTCTTGCAAGTCTTTTTATTATTGTTGCTTATTGTTAATTAGTTTTTAATCCGCATTATTTGTCACTTAGTATAGCCTTCACCTATTCACCCCCCCTCTAGGTGATTCAATTGGTATCAGAGCCCTAACCCTAGCATTTGGTTTAACCACCTTAGGGAGATCCTCATTATTGGCTATATCTATTTGTTGCATTTATTATTTGTTGTGCATTATACTTGTATTCATGGCATCAGTTGACTTTTCTAGCATCAAGTCCTCATCCAAATTTGATGGGTTGAACTTCCCATTTGGAAGTTCAAAATGAACCTATTCCTAAAATCTCTAGGAGTTAGAGTTGCCAGGTCCATCACCAAAGAATTTATTGAACCACTCACTGATGAGAAAACATGGTCCGAAGAAACCTCTAAGGACTATGAGGCCAATGCTAGAGCCCAATATGCACTCACTCAAGCATTAAATGAAGATGATCTTTCCCGCATCATAAATTGCAAATCTGCTTTTGAAGTTTGGAATGTGCTTATTGTTACTCATGAGGGAACGTCGCAAGTCAAGAGATCTAAAATTGACTTGCTCCTTTCTCAATATGAGAATTTCTATATGCTTGATAATGAAGGCATAGATGATATGCTCACTCGTTTCACCAAGATTACTAACGCCTTATTCTTTAGGTGACAACATCGACAATGACCAAAAGATCCAGAAGGTCATTAGAGCTCTTCCCAAGTCTTGGGAAATCAAGGCAACCACCCTCAAGGAGCTCAACGATCAGGAGGAGATGGACTTCTCCGGCTTCATCGACAATCTCAAAACCCATGAGATGGAGATGAAGGTTAGAGAAGAAAGGGAGGCACCAAAGAAGAAAGCACTTGCTTTCAAGGCAGCTCCATCCTCCTATTATGAAGAGGATTCATCGGAAGATTACGTTGAAGACTTTGCCATGCTCATAAGGATGGTGGGCAAAATGTTCTATAAGAAAGGTAGACAAAGCAATTCCGAAGAGGGAGACCTCAAGGAAGATTTGTGTAGCACCCCGTACCGGGATACGTACCCAGATACATGTCCCAAAATTTTTTCGGCTATGTTGTTCAATTTTTCCTGTATGTGTTCATGGGTTGTGATTACTTAGTTTATTTAGTATCAAATCTGGATTCTCAGAACTAGAGTAAGCCCTGACCCGGACCAGGAACCCGATACCAGCCAGTAGCCCGATTGATTTTTTGTTAGCCCGATTTGACCGATTTCAGTTTCAAAGATTGTTTTATAATATTTTAGATTTTTCATGATTTTCTGAAATTTTCTGCAAAATCTCCAAAACCTGTGTCCGTCGGCATCGCTGACTGATTCCCAGATTTTTAATTTTCAAATGGAATTGAATTTTCAAAAACGGCTTTCTCAGTACATCTTAGAATTTTATTTTCTATCTAAAAATATTTTTTGAGATTTTTCAAAATTTATCAAAATTTCACCGATTCTGGTGTCGGCCGGTATCGCTTGAAGATTTCAGGATATTTATTTTGAAACCTACATTATATTTTTCAAATCCAATTTCACAAAACATCTTATAATAATATTTGCTATTTTTGAGAATTTTTCGGAATGATTCTGAAACAGTCGAATTTCGCCTTATTAAAATAATAATATAATTTGTCGTTCTTTCTTTTTCTTGCTTTTCCCTCTCAACTCCTCTGCTTATTACTCCCATAATATTCTATTAATTTTATTATTTAATAAAATATTTGTTTATAATTTTTTAATATTTTTTTTCATTTCTTTTTAATTTTTCCATTTTTCTTTTCATTTTCTTTCTTTTTTCTTCCTTTCTTTTCTTCTCCTCCACGCCACCTCCTCTCCCACGCCACGCAAACGCAGCAGCGGCAGCAGCGGCAGCAGGAG
>JAVJIF010006521.1:0-167700 GCA_038442645.1 Agave tequilana
TCATGCCCTGCTGTTAGACTCGGTGAACTGTGTTCCTCAAGGTTCATAAATTTCAAAACCGAGTGTCAAATCGGATCCGCCCGCAGACCTGGACCCACATATGCTATCGGGTGCGCCCTACGCACCCTGCGCAAATTTTCATCGAGCCAGTGAGCGGGAACTCCCAAAAACCAAATCATTTCTCACTCTCCCTCAAGCCCTTCCCCTTCCTCTTCCTCTCCCGCTGTCGGTACATCTCTAGGGTTTCCATCTCGAAACCCTAATTATACTCTCCTAGAACTCAATTTTCACCGTTCTGTGCCCTCGCTTCGATCTAGGGTTCTGGAATGGGGATTTGGAGATAAAGCCCTAAATCTCAAATGGACCTCTCCTTTCAACAATCCAAAGATGACCGGTAGAGACGATTTCCTGGAGGAGGGCGAGCCCAGCGCCTCGAGATTCCACATCCCCCAAGCGAATCGCGACCTCCAGTCGAATTGGGAACTCGATCTCGCAAGAATCTCGAAGAGTACCTCCTTAAGATTTGCTCCGGCGAGGTCTCATCCGATCAAGAGAGTTCGATTAACTTCGCGGAGGGTTCGATTCGAAACAAAAAAATGCAGTCTTTTTGAGGATTTCTGGTGATTTTTTTTGGTGATTTCTAGTGAATTTTCTTTTTTAGCTGCGCTATTGCTGCAAGGTTCTGTTCAAGTGTACAGCAGGAAGGTAGAGTATTTGTATTCGTTGGTGTTAGCCGCCTTGGAGTTTCTTTCGGAAAAGAGGTTTGGATTCTAAAGTCTTGCACTTTTGTTTCCTAAAATTGGTGTTAGTTTCTGCTTAAAGCCCAGTCTTTTACAGCAAAGCAGTCGTTTTACCCCTTCTATTGTTTGATATAATCACATATAATCACACACACACACACACACACACACACACACACACACACAGAGGTTTGGATTCTAAAGTCTTGCACTTTTGTTCCTAAATTGGTGTTAGTTTCTGCTTAAAGCCCAGTCTTTTACAGCAAAGCAGTCGTTTTTACCCCTTCTATTGTTTGATATAATCACACACACACACACATGTGAATTCTAAGTCTAATGGTTGTTGAGAGTTTTTTTTATAGAAAAGGACTAAGTAGGGTGTTAAATAACCCTGTTGATTAATCCAAATGGGTTTCATAACAAGTTATAACTGGAAACTGGGGAAAATTTGATGTAAGGGTGTGATGTAAGTAGACTTAATAGCTAACTTGGAAGGCAAAAAAAATGTGTACTGCTCTGAAGGCAATCTTGCAGAAGAAATTTGGATTCTAAATTCTTGATCTTGTTTCCTAAAATGAGTGGCTGAGCAGCTGATTGTATGAAGTGTCAAACTTGTAATTATAGGTACACTGTAGCAGTAATGTTGTAAAACAAATAAACACTGCAAATTATGTTTTGGATTCAAATTTATGGTTCCATGCGGCTAAAGCCAGTGCCTAGGGCTCTTATATGCACACACAACACACACAATCCTTTGTTTTGTCAGGAAGTTTCTGGACTTCCATTGAATTTGTTGGGAATATTCTTTGCAGTCCTGTTTGAGGTTTACTTAGGACTTTTGTTGGGAGCTCTGTTTCTTTAAGAGGCTTGTGCCTGACCTAGAATTGCAGGCAGATGTATGGACTTAGATCCTGGTAGTAAGTCGGAAGAGCATAATAACATGTGTATGATGAGTTAATTAAACTTTGGTTGCTGGTTACACAAATTAGGTTTCCATGAATTTCCTTTTTCAATTGGTTCACATGCCCTGGTTTCTTGATAGATTGCCCATGTTCAATTTTGTCAAAGTTGTAGCCTGGGCTGGTTTTTTTAGTTCCAACTTCAGGTGAAAATGGTCTACGCTGTGCAAGTTAGGAGCTGAAGTGAAGAGATTAGTCTCACCTACAATATGATTGTTTGTATACAACAATTTGATAGTAATACAGATCACAGTTACCTTCAATTCAAAGAAAAGGGAAAAAATTAGAGTTTTGAAAAAAAGAGAAATTAGGGTTTGAGAAAAGAACCAGATAAATTTGGATTCACACTCCTTCGCCACGGGCTTCACACTCCTTACGCCACGGGCTTCACACCCAAATACTCAAGAGCACACTTAAGAGATTTTAACTGAAAAAGTTTTTATTTAATCACTGCCTATTATAAAATAAGTCTGATATTTATTTATAGGTTTTTACAAAAGAGCACTTTTAGGAGATTTACTGATGTGATACTAAATATCCACATAAAAAAATAACTACTTAAAATAAACAAGGCATGAAAATATTGGTGTGATGTCCTCATCATCCCCCCGGGGGGGTGGGAGAGAGTCGACACTGTCGAGTGAGGATATCTCTCACGAAGCATCTCAATCGGGTTATGATGGTGGCTGTGGCAGCAACACTAATGCATCACATCGAGAGCAAGGTGGAGGTAGAGCCGGCTTCCGTGACAAGCAGGTAGCCGTCGACGGGAGCTCGGGCAAGGTACACGCAACATGAGAAGTCAACTCTGCTCCATTGACATTTAACCCACATATCAAGGTACCAATCTCTTGTGAACCTGTCTCCTGGAGAAAAATCTGTAATGGATTGTACACAACAGTCGATCTCAAGAAAATTGAGGCCCTTATAACTGCCAAAAATGGTGTTAGCTTCATAATAGGTTCTGCTGGAAGATCTACAAGGGTCTTAATAAGTAGCTCTTCAACTTCCATGGGCCGTAGGGAAACCTCTTCTTGTGGTGACACCAACTCAGCAACAACTTCTGTCTCTGATTTTAGATCTTCAACAATCTCTATCACTTTGCCTTCTAGCGTTGTCACTATGCCAACGAGGATCTTCTTATATTCAACGATCATATCGTTAAATTGTAGCCCTGAGGTGTGGAGCATACCGAGTATGAAGAAGTTCTTGTAAGACAATCCAATTTTGACAGTCATACAATTTTGATAGTTGATATGACTGTCTTCTAACTACCAATAAGCTACTTCAGCCAGCTTCATTTGGGCATAGTGGCACTTCTGCGCAGGTGTCAAAGAGAAATATTTGAAGAAATATTCAAGTTGGTTTTCACACCTTTCATACCTATCCTGATCATTAGAACCACGAAAATACGAGAGAACTGCATACATGTTACTTTCAACCTCCTTCTCATTACCATTAGTATATATGTATTTGCCACAAAAGTAAAACCTCATGAATAAAATTCAGTGCATAAATATCAGAGGTTACTCAAGAAATTCAACGGCTCGAATTGGACTCCGAACGAATGAGAAACGACCTCTGGACTGCGGTGTGCTGATCTGTTGAGCTGATTCCGGTAGACAACCGAAGCTCGAAGTTGGATGTGAAGGCTGTAGACGTGTGGTATTGGTCTCCAAGAACCCGTCGCTTCAAAAATGGCTCTATTCGGACTTGAAACAAGCTCAGAATAGCCTTCAGAAGAACTGAACCGCAATTGAACTGTTTCTGTATTGGGTTGGCTTACTGAGTGGGCTCAGTGAGTTAGTTCACTGAGTCAGGCGAGTCAACTCGCTGAGTCAGGGTCAGCTGACGTCAGCAGTTGAACATGTGACATCAGAGAGAGATCAGCGGGTTGGGTGTGCTCCTAGCGGGTCGGGTTCGACTGGATCTGACCCGATATGATCAGATCCAATTAGTTCAGATCAATCTCGTCCCGATTTGATCGATCTCCTCACCCGATCGGACGAGGTTGGAGGCGACCGCTGAGGAAGTGGCGAGTTGATCTGATCCCTTGCCGACGATGATGGACGAGGTTGGAGGCGACGACAGAGGCGGTGGACAACGACGAGGGTGAAGATCAGAGCTACTATGGTTGTTGGAGGTGGCGATGGAGTCGCAGAGACGCGACAGCGTGTTGCCTCGGCGAAGTCGTGGTTAGTCGTCGATGGTGGTTTGGTGGAGGGTGGCGCGGAGATGATGTTTAGTGGCAAGAACGATGGCGGGGTAGGTGACGGATCTGGCAGATGAGTGGTTACGATGGTGAGGATGATGAGGATGATGGTGAAGTTGGTGGATGACAGTGTTGGTGGATGGTCGTGGTGGTGGAGTAGGCAGTGGCGGTGGTAGAGCTTCAAGATGATTGTGGTGGCGGATCTGGCTGATTGGGGTGATGGTAGTGGTGGATGATGTCGTTGATGATGGTGGCGGTGGTGTTGGATGGCGGCGGAAGGTCGACGACGAAGATGGTAGGGCCTGAGCTGTGACGAAGAGGGTGAAAATGATGGTGAGGACGATGATGGTTGATGTTGGTGGAGATGTGTAGATGATGGGGGATGATGGTGAGGATCGGTGGGAGCGAGGGAAGGTGATGGTGGGAGAAGCATGCGTGATGGTGGGAGAAGCAGGTGGCTGCAAGCGGGGACTTGGGTTTGTTGATGGAGGATGATGATGATGGAGATGGGAGGACGGTGGGGAGTTTTGAGGCGGCGGGAACTAGGGAGGAAGATGAACAATGTTGATTTGGAATTTTTGGGAATTTTCAATGGAATTTTGGGATTTTTTGCTCCAATGTATTTTTTATAATTTCAACTGAGATTGCAGTTGAATTTTGAACAATAATATGTTTTTTGGAATGGATCTGAATTTGATCAAAATCTAGGATTTGTGGAGATGAAAATGAAGAAGAAAAATATTGAAGGAGATTGGAATCAGAAGTTCTGATACCAAATTGATGTAATACAGGGTCACAATCACCTTCAATTCAAGAAAAGAGAAAGAAAAGAGAAAACTTGGGATTTGAGATTGAGGAAAGAACCTGATAAAATTGGGCTTCCGCACCCTTTGCACTATGAGCTTCACACCCAAATACTCAAAAGCACACTCAAGAGGTTTTAACTAGAAATGTTTTCATTTAATCATTGTCTACTAATAAAATAAGTCTGATGCCTATTTATAGGCTTTTACAAAAAAGCACTTTTATGGGATAACCGATGTGGTACTAAACACCCACATATAAAAAAACTACTGAAATAATGTAAGATAGAAAAACACTGGTGTGATGTCCTCATCACAAATCTAATTTGATACATTCCTAATCATGCATTGCCCCCACCTCTTAATTCATAATTTGTTTTAATTTTTTATTTTGGTGCAATTGATCTCTGCATCATTACTCGCAAATCAGTCTCTAGCATGTCGGTTTTCTTTTAATATAGCTGGTGCCTGCATCACTGTACTCTTGGGCTATCACTCTCAGTATTAATGTTTATACTGCAAATACTTTCTGATATACTAGTATTCTTCAACATGCAATTTTCTATTTTTCCCTCCAATTTATATATCGGTTTAATCTTAATTTTAGATCTATTGATCTCTTCATCATTATGCACAATTGCGTCATTTTCAATAACTGGTTCGTTCATATCTGTATTCTCGGGCTATTAGTTCCTTGTGATTTGAATGATATTACCTTTTCTATCCCTCTTTAATAATGAATATGTTTAAGAGAAGATGGTTAGTTCCTTGTGATTTGAATGATATTACCTTTTCTATCCCTCTTTAATAATGAATATGTTTTAGAGAAGATGGTTTTGGATATTAGCATTTTGTTACAAGATAATTAGAAACTGTTTTATACTGTCAGATTCTTTGGCCTTTTCTTTTTCTGATTATTCGCTGTTCATTAAAAAAAAAAATGGCTGCATAAATTCATAATCTTCATATTAAAATTTTCAAGTGAAAGTCCAAAGAAATATGTTGTACCTTGTGTGCCAATATTTTGCAAACTCTTCTGTTGAAAGAGCTCACTGCCCGACACCCCCCCCCCCCCCCCCCCCCCCCAAAAAAAAAAAAAAAAAAACACCCACCCACCCACCAGTTTAGTTGGCAGTTGCTTTTGATTTATGGTTTATCATGCTGTGAACTGAAGAATTTACATGTTACAACAGACAAGATCAACAGGAGAAAACTTCTTTACAGCCAGATGGAAGCGAATCCAATGCAGTTGTTGACGATGAGAATGAGGTTTTCTTGGGGTTAGATGATGTCCCTGGTACATGACAGGAACTTGCCATCTGGCTTTTGTCTTTCTCAATCTTGAACATAAAGAAATTCACTGAGTTACTATTTTGCAGTGGAACCTAAGAATCACCTGGTTCAGGGAATAGATAAAGAAGACACATCAAATCATTTTCTGAAGCCCCCTGCAAATTTGCTTGTACTGGAAGGGGACTGTTTGGATAGCAGTGGAGATAGCGGTGAATTAGAATCATATCTGGTAGTCTTATTTTGAATTTTTCCCCGAACAAACCTTCTTTTGAATTATAATTAGATGCCGGCGAACATTAACATTGTGACTTTTAAAACATATTTTCCTACTCAGGTTTATTGTATTATTGTTCTTGCAGTTAGCTACCTGCAACTTTTACAGAGATTTTCTTCTTTTGGACCCATGTGATGCTGGGGCTGTTTATAAATTTCTAAAAACAAATGGGGCTCACCAAGAACAACACGCACTCCGTAAAGATACCTCAGTGAAGTCTAAACATCTCTGCAGTAGTTTTGCTTCTCCAATTGGAAAATCTGGAGGAACTCCTTATAGGTCAAGTTTTGGGAAGAACCAAGGTGTCACTCAAAATGAAACTTCTGAGTGTAACCATGCATATGAAAATAACAATGATAATCTGTGGCTTGAGCCGCCTTTAGACCATGATTGTCCTCTGGATGATATGCATCATGAAGAGGGACCAAGTTTTGGAGTTTCAAATGACGTAAATGATTCGGACAGTGATAGTGATGATCCATGGAAGCCTTTAAATCCTCATGAACCTGGAAATTTGAAGATAAAACCGTTCAAAGCAAGTATGATATTTTAATTTTTGTTTAATTCTGATATGAATTTAAAACACCGAATAATATTTAGTGTTATGAATTTCTTTCCCTTTTTTCCTTATTCCTTTGATTAGGTAAACCTTTTGGAAGACAGGTGATTCATAATTCTAAACAGAACATAGTAACTTCTCAATTTCCTATTGCTAAAGTGGATGGCATAATCAGCCCAGAGCTTGCAGCGTCGTTTGAAGCAAAGCTCCGTTTACAGGAAAAACAAAATGCATCTCAATCCCCTCCCTATTTTGAAAAGGTGCTGTTGCATTGTGTTATTCTAACCATGTGAAATTTTATGCACGTTTATGTGATAGTAACTTTCTTACTGCAGCTACGGAGATCATTTACAAATGGAGAAGAAACCTTTGATGCTTTTAGCGGTATTGATGATGAAAATGATGGTGTTGGTGACTTTCCTGATTATGAGCATGCTGATTTTGACCTACCAAACAATACATATGATATGGAAACAGAACTATCACCAAACAATATGATGGTTAGTCAAATTTCTTCTGTATAATTCAACGATTTTTAATCTCATGTGTCATTTGATGCATGTTTTGTGTAAAATTGATATGCAGAAAGATGCTGCTGCAAATTTTGATGAGACACAAGCTTTTCCACAAGATGATCCTTGTTCTCAAGCAAGTTTGGAAGACCTTTGCCGCTCACATTTGGTAAAGAAGAACATCTCTCTATGTCTTTGCAAGCTGGTTTGACCTTTTTAAAATGCATGATAGCTTTTTACTGGTAATACATTCTCATTTCTTCAGCATTAAGTGTTTTTTACAGGTATATAACAACACAAAATGTTGTAAAGAAAGACAGTACATAAAATTTTAATGAACGAATTGATCGCTCTAATAACAAAGTGTCCATCATTGCAAAAAAGGACTAATTGCTCAGAGATTAAAGAAAAACGCGAACCTGTGTTTGATGAAAGGTTTTTAACTCTGAACTTTTAAAGTTGTCTTCAATGGAATTGTCTATTTAGTTGATTTTCTTTCACCACTGAGCTGAACCTGACTGGCCGAAAGGTGAGCTGGCTTGTTACCAACATACTTGAGAAAGCATGTATTTCTCAGTCTAGTTATTTTTAGCTGTGGCTGGGATTGGTATTTATGGCTGGTACATGACGATGTTCATACCAATAGGATCATAGGTTTCTCCAGGGCATGTTACAGTTGGTCACTTTGGGCACTTGTTTCCATTGGCATTAGTGATATATCAGACTGTCAGAAAATAAAGGAAGAAATGATGGTATACATGTTTTACCACAATGCTTAGCTTTTCTGTAATATAGTTGGAACTGGCTTTGTGATTGGTCTGTGTGCCAAAAAGTTATGATATCCATACACATCAGGTCTTAGGTTTGTTGGGGTGTGTAACATGTGTTACATCGGTCACCATTGGCCACTTGTTTTCATTTTAATCCACTAGTGAATCATATTGTCGAAAAGAAAAAAGAAATGCTGGTATCCACATTTTTAGTGCCATGCTTAGCTTTTCTATAATATAGAAGTAAATGCATCAATTCTGGTGCTCCATCCAGCATATAGTAAATGTCTTCTCAGCATGTCGAATCCTGATCCATTAATCCCAAATGATTGCTTTTTAATACATACCTCCTAACACATTTACATTCTATGGAGTACTATTTTCCTGTGCCTCAATTTTCTGGAAGGTTTTGTGGCAGATTATAGTGGAAAAACTCAGACCTGAACATATCTAACTATGGCTGCCACATGGAGATTTTAGATGGCAGACGTCGTGTTACATCATGATTTGGGGCTTCTTGTCAGTTGTTGGATAGTTAGCTACACCAAGCAAATAATGTGCATTGATATATTTAATCTAAATGTAATATCCAAAATTTTATCTATTTAGATAGAGATAATAAGTTAAAAGTTACAGGATTAATGGTGAGATAGGTTTATCCAAGTCAAGCAATAAAATGAGTAATGTAAAAGGGATCAGCACAATGCATTACAACCTGTGAGTGATTCGAGTTTCGCAAAATACACAATGAGCAATAACTAATCTGGTGTAATTCAAATAATCTAGTGCAACTGTATGTGAAAAATGCCATTTTGGGCAATATGTCCAGTTAAACTACAACATATAGCTGACATTGACTAGACATTCATTATTAACTAATATTTCACTTCATTTCTAGGCAGCCAATGCTTAAATCAGCTGATATATAGAATGGTGACCACTTGCCAAAATGGAGGCTGTGAGAAATGGGATTTGGACTATGACTGTGACATGGCTATCCCCACTGTTCCATGTAATTTTTTGAGGGTCTATATAGTCTTAAATGATTTTCTAATTTTTTGATATATAGTTGTCTAAAGTGGAGAAATAAATAGAAACTTTCTATAGCCAATTAAATTTTGGGACAAGGAGAAATAAGAAATACTGGCAAGGATGAATTAGTTGAAAAATACTAAAGGAGAACTGCTGAAATTGTTTATTTATTCAAGATCTGGAACTGAATGAATCTTGACAATGGACCACGACCTGGAACTGAATGAATCTTGACAATGGACCATACTCCTATTTATCGTTGAACATATAAATAGACACGCCCCTAAGGTTGAAGGAAGGTGCAAGAACATTGCTTTTCTTGCTTTTGCTAACATGGTCAGGGGAATATGATTACTGATGAGGCCAGTTTTAATGTGGGTTATTGGGTATTCTTAAAATCTTTAATGTCATTGCTGAGCTTTACTCTCATTTTCAATATTTTCTTGGTCCTTGCCCATCCTCTGCAACAGGCATCCTCCACCCCCCAAAATGTTCTACCATTCTTATGGCTATGTCTATCCTTTTCCCTTTTGATGGTTGGTCTGAGCAATGAGGAGAACCGGTATGTGGCCTGTCATTTCACTTCTCAGAATTCCCAAGCTTAACCAATACTCTTATCATGAAAGGTTTGATGGAGGAACATGGTGTACATAAAATGGGAATTTTTTTTTTTTAATTAACCATTACACACCTCGTTTTACTTGCTATCAAATAACATAAAAAATTCTCATGGCTAATTAGTGAATGTTGGGGAGGCAGTTTCTGAGTGCTCAGCTCTATACACTTACTGGTGTCTTCTTCACACTTGAGGTTGTCTTACTGAAAGGTTCTGAAATCTAGAATTGGCTATCCTTATGCAAATTAACAAGGGTTGAATGGAGTGTCATTTTTTGGCATGCATGTGCTCATGCATGACTTTTTTTTTTTTTGGGGGGGGGGGGGGGGGGGGGGGGGGAGGGATTTGATATTCCCTTTTTTCCCTCAAATTTGCCAGCTCATCTTTTTCATGCGTTGTAACTTTCTTCAGTTCAGATTCTATTTGTACCCAACTAAGTTATGATAAAGAAAAAACTTGTGGAGAACTATATGATAGGGTGCTCCCAGTCAAGTCAAACAGAGTGGAATCTGTAGACTTCAGGTCCTGGAGGGGAAGACAAAACAATATATGGGTGAAATGCCGCTTTGTTAGCTGATTATTGATGAGAGCATTGTGGAGGCTAATTGAGTTACCTTGGCTGCTATGTATGAGTATTGATACTAGAGGTTTCCTAGATGGTTTTGTTTACCTATGTTCAACAACAACAACAATAACAACAACAACTAAGCCATTTGTCCCAAGTATTTGGGGTAGGCTACATGAACCAAAAGAGAATTACGCCGGATCGGGCACATAGATCAGCTTTCTCCACTCATTCCTCTCGAGCAATATGCCTTCACTAAGACCTTTAGCCTCTATATCTTGTCGTATTACCTCCATTCATGTTTTCTTCGGTCTCCCCTGCGCTCTTTAACTTGCCCTAATTTGATACGCTCTACTCACTGGACTGGCGTATCTGTAGGTCTACGTTGCACATGACCAAACCAACGTAGGCGGTTTTCTCTCATCTTCTCTTCTATAGAGGCTACGCCTATCTTAGTAAAAATATCCTCATTTCTCACCTTATCTTTCCTCGTGGTATCACACATCCAACAAAGCATGCACATCTCTGCTACACCCATCTTCTGGGCATGATATCTCTTTATAGTTCAACATTTTGTGCCATATAACAAAGCTGGCCTAATAGCAGTCTGATAAAACTCTTCTTCTGCCATAACGGAATATTACAATCACATAAAACTCTTGTTGCGCTCCATTTTAACCAGCCGGCTTGGATCCTCTGGTTGACATCACTATTGATCTCCCCATCCTTTTGAATAATAGAGCCCAAGTACTTAAAATGACTGCTCATCAGTATTTCTTGACCATCTAGTGTCACAATACTATAATTTCGGATTTTTGTTTACTGAATTTATACTCCATATACTCTGTTTTGGTCCTACTTAATCTAAAATTTCGAGATTCTAGAGTTTGCCTCCATAACTCCAATTTTGCATTTACCCCAGCTCTCGTTTCATTGTCTAGGACAATATCATCAGCAAATAGCATAGACCACGGTATCTCATCCTGAATAGCTCTAGTAAGCTCATCCATCACTATGTTAAATAAGAATGGACTCAATGCAGATCCTTGATGCAATTCAATTGTGATAGAAAAATCACTTGTTATGTCTCTACAAGTTCTGACATTTGCCACTACTCCATCGTACATGTTCCTGATTATGTCAATATATTTGATGGGCACTCTTTTTCATCAATGTCCACCATAATACCTCTCTTGGCACCTTATCATAAGCTTTTTCTAAATCAATAAAGACCATATGCAAATCTCTCTCTCTCTCTCTCTCGAAATCGCTCTATAAGTTACGAAGCAAATGAATAGCCTCTGTCATCGATCGTCCCGGCATGAACCCAAACTGGTTCTCTGATATTTTAACATTCTGTCTTAACCTGTGTTCAATTACCCTTTCCTAAAGCTTCATTGTGTGACATATGAGTTTTATTCCACTATAGTTTGAACTCTGGATGTCACCCTTGTTCTTATAGAGGGGTACTCTTTCTTCACTCATTTGGCATCTTTTTAGTTAGCCAAATCTTGTTAAAGAGGTTTGTCAGTTATCTTACGCCCACCTCTCCTAAGCATCTCCATACCTAAATAGGAATTCCATCCGGGCCAACATCTTTCCTTGACTTCATCTTCTTCAAAGCCTCTTTAACTTCAGATTCGCTAATTCTTCGCATATAATTACGGTTCATATCTTGACACTGACTGGTAAGGACATCCAAATCTTGAGTAGAACTACCATTGAACAATTTGTCAAAATACTCTCTCCATATTTCTTTAATTCTTCATCTCGAATTAAAACTTCTAATCTTCATCTTTGACACACCATACGATACATAAGTCTCTAGTCTTTCTCTCTCTTATTCGAGCAATTATATATATATCTTTTTCAACCTCTTTGATGTCCAACTTCTTATATACTTCTTTGTACACTTTAGTTCTTACATTCCCTTTCTTAACCTCCTTCTTGGCTGGCTGGCTTATGTTCGTAGTGGTATAATCAAATTGTATAAAATATGGGGTTGTAAATGGATTGCCCATGTTAGTTGTAGCTGATAGTTGTTACATTCATTAATTTCAGTCACAATAAGTCTCTAGTCTTTCTCTCCCTTATTCGAGCAATTCGATATATATCCTTTTCAACTTCTTTGGTGTCCAACTTCTCATACACTTCTTTGTACACTTTAGTTCTTGCATTCTGAACAACTTTTTTAGCCTCCTTCTTGGCTAGCTTACTTATGTTCATAGTGGTATAATCAAATTGTATAAAATATGGGGTTCTAAATGGATAGCCCATGTTAGTTGTAGCTGATAGTTGTTACATTCATTAATTTCTGTGCATTACTGTTTTCACAAAATGCAAGAAGGTTGCACATTTTCAAGGGAAGACACCTTTTGAAATGTTCTTTAGTAGAGAAAATAATAGAACACTGATATCTCCTTTTGATGACCTGCTGGTGTTTACAACTTTAATATGGTTAAGGGAAATAACTCTTTGAATATTACTAATAATGTGAAAAGAATTATACTATCAGTGCAAGTGTTACTTTTGATTAGAGAATCACTGGGTTTATGGCAAATAGTGTCGTGCATTATGATAGCAAACCGAGGTTTCATGTCTACCGCTACATCTACATCGATCAATTTTACTGGCAGTGACAGTAGGGATATAAGAAAGTTGTGGAAACAGTTGTTATTCATTTTGTTCAGCTTTTTAAGGTGTGCATGTTACCAGTGAAACCTTGAATTTTTTCTACTGGAGGCAACATGGATATGGAACTATTGACTAGTTCCAGGTTCAATTTCAGAGCCATTCAGTGAATTGACTGTTGTGGCTCAAATTTGATGGGTTTACGGGTCACACATAGGACTTGGTGGTGGTTTTTTTCTCTTCTACAGAACTGTTTTTTCAATTCCACATCTTTTAAGGGCTTCTGTGTCCTGGAATTTTGTATTAATACCCTGTTAAAGTTGCGACTGGTCTTGTTGTTTCCTGGTTTTACAAGTTACAACCCAATTTGACTGCATTTTCTTTTTTTTTTCTTTTTTTAAAGGTCAGCTGAAAGTACCCTTCATTGTAGTAGAATTTTGCAGTTACACATTCTTGCCTACACAGTTACAGTTGCTATTGTTACAAGGGGCTGTTCCGGCATATCTTATAATTCAGTCTAAATATTGTAGTCATACCCTATTTATTAAAGAATTCTCCACTATCATCAACTTTTCCATGAAGCAAAATTATGCACATCTTGCTGGGCCATGATCTGTTATGCCATGCTGTACATCTGTTCTGTTCACTTGGCTTTGTTTAGTTTTAGAGTGCTGCTTCGATCATACTGAATATCCCTTGACACAGGATGCTCTTCTTGCTAGCATAGCTGAAAATGAGAAACAGACTGAGTTGGCTACACGAGTTTCAACATGGAAGCAGCGGATTGAACAAACCTTGGAAGAGCAAGTAAGTGTTAGGACTTTGAATAGCTCTACTAATTTTAAAATACATCATAGTGAAGATTCCAAAGACAGCTGACTAGCTGAAGTTTTTTGAATCCATCATAAATGTGGCTCCTCACTTTTGCCTGCCAGGATACCCGTTCCCCTTTTGATATACATCAATACGGTGAGATAGTTCTGGACAAACTATCTTTGGAAGCAGATAGTGGTGGAAGCATGCCTTTCACAGACGTTGTAAAGGGCCAAGCAAAACATGATGTTGCTCGAACATTTTCTGCTCTCCTGCAGCTGGTGATCTCCTTCTTCCTAGAATTAATATCTTGAATTTTGTTATGATTCAGATAATTTTATCTCAGGTGAATAATGGGGATGTCGACCTGCAAAGAGCACCAGCCAACAATGAGTTAATATGTTACACCGCGGAAAATCCTTTTACCGTTAAACTCCTCCGTAGCAGCAGGAGAAAAGAGGAAATGGTAATAGGTTCATCAAGGAAGAGAGTGAAGTCCCCATCAAGGAATAGGCACAGCAGCAGAGCTAATACCTCCATCTCAGAAGTCATCTCACCCTCAAAACCATCACCTCAGAATGGCAGGTTGTCTGTTAAGCTCGGCAAAGGCACGGTTATTCGATGCACTCCTGAGGGCAAGAGGAGGCGAAGGTCTCGGTTAGCAGAAGCAGTTGATCTGCAGCCTGCGGGATGACTTATAAAAGAAATTCTTTTTCCATTCATCAACTGCCGCTGGAAGCCTGGATGCTTTCAAGAACACAGCACTACAGTTTTTTCATGTACAAGATCGAAGATCTACTAATAATTAAGCAGGATGCTCCACTTTGTATTGTATCTTAAGATTTAGGCTGTTAGATATTATGTATTGCAGATTCTCAATGTATGTATTATCTCTAATCTATGTTAAGCTCTGTTCAACATGTAACAGTAGATGTTTTTAGTGGGAAATGTGATTGTGATACCGTTCCAAATCTTGTTTCTCGTCACAATTGAGTTGAAACGTGTAGAGTATCAGCAAACATGAAATTGAAACAGGAATTTTTAAAATATGATGCTTTGAGATGTGCAGATTGTTTTTCATCAAGCTGTACTTTCTTGTGGAGAAGCTGAGTTTAATTTTGTTAGAATCTTATGCTTTCTCTCAAGCGTATAACGTACTGTTCATGGTTTTCTAGCATTATTTTTGCTCTTGTGCCAAACATGTATATATGGTTATCAAAAGATTTGGGGGGTATGTATCTAAAATACCCAACTACTAATTGGACACTCCTAAATTGTACAACTCTATCGATAACTTTTGTCAAGGGAAATTAAGGTATCTGCAAACATGGGTAGCGTCGTCTATGAATTACTGCAGATCACTGGGATCGGGAGTATGCCGGGAAATATTCTTCTCATTATTTCTTCAACAAGGGGTTAGAATGGTAGTGAGTATCAGCTCTACGAGGAGTTGTATGTTTTATTGCAAAACTAAAGATATATATGTTCCCAAAATGCAATAGATAATCTGGCACTAATATCTAATTGTTCTTCAGACACTTTTGGGAAGTGAAAAAAGTAAATATTGGATAAATGAGTGAGATTTATGTTGAACTTTAAATAGATCTTCCAATATAAAATTGTCCAAACAAGAGGAGAATTTTCATGGAGTTCACTTAAGCCTGCCTAATACTGTTATGAAGTTTTACCTGCAGGTGTATACTATGACTTCTACATTCATCAGCTTGATGAAGGAATTCTGAACAAACTACCTCTGATTTTTTTGACATCCTTTGTGCTCATATAGGTACTAGGTCTGTTCGCTACTGTGTTTATATGCTGAATTCTAATTTACTGAATTTATAATAGGTTTTTTATTTAAAATAAATTGTTAGTTCCCCCCCAAACCCAAATTAAGTTATCCTTGTATTTTTCCCCCCTTTATTGACAACTTCATTCATGAACCAACAGAAGTTTTGTCATCATGAATAATTTGTAAATTATTTACAATTATTTCATCTATTTTACTCACAGGTTATTGTTTAATTATGTTTGCTGATTATGTGTGATCTTTTACTGTATTTTCTTTTCTGAAGGCTAATCAATATGTACATGAAACATACCTTATTTCTATATTCTGAAGTTCCTACAGAAGTTCTGGAAATATTCAGTTGGCTCTCTATGTTTCCTTTCAGTTCCAAATAATGATCCCTTACCTAATTATTCCCAAGTATTCTGAAAATGTGAGTGTAGGTTTGTGACAATGGGATAAAGTGCCTGAATGTTCAGAACCAGCTATTACATGAAAACTTCACTGTTTCAGTCTCAGGTGACCAGAGGGCTTATCTACCTGCGCAGAGACTCTGACCGACAGTGAACTAGCATTGTGCAGCTACAGATCCGTTTTATGTAGTCTCCTACTCAGGAGGAAGTAAATGAAGATATGCTCGGAATATACTGGACACACCAAGTGGTATCTGTTTCCAGCTAAAATTGGCATTACATATCAGCATGGTCGCTATGAAAATGGGATATTACATTATAATCTCATGAGCAGAAGTTGAAGAAGGGAAGAATTGCATGGACCTTCTGGAGTTGGCGTCTCTAATTTCTAAAGATCATGCGTGCGAAAACACTTATTTCCTTTGAAATGCCATGCTAGGCGTCGTCATTTTCTATTCTAACTCAGCAATACATCATTTGTTTACAGTGACGAAACTCTTCAATGGACTTGAAAGCATTTCCCAGAGAAATATTTTCATTCTAACAATAAACTAGGAAGTTTAAAGAGAACACTTATGCCTTGAAGATTTAAAGTAAGTTGAAGAACTTGAGGCTGAAGAAGATGATGCATACCATTGTTTTTTCATCCTTTTGCAGTCGGTTAATTGTAGGACTTGACGAATACTTATGAAACTTAGAGGCTGAAGAAGATGATGCACACACTAGATGTGAAGTGGAAAAGACTCCCAGATACACAATTTACCAAGAAAACTCATGGCAGTATACTTAAAGAGTTGATAAAAGGGGATCTACAAATTGACGTTTTTAATATTATTGATGATAATTAGGGACATGTGTGAAGACTTTCTAGTTTGCTTCCAACATTATAGAACTGCAGAAAATATAACTAAAACTTACAAAACAAACAAATTATGAGCGGGACAAAAAATTAAATGAAAACCGTAAGTTTTTTAACTCTGAATGTAAGAAACAGAATCCAGATTGATTCATTGGCAGACAAAGCGTTTAGCGCTTGAGACAACTATGACCCTTTGGCCTCATGCATTTTATGTGAATTGGTCCATTGACAGAAAGCTTATGTGAATTCTATTGCTTTTTACATAAACAAAGACTAGGAGGGCAAACAACAAGATGGCCAACCAAAACACAGAAGCATAAAAAGAGGAACAGAGTGGCAGAAAAAGCACAGAATTGCTGACACCAGCACCAGCACCAGAAAAGAACCACACAGAAGCAAGTAATAAAATTAACACAATATCAAGTCACCAAAGAAAATTGCAAGGATCCAGCAATATCAGATCAGGAGATCTTTGATGCAATATTTTGACAGGAAATCAAACTATCCTCGTTGGCAAGAACTGTCTTTAAGCAAGACATGCTGCAAGGATACTTCATGGTGGAGGAGGTACCCGTATCCAATACCTGGATGCTAAAAATCTTGGCGAATACTTCCTCAGATACTTCATAAAATCTATAATGTATACCATATGTATTGGAGGCAGATCAATGATTAAAGTTAGTAATTTAACATATAGATGATGTGATTCAAAATTCAATTTGATTTATGGGATACATTTATATAATTTTTCCATTATAAATGATATAAAAGACAATGAGTATTCTAGTACGATTTCTTTAAGTTAGAAGTTTATTTTATAACCCACATTTTTGGCACATGTATATACGTCCAGGGAACTTACTAAATGCTATAAATGTTAATTGGTATAAATGATCCTGAATTTTCAGGATTTGCCAAATCCTATGAACTCGTATCAGGTCATGTTCTTACTAGTGCAACATAGTGGCATGCAATGGACAGTCTTAAGGAGAATCCTGCAGTAAACTCTGCAATTCTCTAATGGGGGAAAAGGAACAATAGAGAATAAAGCATACAAAAGTTATTATAATGGCCTACAGCAGAACATCATGCCTTCATATGTATTAGAAAAAAAGGGAAGCATGAATTACCTATCAAAAGTATATCTTCTGGACATGAGCAATCTTGGGCCAGTCAGCCCGGCATCTGCAAATCTGGATGGCAATTTCTTGAATCAATTCTTGTAAGGAGCATGAGAGCCCATTATCTGGCAATGATTTCAACTCAGGGCAGTCTTCCATCTTTAATTTCTGTAGACTGGAAAACTTTTGCAGGTTCGAAGGCAGGCATTGCAGATTGGGACACGTTTCAGAAGTGTCCTAAGAGTGTCAAAGGAAGTGTTGGTGTCCGACACGCATACAACTGCATGATAGAGTTCCCATCCTACATTGATTACACCAACTAGTAGCATATAACCTCAAAATAAAACTATTATTTTTGGGGAAAAAAATTCTATACCGTGTTTAAAGGCATTGCAATCTGGACAGCTTTAGTCTGACTTCCCATGAGAACCAGCAATAGTGAATTTCTTTTTAGGGTTTTACACAACTATCAATTTTTTTACCTAAGAAGAAGTTAAGATTTTCTTTTCGCCAAAAAGATCGGGAAAGAAAAAACCTGGTCAACTGATAGGTAAAGGAAATGATAGGCGTGCTGAAACCTCAAAGAACTGGTAGTAAGATGTTTTATTCAATTTTCCAAATTACTCAGAATCATTTTTCATCAAAACTCCCAAAAGAGCCATTAAACCATCAAGATTATAAAAAGAGTGACAAAGTTTAGAGATAGACTTCGTTACTTCCGGAAGGATTTGAGTATAAATTTTTCCCACTCAAATTCAATGCTACGATATTCAAACACAAGATCTACTCCGTGAAGTTGATCTACATTATTTAAAGTAAAAGTCAAAAATAAAAAATCAAGTGTTTTGTAGTTTTCTTGTTCATGCATTAAGTATGTACAAAATGAAAGGCCGAAAGTAGCATATTACTTAGATCTATGTCTTGATCCGACCATTTGATCATGATCTAAACATTTAAAAACTTTTGCATACCAACTTTTGCTAAGTTTCAAATATTCTACACCGTTAAAATAACCAACTCACTATTTCGATCGTTCATTTTGCGCCTACTTGATGAATAAGCAAAACGTATTTAAAACACTTAATTTTTTGTATTTTAAACGCTCTTAACAATATAGAACAACTCAAGCAGAGTGAATATTCAATTTGAATGACCGAACATTATATTTGAATGTGAATGATTCATCTTCAAAAAACCCAAGTCTATCTCACAAAGTTTATATCATTGCCAACAAACTCAAACCACTTTTGTTAATTACGGGGAGAGGGGGGGAAAATACTGCCTGGTTAACATTAATAATTTTGCAGAAAATGATCATATTCAATACCCTGCACATGTTTCATTACTTGCTAGGTAAAGGAAAATTACAAGAGTAAGTTTAACAAGTAGGGAACACCACAAACTAGGAGATAAAAGAATAACAAGTCACATAAGAAACATACACTACAAATAAAGAAATTCAAAGGAGGGGAAACAGTAGAGCAACTCAAGCTCTGGAGGTCTCATACCTCAACTTTGTCAGTCTGAACTGAATCACCAAACTGTTACCAATGTGCAAAGAAATAGGAGATTCCAATAGGAATATAGATATTATGGAAAAATTATTATTTCATAAAGAAATCAGTCTTGGAGTGCAAAGGCACCAAGGACAGGCTAAAATATAGAAGCATCTAAAAGGGCACAGAGTTGCAGACAACAATTACAGAAAGAAAACAACCAACAACAGCGCCACAAACAAAGCCTCCAAGATAGTGAGCCAAAAACCTAGAAACATCTAAACTTGCAGCACAGTAGCAAATAACAAGTAAATAGTAAAACCAATAAAAATCACCGAAGAAAATCCAATAAGTATACAGCAGCAGAAGATAAGAAGGGACTTCAATATAATCTTCTGACAGGAACATCTATCTTGATTCAACCTTTCCTTCGTTGACCAAATCCAGTCTTCTGGTCCCAAACTAGACCATCCAAGTAGACACATATGGATTACCTTTGCAATTCTCTGCTGGGAGAAAAGAATATATGAGTACTAAGCATCTGAAATTTCTTAAAGAATTTTGTCCTCTCATTCAGCAGACATGCAGTATACATATGAAATTGGAAAATGGGTGATATGTGAATGACCTGTCTAAGTATATCTTCGGAATACGAGCAAATTTCAGCCAGTCAGGGCCTGTATCCACTCTTAGCCTTTCCTTCATATCTGGATGACAATTCCTGAAAATTAATTCCTTAAGGGATCCTGGGAGCCCATTATCTGCCAATGACTTCAACTCTGTACGATCTTCTATCCTTAATTTCTGTAGGGTAGAAATATTCCGCAAGTTCAAAGGCAAGGATTGCAGAATGACACAATTTTTGAAGCTAAGCTCGTGGAGGGATGTGGGGTATTGCAGCCACTCCTCCTCCTTGACATCAGTAAACAAAGAGTCGTTGAGGATAAGGATTTCCAGCACCTGAAGGGAAGTCTGTCTCACTCCTAGAAGCTTCAAAGTGATCATTGCAGTGTCGTCAATACAGAGAGAGCGGGTTGATGACAACCATTCCCCAGCTTGTTGTTTTGAGAAAAAACTGCAGTTAGTTTGTGGCATCCTAGAATTGTGAAGGTTCTGAGGGATGTAAGACATTTCAATGTTTCTATGGATCTTAGCTCTGAAATTTTTTTTGACAGTCAAATCCTCAAGTGCTGTCAAGTGATGCAGACTCTCTTAAGGGATGTTATTTGTGGACAGCCAATCATCTTCAAGGTGGAGAGCGAAGTAAGATTTTGCAGGCAACCCAGCAGTGACATGTAGAGATTACCGCAATAACTCAGAGTAAACTTTTTCAAAGAAGAAGGGAGGAGAAGGTTACTGTTATCTGTGTGCATGAATTTCAGAGTTTCTCAGCTCCAACTATTCAAGGTAGACAAGGTGATGCAGACATCAAGCCACGTGTATGATTCGTGTATCACCGGTGGAGAAGATGTCTCGTTCCAGTTTCCTAATTATTGTAAAACTCTATAAATTTTAGTTTCTATATTTTGAGTTTGTTTATTTTAGAGCTGTATTTTTATTAGAAGTTTAGTTTCTAAAATTTGAAATTGTAATTCTATTTTGATTAGGAGTTTTACTTTGAGTTGTATTCAGTTTTGTACAAGCCTATAAATGACTTCTTTTATCAAATAATATGGAAGGCAATGAAAAAATTTATGAAATTTTTCACAAAATTTGTGAGTGATGAGTTTTCTCTCAAATATCTCTCTTTGTGTGTGAAGTTTTAGAGAAACCCTAAATTAGTGGTGTGAAATCCTAACTAGCCTATCATCTTTCATATCAAACCATACTTCTTATCTTCGATCTTTAAAACTTATTCTAAACCTTAATTCTATTTCTTCAATTCCCAATTTAAAACTCTAGAAAAAAATCAGAAAAAATATATTGCTATAGTACTACTGTGACAGTAAACTGAGATGTTACAGTAATAAGATCCACAATGAACAGTAACCCTGTTAAGTAAAACAGAAAAGCAAGTAAGTTGATTTTCAGGTCATATATCATTCGTTTGAAGTTCAAATCACACATGATTCGAAGCGTTTGATTCGTGAAAGCGAGTTCTGCACATCTACAATCATCACAAGGACATTGATGTCACACATGATTCTCAGTAGGTATGTTTCTTATCCAAATTGGTTATTTCGAGTCTGATATTTTAATCTCTAAGTTTTTATCGATTTAACTGCTATCCACAAATGTAAAATTGTGTGTATCAGCTTAGCTTTAAATTTGCTAGCTTTAATACTGATCGTAAAATCTTTTACCTGCATATTTATTATCTTTAATTGATTTATAATTAAAATTGGAGTAGTCTATACATGTTATTTTGTTTAACTCATATCCGCATTATTAGTTTTAATCATTTTTTACCAACAATCGTTTCATGTTGGTGAAGCGTGATTGAGTATTTTATTACTGATTTCAATACACGCATACACATTTCACATCAGTTTGATATCAGAGCATGGTTAGATAGGATTTGCATGATTAGTTCATGTTTATTTGCTTTATTACATTTAGTTTAAATTTTTGTAAAAATAAAATAAAAATTATGAAACATTGAAAGGTAAGCCTTTTCTTGAAATTCTGTACAATTTGTGTTTAACTAAGAAAGGGTACTTAATTTGATTTTATAATTAAGAAACGCCAAGTGTGAAAAATCTCCCACATGAGTTACGCCTACCTGACCAATTAGACTGATAAAATTGGGGTTGGACTGACTCGCCAAATTTAGAAAACAGATTTTTTTAAAAAAAACAAAAAAATCAAAATCCAAAACTCAAAAAAAAACATCTAGTCTAAAATTGTATATAAGAATCTTCAAACCACCACATGGATATACTAATTTTTGATGGTTGTCTATATTATTCTGGTTATTTGAGAGATCCTCAAATTCTTCTAAACTAGCTACAAAACATGAACATGTACTTCCTCCGATACTCACTTTTTGAAGCTGAGACAATCAGATTCGCTATCATGAAACTGACTGAACAAGCTAATTAATACTGGACCAATTTCATGAATAGGCGAGTATTTCATAGTCAACAATCGATTGAAACATGGGATAAGATGAAAGAATGCTAGAAACCAAGTATGTGCCATCATATTTTTACGAGTTTAGACCTCCCATATCTGTTCAATCCCGTAGTTCTAATACACTTTCATCCCTACCAAACAAACTCACTCCCTCGAAACAAATTATGAAGTCTCAACTAATACTTGATGATATCATGGCTAAAATTTATAACTTGCTCCAAATCATGAATTATTTCAACTAAAACTCGAAAAGTAATGTTCTTTGTGTGATCCTCACAGAGAATTCAAAGAAAAGTCTGATAACAATAAGATTAAGAACACTAAAAAGGATTTTTTCAAGATTAGTCTCATAACTAAGTGCTTCAAATGTCAAAATTATACGCATGTTGTTGTCAACTGTCCAAACCCATATATGATTGTCATCAATGACGGAGTTCTCATTGAAGCACCTATAACACTATTTATTCGAAAGTCATTCAAGTGATTAAGGAGTTTACTGTCATCCGTCCTTTTCTTTCTCTGACTTTACTGTCAATATCGCCTTCTCCGTCTCTTTTACTATCGACTCATATTGTCGTTACCTGTTTTGATTATCAAATTCTTCCTCCTCTACTGCCGGCACCATCTCTTTTTCTCTTATGGCTTATGTTAGGTAGTAAATCGAAATTCTTCACAGACCTTATCCCCATAGCCTATCAGCATAAAGTCATTGAGTCTGCATCACCCATTGCATCATTTTTTGCATCACATGTGCACACACCACACAATGAAATCAGTGATAAAATTGGACAAAACAATACCAGCCATGAGATACGAACAAATGATAGGAATAAATTAAATACTTTTAATGTTGGTGATGTTATTCTAAAATTTCATGCTTGTAGTTCTGATCAATTTCAAATCTTGATGAAATTAAACGATAATATTTATGTTATAGATCTTTCTAAGTATCAATTCTACTTCAATACTGACTGCTTAGTGGATTATAAAGATCTTGATGTTATTCTAATTGTTGATGAGCCATCTCCTGAGCCAATTTTCGAGAGTCCATTCCTTTCACCACTATTAGATGTTTTACCCTATATAGCATGTCAAGTTGATAAATTCTTAGATGATAAAATTATCACCACCAAACATAGTGGGATTCGAAAGTATCTAATTTGCTAGACATAAAAAGTACCAATTGATGATACATGACCAGACTAAAGTGAACTGCCAAAGATTGACCATGAAATTTTAAAGCAGCATGAAAGTACTTCCACTTTTAACTCGATAGATCGAGTTCTCTCCAACACGAGAAGAATGATACTGACATCAAGCCACGTGTATGACACGTGTATCATCGCTAGAGAAGACGCCTCGTTTTTTCTAGTAAAAGAACTCTATGTATTTTAGTTTTTTTATTTTGATTCTTTATTTTAGAGTTGTATTAGAAGTTAGTTTCTAAAATTTGAAATTGTAATTCTATTTTAATTAGGAGTTTTAGTTTGAGTTGTATTCAATTTTGTATAAACCTATAAAAAGCCTCTTGTTTCAAACAATATGGAAGATAATGAAGAAGTTTATGAATTTTTTCACAAAATTTGTGAGTGATGAGTTCTCTTCTAAATATCTCTCTTTGTGTGTGAAATCTTAAAAAATCTCAGATTAGTGATGTGAAACTCTAACTAGCCTATCCTTTTCTCTATCTCCTCTCTTTTCTTTCAACCTTAGTTCTTATTTTTGATCTTTAAATATTATTCTAAACCTTAGTTCTATTTCTCCAATTTTCAATTTAAAACCCTAGAAAAAATCAAAAAAAATATATTAATATAGTATCACTGTTTGAGTAAACCAAAATGCTAAATAACAAGATCCGTAATGAATAGTAAGCATGTTAAGCAAAACAGACCCAATAAGCAAGTAGGTTAATTTTCAAGCTATATCTTACCGGTTTGGAGTCCAAATCACGCACGGTTCGAAGCGTTGGATTCGTGCAAGCGAGCTCTACACATCTACAATCATCATAAGTACATTGAGGTCACAATTGATGCTCAGTAGGTACGGTTCTTATCCAAATTGGTTATTTTGAGTTTGATATTTTAATCTCTGAGTTTTTTTCGATTTAACTGCTATCCACAAATGTGAGATTGTGCGTATTTGCTTACTTTTAAATTCGCTAGTTTTAATACTGATTGTAGATTTTTTTATCTGCATATTTATTATTTTTAATTGATTTACGATTGAAATTAGAGTAGTTTATGCATGTTATTTTGTTTAATTCATATCTGCGTTATTAGTTTTAATCATTTCCTACCAACGATCGTTTTATGCTAGTGAAGCATGATTGAGTATTTTATTGCTGATTTTCATACACGCATACACGTTTCATATTACAAGGTCTTTGAACATTCCAACTGGCAAAGAAGTGAGGCCTCCACAGTCAATGATAGATATCTCCTTGATATGACTCAAGTGGTTTGGCAACATAAATTCTTCTAGGCTCGTCAAATTTGGGCACTCGTTGAGGGACAAGAAAGAGAGTGATGCATTGATGCACTCATACAGTTCCTAGTGCTTTCTTGTGATATTCTATTGTCAGTAGCATAACTATCTGATAAAGACCATGCTCCTCGAAGTACATTCAATCCCACTTTCGATAGCCTCAACTTTCCAAGAGAAACGGGAAGGCAGGGTAACTCCCTCAGCTTTCGGCAGCTCTTGATACGGAGTTCACACAGGCAACCGAATGATGGGCTTTCACTTGCTGCAAACAACTCTTCCCACACTGGCGTATTCGAGCACGCAAGTTTTTTCTAGAGCAGGGAAATCAGACTCTGCAATGCCAGAGAACAAGTGACCAACACACCTCACTGCATTCATGCTTCCAAATCGCAGAACCTTGAGAAAGGGCCATTGTCCAAGAGATGGAAATTGCTCCAAGCTTTAGCAGTTACCCCCAAAAAACTCTCCAAATTTGGGAGTGAATGATGCATCCAGCCATCTTGGATATCTGACCCCACCATATGATATGATCTTCAACTCTTTAAGATTGGGATGTGGTTGGAGGCCTGCGAGTACATCTGCATCAGACTCATTACACCGCAAGACGGCATGCCAGTCAGATATCCATTTGAAGCATAACGCATTAAGGTGCCTTTTCCTGATCAGCATAGCCTGACAAGCTTCTAGCTTGGTATCAACAGAGCCAAGATTCTTAATGCATAGTTTTCCATGAAGCTGGGACATATTACTTAGTTCTCTGATCATATGGCTAAGTTCCTTGGTGACATTGAAGAGATTCAACTCTTGAAGGGAAGTTAGATTCCCTATTTCAGCTATCTCGACAGTACTATTTTCATTTGCATCAAGTTTCCTTAAGTTGATGAGTTTTCTCATCCCTCTTGGAAAACATACATTCAGGCAGGGCTTCAATTTCAACACCTGCAAGTCGTAAAGGCTACACAATGTTTCAGAAAATCTTATAATCTTAGTATGAGAAATATCCAAATATCGAAGTTGTTTACAGCAACCAATGCTGCTAGGCAACTCATCCATGCAGAGATATCCTATATCCATCACGCGAATACTTGATAATTCCTTTAACAAGACATCAAGTGCAAACTGATGATAGGGTCCATAGCCATAGATGAATAGGAGGATGTGCAGTTTTTTACACCTGGACAAATCCCAGAACTTCATTAACTTGCTCAGATTCAGCTTCCGAATGCATATAGATAGATGGTGAATTGTACTGGGAAAGTTTTCTAAATTTTCATCTTCAATTCTAAAACAACTATTTACAGAAACAGATTGTGCCAAGTCACGCGGTAAGTCATGCATAACATACAAATTGTTCCACAGTGAGTGTTGCTGAAAGGACATGCAAAGTAACTCATTAAAATATTCACTCCCCAAATCTTCCGTTCACTTTCTCCTCTTAGGTCTAATGAAGTCGTGCGCCATCGACATCTGAACTAAACTATTTTTGTTGAAATGGTAGTCTTTAGGAAAAAGAACAATATGCAAAACACTGCTTTAAGCAAGCAGGGAGGTACTGATAACTCAATTTTAAAATTGGCAGAATGTCACTTTCACCTTGTTCTAACTCCCACATTTCACTTTCCATGATATTTCTCCAATGTCCCTCACCCAAATCGGAGTTTAGAAGGCCTCCTATTGTCTTTGCTGCCAGAGGTGACCCGTCAGTCTTTCAGCCATCACCTTCCCAATTGCCTCCAACTTTGGATACTTTTCAGAGTTTTGACACCCAAATGCACATCTCTTGAAAAAGGTCCAATAGAAATCTTTAGGTAAACCCTCAAAACGTATTGGGTTTTTAGCACCAATTGGATCAGATACCTTTCGAGAACAAGCTCTTACCAAGATCTTGCCCCCTGTTCGCCAGATCTCTATGTTGCAGATAGTTTCTCCCATTCTCTTCTATCTTGATTCCACACGTCCTCAAGGACAAGTAAAAATTTCTTGGACAACAACTTCTCCTTGAGAATCGATTGGAGATATCAAAATTCATGAGGTCTGAACGTCTCTCCCCAGATACAAACTCTACCATATCTTTGGTAATCCTTTTGACACCAAAAGGATAAGAAACACAAACCCATATTCTCAGTTGAAAATGCTCCTTCACCCTCAGGTCATTGTAGATAAGCTGAGCAAGTGTTGTCTTCTCCAGACTCCATACCTCCAATGCCTATTATGGGAAGAACAAAGAATTTGTCATTAGCTTCTTGAGATCCATCACCAGACTCCAACAACAATTCTCCCAGCTCCTCGCATTTCTCTCCCGGCCAAAAAAACAATAGGTTCTGTTAACAGGGAGCTTGTTTCTTGTCTCACACAATCTCAGGTTGCTGCTTTTCCCCAGCATCACCTAAGACATCAAGGACTTCTCTAAAATTAGCAGTAATGTTATCTAACCTCTTTTGTATCACCCCGACTTTAGTCATTGAATCATTATTGCTATCAAATAAATTGGAAGCAAAATTAAAGGCAGAAGGCAAAAAGCCACTTGCCTGATCTCTTTCGGCCTCCACCTTTAACTGCTGCTGTTGATATTCAAATTCACCTAGCAAGTCATCAGCATCATAAGCACCTTCTTTGAGTTGATTCAGCAGGTCAGAGATGCTCTCCTCCTCTTTCATCCGCTTCCTCTCGGCACCGGCAAAAACAGCCCGGACTTTTCTCAAGGAATCTCTAAGCTTGTTGAGGACTTCGTGGAAACCGGACTGCAATCCATACTAGTCGATTGCATAAGAACCAGCCTTTTCAAACAATGCATCGAGAATTGCCAAGACAAACCATCCTCCAACAGTCAATCCAGTTGCCATTTCAGTCACTTGAGGGTCTCCTCTCACTCATTATAGATCAGAGAAGGAATGGGGTGTGCGCGCTCGTAAGGAGAGAGGGACAGGTTACTTTGAGCATCAAATAAGGCCTTTCTAGTATTTTGAGTACAAGTCATGAATAGAAAATCTTCTACATTAAAAATTAAAGCAATCGGAGGGGAAAACTATAAAAACACTTGGAATCTTGTGCAGGACTTCTCATTTCAATATCACAACTGAAACGGTATACCAACCAAGCAAGTTGTCCCTGAAGTTTTGAGTTGAGTTCGAACAAATAGTCCCACATCGGCTAGACATGAGAATGATCTTGGGTATATAAAGATTTGAGCAACTCCACCTATAGGCCTAGTCTTTGGGATGATGTCCCAAGTCCTTACAAGTGATATCAGAGCCATGCCCCGAATTTGGGTGGTGTTCAATCCCCCCAGGGCGCAAAAGGCGCAGTATGCCCTTGTAAAACTAGTTAGGCTCTCAAGGATTTGGAAACAGTGCTCCTACTTCGTATAAGACGTGTGCCTCTAACGCGATGAAGAGGAGTAACAGGTTGCAGTGGTGCTTCACGTAAGGTGTGTGTCATAACGCAGCGAAGAGGATCTCGATGGAGCTTATGATCTTCCAAGTGTGAAGATTGAGCTTACATGGAGACTCTTTATTCGAGAGGGAGATTATTGAGTTGGGTTGAGTATATAAGAATTTGGGCAACTCCACCTAGAGGGCTAGTCTTTTTGAATGGTGCCCCAAGTCCTTACAAGTAGTTATTATGATAACAATCTGTAATACCAATTGTTGTGAAACAGACGGCCTCCATGACCAATTGCTGGGGCAGCGCAGCAGAAGCAACACAGGATCGACGAGCAACGAGAAAAAAAAAGAAAGAAGAAAATATTCTGAAGTATAGAAAGCCAACACACAATTTAACGTGATTCCACCGATCAAGCAGATACCTCCACGGGAGAAGGAGAAAACTTTATTAAACTTTGGGAGAGTACAATAAGAAACACTTACACCTCTCGTTAAGAAGATTATAACCTCTTTGATGGCCGCCTACAACAACGGACCCTTATGACTAAAGCTTCTCACACGAATCTCTCTTTTTTGATTGAGTTACATTGAATACATTGAAGACTAACCCCAAGAGTTTATTTATAGATCATAAGACTTTTTTAGTCATATACAAACTCCATCAATACGAACAATCACCGCCTTAGAGGAAATGAAACTCGAATCCAACTCAAAACTAAAAACAGATCCAGAAAAGGAAACAATCAGACTCGATATTAGTCGACTATATCAATGTATAAGTCGACTAATCATGTCTATTAGTCCACTATAGATAAGTATAAGTCAACTAATCTGTCAAAAATCTGAGACCTTTACTCTGTGTTTGCAAGACCAGTCGACTATACCAATATATAAGTCGACTAATTCTTATCATTAGTCGATTATACTAAGTATAAGTCGACTAATACTGTGCTCAACTTCTTGTGCACGTCCGTTCTTTGATCTCCGAAGCTCCGTCTACTTTCATGACGTATTCCAATCATAATCCTAACAGTAAGGACTTAGAAATTGATTTGGAGCAACTAATTTAACAAATAGTAATCAATATAATATAGCTGTGCTTATTCATACTGGCATGAAGGTTTCCATGTCATGTTGCAGTGGCATTCCAAATCAAAATTGCTAATAATGTGGAGAAATTTATTTCTTTTGAGGGTTTAGCACAACTGTCATTTTCTTTACCAAACTAAAAATTGACTTGAGATATTTTGGTCTATCATCGAAAAAATTTCTATTTCTCACGGAAATTTCTTCACAAACTACATGAGATAGAACTGTCTTTAACAATATTATAAACAGGGGTGAGAAGATTATATCAATAAACTATCTATCAAACAACAATACTTACATTCTGGAAGCTCCATTGCCCATGACACGATTCATGCCTCCATCAAAGCTAACTATTGACCTGCGGAAAGTGACAACTAGGGGTCTTCATGATTAGAGCCTTCCCACATTCATTGACCTCCATTTGTGTAATTCTACAAACACATAGTGGGCGTGTTTCTGTGCAACCGCGTGAGGATCTGCTGGGAAAATTATTCAACGATATACAAGGAAGAGCCCAAAAAAATTGCGTGGTGCGTTGTGCACTTGCAAGAATTGTCATCAGGATGAAACATTGAATCACCAGAGAGGAACGAAATGCAGAGTTTGACCCCATGACATTGGCAACAAGGCCCACTTGGCTAAAAGAACGAGAGAAATCCTTCAGAATTCACACCCATCAAAGACAAAACACGTTAACCACCCATTTTGTGAAACCCCCATAAATATTCTTCTTTTTGAGAAATAAGAGGGAGGAAATCCTCTCTTGCCTTCAAAAATATATTACATATAAAGCAAAAGCAAAAATAGAGAGTGCATACAAGTTAAAAAAGAAAAACAAAAAAAATCTTTCTTTGAAACTGACGGAGTATAACTGTGAAATTTCAAAAGTAAAGGTATACATGTAGCACTGGATTCAAAGGGAGGAATTGTAAAAACTCATGCCTAACACCGGTCGGGGACGTTGCAGACAGACCCACTTCGAAATGGGACTCCAAGCGAACTTTCTCTGTTCGAGATACCTACGACAGAATTAATAATGGGGGATTTCAATGCCCCTCGCCACAATCATTTGGAAAATTAAGGCACCACTAAAAATTAGAGATTTCATCTAGCGAGTGATTTATAGAGCAAATCTTACGTGGGACAGTCTTATGAAAAGGTCCCGACAGGGATTATGTGCGCGACAAACGAGGAAAGTAGCGACCACATGTTCCTTCGGTGTTCTTTTAGCATTCATATTTGGGAGCAGTTGAGCCAACACCTGGATTTGTACGTCCCTCAATTTTCACAAACTCCGAACATTCTTTGGACCTCGTGGGGAGACAATTCGATTAGTAAAAGGGACATGGTTATTTGGGATCTATCTGTTGCGGCTACGTTTTGAAAGATTTGGAGAGAGCCTAATAACAAAATTTTTACGAGGCCAGTTAGACCGTTCAACTAAATTTTCTATGTTTGCTTAACTTTTATGTCTCACAAGTGCAATCTCTTTTCACGCAGTGCGAGTAGGGCTGTAAATGATACCAGATACTCTGATCAGACCGTTTATAAACGGGTCGGGTTCAAATCTAAAAGTTAGACCCAAAATTCTTATCGGGTCGGGTTCGGATATGACCATTTCAAACCCAAATACCGATAACAAACCCAAAATGAGAGTAAATCTTATAAAATGATACTCATCATCATCATATATTTTACTATATGTAAATTGAAAAAATTATAAAAATGAGAACTTTATCATATTATTATGAAAGCAAAGTATATAAATTTTCATATGGATGGTAATAAAATTAAAATACACTTTAAAAAATAACTCTCATTGGAACTTGAATACACCTATTTAAAATTCGAATCAGACCCGAACCCGATAAGAAAGAAGAGATTTCGACCCAACCCTGAGTCCGAACCTGAATTCCTTATCGGGTTTGGGTTTGGATATGATCCAAACCCGACCCGAGTCCGATCCGTTTACTCCCCTAAGGTCGAGGGAGCGGGCGAGGCGAAGCTTGGACCAAGCATCGATGGGGATGCACCTAGTAGTCACTTGGGAGGGAAGGGGCGACTCCGACTCAGAGGACACGTGACCGATGTCGCCTCAGACCCTTGATTTTTGGTCGCAGCCGGATGGTCTGTTGCTACAGATAGACTTCTTTTTGCATCAGGAGCATCCATCCCTTTGGCTGCTGATTATTCCATTTTGATATATCTCCAAGCTTGTGTTATGATAGTTACTTATTTTATATTTCTGTATATGTGTTCCTCATGCGCCTGCGAGCGCTGTGAAGCTTTTCAGCTCGGAAGGATATACAACCTACTTTAGATGTTATTATAAGAGTGTTTTCATTAAAAGCTTATTAATGAAACACAGGAATCATAGCGGTTCACCATTTACTCTAAAAAAAAAAAAAAAATTGCATATGCATAGAGTTTTAAAATAAGGAAAAATAAATAAAATATTTAAACTTCGGAGAGCATTTATGCAAAATACCCTTTCTTTCTTTCTTCCTTTCTTTTTATTTTTTAATTATTATTTATTTATTTATTTATTTTAAAAAGGGGCCCGGTCTTGAACCCAAACCCCAAGTCTTAGACTCTTTCCCCACTGAGCGCGAACTCAAGTGGCGGGCGCTGAGGTTAGTAGTACTTCGTTTTTCTCCTCGTATCTTTCTTTCTTTTTTCCTTTTATTTTTCTTTTTCCCGAAGAAATGGCCGTAGCTTGATGCAGTTGGAGTGGGACTTAAATCGAATCTCTTGGTAACTTGAAAAATCTCGGGAAGGGGTGGTATCTAGAATGGAAAAGATTCTGCCCACCAGGTGTTTGTTGTAATGCGTCACAGAATGCAAGGAATTTCTAGAATGCTAGAAGTCTGCTGCAACGGTAAACACTTTGAGATTCAACAATCCATTGGATAAAACCTGGTATTTCTGGGAGATTAAAACCAATTCTGATGGCGGTGTGATTAAGGAGGAGGAGGCTGCATCTGGGTTTGTTATCAGAAAACATGTTGGCCAGGTTCTTCTCGCTAAAAGCACTCTCTTTTCTTATCACAGGTTTGAATATTTATAAAGCAAAGCTTGATTTGATTCTTATTCAAAAAAAATACAAAGCAAACTACTTTTATTAAACTATGATCACGATAGAATGATCAAAGTGCAATTTTCAAACTTTAAAACTATAGTGGGAGTCTAGAGAACTAGAAATTCTAGTGCTAGACATAGGGGTGCCATCGGATCGGATACAGATCGGATATTACCTTTATCATATCTGTATCCGCACCCAATCTTCAGATACGAATATTGACGAATGTGAAAAAATGATATTCATGTCCGTCAAAATCGGATATCGGATATGTATTGGATATTAGGGGATTGGATGTGGATGCTAATCGAATATGTAAAAATGGATACGGTTAAGGATAAACTAAGCGGATATACTTATATTACTTTTTATCTCATCTACAACAATATTAAATGTCCTACATATTATGATATTATTGTATACATATCAATACTTCTACCGTATCTATTGTTATTTAGCTTCTATACCAATAGATTACACGACCTTTGATGCTAAATGCCGATTCGAATGCCACAATTGATGTTGAAATACTCAAAATATCTCGTGTTATTCTTATAAGAATCGAATACTTTCCACTATTACTTTTTCACAAACTTAAAAATCAAAATCTAATGTCTTATTCCATTGAAGAATAGTCTATTCCATACGGATATCATTATCAAGCACCTAACATTCGGATATCGGATCAAATACGAATAGGATATTGTTTATACCATATCCGCATCCTAACTTTCAGATATGGATACGGATACGAATATTGTTGGATGTGAAAAAATGATATATGTCTCCGGATTGGAGGCAGATTCGGATACGGATATTCATGAATAATCCGCATCCGATGGCACCCCTAGCAGATACATCAAAAGTACTAATTGTATCACTTGGTCACTATTATCTTATTTTATTCTCGGGTCACCACCCATTTGTTGATCCAAATCAGAAAATGCACCACAAATCAGAATTTAGAGCTATATCGCAAGTCAAGGCGGTGTGAAGTGAATTAGGTGACACTTGTGTATATACCATTTTAATTTTGTGTGCAACTTACTCTATTGTTGATAATAAGCTACAAAAATTGGTAGTTCTATTTCATAGGAAGATGTTATTTATCATATTGTATCCTCTTCTTTTGTCAGGTTATGAACTTTAAAAAAGGATTTGAAATTTTAGTTCCTAGTTAGTAGGAAGAGTATTTCATTCATATTCAATTTTGCAGGAGGATCTTGCTAAAGTGGACAGGGAAAGGACGCTATGACTACTAGTATTATTGCACACACCATGGTTCAATCGCAATTGGGCTCATAAAGGGAAGGGGAGAGGATGAAGGCTTCTATGGAACCGTTGCTTTATGCTGCTGGTGTAGATATTCTGTTTGCAGGTCATGTTTTCATGCTCATGAACGCTCGGTAATATGCAGGCCTTTGCATTTTGTCTCACGTCTCTGTTTAAACTGCAATTCATTTATCATATGATTTTGTTGCAGGAATGTGTCTACAATGACAGATTGGATCTTTGTGGTGTTGTACTCATAACCATTGGCGATGGAGGTACACAAGTAACACAGTTATTCCTTTAAGAGATGTCCTGTGAGCTTAAAGATGTAACCCCAACTAATCACATTTTGCACTTCTGAATTCTTCTACTTTTTAATCAAAATATAGGTATCGTAATCAGAAGCCACAGTGGTCAGTCTTCCATTATTTTGATGCTTAAGATAAGGTTTATATTTGTATTATTATGTAAAATTGACCCACTTCGTACATCGTAACTGCTTGTGATGATACTAAACCTTTTTGAAAGGTCAAGAAAGAGATGAAACTAAAGCAATGAATACTGCAAGGTGAAATGTTAGTTATCAAACAATATCTAAAAGGGGTTATTATTCTTATATTTGATAGGCTTGCAATAGCTAGGTTGTGGCTGATTAAGTGACGCACAGATTTTTTTGAACCAGAAGTTAATGTAGTTCACAATGCATACATTTTATAATGTTGACTTTTAAGCCAGCAGTTATCTTCAATATGTGATTTCTGCAGCTGCTGCTCAAGTCCTCTGCAGGTTGATATCACTTGAAGTTTCATATTTACGGCTTCCATTTTCAGAGTGCTCTCCTCAATCTAACCATACCAGACTCTTTGGTGTGTCACTTGCAGATTCCCAATGGATGTAGCTTCAACATTGATCATATTCAAGAAATCTGACACTAACACTTCAGGCTTTTCACTCTCATTGTAAGTAAAACTTGACAAAATTGCATCCTGCACTCTAGCTAAAAGTTATCAAATCAATTGGTTCAATTGCCAAGCATAGATATTAAGCATATTATCACTGGGTGATATATAATGCTCACATTGAGAACCCAGAAACACCAAAATAAAGTTGTGAGACTTTGCTGAAAAATAAATTGATGAACTGATATCTTAACTATTTGCACAACAAACTGATAATGCACAGCTGGAACAAAAATTTGCAGAGTATTAAGCATTTTTCACAGTAGTCAATATCAGATGAATTCTAAGTATGACCTTAAGTTTGCTAGGTAATATTTCTCGTCAAGTATTGACCACTTGAACCCCAACCTAAGTAGCTAACATGTAACAGCCTGCCCATAGAAACCAAAGAACCCTAAAATTATTTGGACACTGGTACACAAGGTTAATGTTGAATTACTCGTCAATCATTAGCATGCTAAAACTTTGCTGCCCATCAGATATTACACCGATAAAATAGTTGGTTTTAAGTTAGTATTTAATATTGATACAAAATTACAACACCCTAAAATTATATAGATCACCATAACTACAAACAAAAAGAGGGTATTACAAGGATTTGTTATGGATACATGTACAAGACAGTACCAGTTAACAGAAACTAGGGTCACCGGCAGTTAGCTCATCTCAAGCACAATAGCAAAAAGAAAATCTGAAAAATCATGCATTAAATAACTTTCAGCTGTCATGAACAATCATCTGAAATTAGTAGCATGAGGTCTGCTGCGGCTTTTAACCTTCGCACAGTATTGTCCTTTGCAGTACAAAGACGAGAATTCCTACATGAACAATATCACAAAGACCAGAAAACATCTTCAGGTACAGAAACGTTACAGTAGTTTCATCCGGGAAGACAATTGAACTAGCTAAATATGAGCAACAAGTCAATAAAACCTCACCTCCTTTGCAGTTCGGACTTCCTTTCAAGGTCACGCACAAGGCTATTCAATCTTCGGACATGAACATGCAATCTACGAATCGCTACAAGGCCATTGTGCGTTGCACAAAGTCTCTTCAGAAGCTCATAAGTGACAAAAAACACTTCACTTTTGTTCCTAAAGAAATTAAATAGAACATGTGGTCATTAGATTGTTAACTGGATTGAGATTATCACCATATATAAACTTAAATGTTTGACAACTAAGTCGCATGATCGAAATCCGTAAATCTTTTCCCGGTTATCTGCACACTTTCAAATTGCTGAAATTTGGCTCTCTTACCTATCCATAGAGGGTTAACAAAATATTACAGAAAAGTTTCATTTCTAATTGCTTGACAAAAAATAGAACCGAGAAGAAGAGAGAGAAAAAGGAAGTCTGATATTGTTCAATTTCTGCTGCAAAATCAATATATGCCAAAGCAGCAAATTGAAAAAGACCCTTGTCAGTTTTATATCAACATAACTTGCAATAACAAAAGAATCAGGAAGTCAAATATAAAACAGCATATACTTCTAACAAAATGACCTGCACTGCACAGAAATAAGAGCTGACAGAAAGATGGTAGCATAAGTATTATTTCCAGCTGAAACAAACCTCAGAAATTCTTGGAAGACAATTTCCACGGCTTGAGGAGTGTCAATCAAAACCTGCAACAACTGAGGATAACTTGAAATATTACTGAGAGTAGAGACCACATGCTTTAACACTTCTTGGTCAGGGACCCCACGATTTAGTGAATGGAATTGCTTCAGTAAAATATCAATTGCACCAGCAGACACCAGTGTTTCACAGCATCTCTGGGAAAGCTCAGTAGCTGTGTCTGCAAGAGTACAATATCAACAGAACTGGATATTATTAATAATTTCCATAAAAATGCAACGCAGCAGTCTTTTTTATGATGCAGTCTTTAATGATTTTAATTGATTTTTTAAGCTTAAAGACAGGTTGACAAGAGTATAGAAGGGCGAAAAAAAATGGAAGTGAAGAAACAAATTTGGTGGTTATGTTCTCAAGTAAGACTGACCAGAATTTATTCATCAAAACATAAAAATAAAATCAATCTTTTGACCCACAAATAGGTTTCAAAAGAATGTAAAATTATTTATGTTCCACCCATTTATACATCCTTGGCTATTTCCTCTTTCTAGCACTCAACACAAGTGAAACACCTGTGTGTAGGGAGGACCAGCAACATTATCGTCTAAGCCTTCTTCCCATCAAAATGTAAAGGGCTTTGGTGTACAACTTAAAGACTAGAGACCTTAAGCATTAACCTACATTTTCCACTGTGCTGTCAACCAACTATGACCAAGACAAGACCCAAATAAATAACAGTTGATGTGTAGGTAGATTATCCTTTTCAATATCAATTTTTAAACACATGAAGTAAAGAAACTTACCTCCAACCTTTTAAGGAAAAATTAAAAAATGAAATAAAATAGAAGGATATGATGATATTGTCAAAGGAATGGGATTGATCTCTAAAGCATAAAACAATCAAAAGCCAAACAAAATTGCGTCTGGAACTATTGGTAATTTTAATTAAAAAATAAACAAAGCATAATTAAGTAAAACTAAAATTTAGAAAGAAAAATATCAATTATTGCATTGGTTCTTTAGGAGCCTCCACAGCCTATAAATGAAACCACATCAAGAATGATTGATTAAATCATAATTAGCAAACTTGTCTACCAATAAAAAGTATTTCTAGGAATGTGTGATGAGAGCAAGAAACTTGAGATGAAGAAGCAGCTTACCCTATTTACAGAATTTCTTCTCTAAACTGCAAGATATAAAAGGCCAAGCATAAACCTCAACCGAACAAACAAGCATTCTTGCACACAGATATACACGGGTACATGTGTTTGGTCTGATTCTTGTTTTTGTGTGTGCATGAGAGAGAGAGAGAGAGAGAGAGAGAGAGAGAGAGAGAGAGAGAGAGTGTGTGTGTGTGTGTGTGCGTGTGTGCGCGTGTTTAGTTTTATTATTTATTATTTATTTTATTTTATTTTCCTCTCTGTGTGTTATGGTGATTTTTTTATTTTCTTCTTGGGTGGTGGGGGTGATATTTAACACGGTTTTTCGCAAAGAGGTATTCTTTTTTCCTGGTTTTTAAATGTGTCTCACAGATTTGACTATACAGCTCTGGTATCATGTTGAAGTTGAGGAAATGTTTTCATGCACTAACAACCTTTACCTTTTTTGCTTTTAATATAATACAGACATGTGCCAAGATCAATTTAGAAAATGTACAATGAGTTAAGTGGGCATCAAGCACAGAGAAATTGAATAATATGTTAGAACAAGAGTACGAAAAATCAAATAAGATTAGTCATTCACACTTGGGACTAAAGAGATGAAGAGGAACATGCTAAATAACAGATAGGAAACAACCATAATTATTAATCAGAACAATGGGATCATACATAATACAACTGCAAAAAGATTTCACTGCAAAAGCGCCATCACAGAAAATTATTTATGATAGGATGAAACTTACTCAGAGTTGCACAAGTATGCCGAATGTTGCTAACACTTTTATAGCCAAGGAGTTCGGACAGTGCTGCAACCAGTCTGTTAATTAATCTCTTACTCTCATCAACGACCACAGAAGACTTCTGCAGTCTGAACCTCAAGTCAGCCACCTTTTCCCTTGAATTTTTCCGTACAACATAGCCTTTCCAATATGACTGCAGAGTTGACAAAAATAGAACAATATCACAAGAAGACCAAAATATGAAACTGAATTGTCAAAAACGCATTCATGAATATATGTAGAAGCAAGGTTTGAAATCGTGGTATCTGTCATGATTTTGGTTCGCCTTTTTGATAATCTATAGGGAGTTTCAGCAATTTCCAATTGAAATTATCAGATTATGGGTTGCTTAAAAAGATTAAAATTTATTTTAAAACTAAAAAAATAGTAAACACAATTTGCAATATTTCACCTTCTCTTTTTTTTTGAATAATCTATGTAGATTAGAACAAGGGTGTTGATCCCAGTGGTTGTGCAATATAAACATCTAAATAGACATGGCAGTTGAATTATCTAACTTGCACAAATAGCTTAGAAAAAATCAATTTTAAATTTACTAATTAGTGATCATTGAACATGCAGAATTAAGTTTGTAACCCAACTGATAATTCAGTTGAAACTATAAGTTATAGGTTCACAAGAAAAAGAAAGTGTCTACAGAGGTATGGTTTATGGTTTATTATATTGGATACAACCAGGTGGAATAAAGAGACTAATCCAACAACACCTACTCAACAGTGTTAGTAATCTTTATAATGATTAGATCTTTTATTATTGATCTAAGAAAGAATGGCATTGAAAGTTTTAATTGTTAAATGATGATTCATTCGACCATTAAATAAAATAAGTCAAAAAATTCAATGTTACTTCAAACCCCAGATCTCCTGTATTAATTGTTATTGGTCATATCAGCTCTTTTCAACCAAATCAAATCAACATGCTTGAAATCTGATGAAATGCAGCCAATAAGTATTTTTATCAGCCTTTTTTTTGTAAATTTAGTTAGAAGATATGTAGCATATGCACTACTATCATGGAGCCATGTAGTGTCAGGTACGTATTTGACGCGTGTGTCACACATGTGTCGTGTGTATTTTTAAGAATTTGTCATGTGTTGGTGTTTTGTTCATGTCGGTTTGGTTGTGTCCGTGCAACACATGTTAGAAGTTTATCTATGAAAACAGCTAACACTACACATATACTTACTCTAAATTCACATGGACACTAAAACATGACTGCAGATTATTTCCCAGAAGAGTGCAATCATTGCCCAAAGGAACAACCAATTTATAAAGGGTTAAAAATCATATCGATAGCTAGTCACAAAAGCTTGGTAAATTCTTTCTGGAGCTCTACTGTATTTAACTCTGCTCCACACCCAACCCAACTTTGACAGGAAACGGCAACAATGAGATGGAAGTGCCAAGAAAAAGTCCCTAAAACTTAAGAAATAATGTGATGTGATAACCTACTTGTATTACAACAATATTATGCTTGTCTCTCTCAGCTGCTTTTCGAGTAATCCATCCACGAACATGAGCCTGAATCAAGATCACAGACTTCTTCTTTAATTTAAGAAGTAAAATATTTCTCCACCATCGCTGCAGTTAAAAAAACATAAAGAAATGAGTTGAAGCTGCAAAAAGCCCTGAAAGAATAAGAATGAAGCTTTATAAGTAAAACATAAGTAATATATAAAGGTTACTTGAATTTTTGAAACAATCTGCCTCTTTTTCCAGGTTGTTCTCCTAGCATTCCACCCATGTATGGAAGACTGAATCGAAATTGCTGAAATTGTTCTGGATTTAATCCTTGATACCTGTTTCCACCACCGCTGTAGTTTAAGAATTGAATCCATTATAATTTTCAATTCATAACTCTGATACGTGGTGGTCATAGTGTTTGATCCAATAAGTGACCTGCCATAATGAAGGTGTGAAGCACCTACATATTCCACGATGGCAAATAATGAATTTTTTTTTAAATAAAGTTCCTTGCAAATAACAAAATCTAACAAGCTGGGCTTAGGCACAGAACAAACCTAACAGTCGTTTCCGAGCAAGCTGCCCCCTGGCAAATCTTTGGATCTCGGTAGCAGCAAACCTAAACTGATTAAATGTCTTTTGACTTATTAGACCTCGAATGCCAGCCTGTATCTCTATGACGGCGGCAACTTGACACACAAGGCGCTTCCTCGAATACCAACCACGCCAACAGCTCTGAATTCTTATTGCAGCAAATCTTTTGTGTGCATGAAAAGTCCGTGTAGTATAACTTTTCCATGCAGACTGTATCTTGATTGCAGCCATACATAGATGTTCTTGATCTTCCAGTTTAGGAGAAGTACATTGTTTCTTATCCAAAATTGCCAACATGTCGACATATCTGGCCCTCACAATCTGGCCTCGAACAAATGATTGAATAGAAATAACTGAAGCACTGCTGTAAGAATATTTTGCAGTGTCTTTCCTCTGACGCTTCTGTATGAACCAAGCCCTTGCAGCCTGCTGAATATGAATTACTGATTTCCTGATTCTGCAAAATCTATGCCTCTCAATCATGAACATGAGATATCTATCATGAGTTCCTGAAATTTCCCAAAGAATGTTGGTGAAACTTGATTAAGAATCAGATCAAATATTTAAAATGTGTGGTTTATTACTACAAAATCATTAAACTATTACCATATGATGGTGGGGGAACAATTGCAACAGAGCTGATATTGTTAAATTTACATTTAGAAGTTACTGCCAGCCAAGCCCGTACAGCAGTTTGCACAAAACATGCTGCCATCTTTATCTTCATAAATTTCTTTCGTTGAGTAAATCCTCTTAAATGAGACTGTATGACACTTGCAGCACTTTCTGTAGGACAACAAATCACCCACTAAAGCATAAGGAAAACAATCTTAAAGAATGCAATTTACAGTTACAGAATCATGGAAGGAAAAGTATCATTTAGACAACTAAGACCTTGTCGGCATGCTGCAATCTGAATCCTCAAAAATTTCTTCCTTTCATTAAACCTTCTAAAATGGGACTGGATAACACTAGCAGCCCATCCTGTGGCAGGACAAATTTACAATTAAAGCTTTAGAAAAACAATCCTACAGGATGAAATATTGAAATTTACAATTACTAAAGCACTGTTGGAGAGCTTGTTTTTAACCAACTAAAAGGTGACCTCGTAAAGATTCTGCCATCTTAATCTTCAAGAATTTTTTCCGTGCTGTAAATCCTCTAAAATGGGCCTGCATCACAAATGCAGCCCTTTCTGCAAGACAACAGAATAATCATCAAGCATAGGAATATAGCTTAGAGGATGAGATTGCAGCCATACATAGACGCTCTTGATCTTCCAGTTTAGGAGAAGTACCTTGTTTCTTATCCACAATTGCTAACATGTCGACATATCTGGCCCTCACAATCTGGCCTCGAACAAATGATTGAATAGAAATAACTGCAGCACTGCTGTCAGAATATTTTGCAGTGTCCTTCCTCTGACGCTTCTGTATGAACCAAGCCCTTGCAGCCTGCTGAATATGAATTACTGATTTCCTGATTCTGAAAAATCTATGCCTCTCAATCATGAACATGAGATATCCATCACGAGTTCCTGAAATTTCCCAAAGAATGTTAGTGAAATTTGATTAAGAATCAGATCAAATATTTAAAATGTGTGGTTTATTATGACAAAACTATAAAACTATTACCATATGATGGTGGGTGAACAGATGCAACAGAGCTGATACTGTTTAATTTACATTTAGAAGTTATTGCCAGCCAAGCCCGTACAGCAGTTTGCACCAAACATGCCGCCATCTTCATCTTCATGAATTTCTTTCGTTGAGAAAATCCTCTAAAATGAGACTGTATGACACTTGCAGCCCTTTCTGTAGAACAACAAATTACCCACTAAATCATCAGGAAAATCTTACAGAATTCAATTTACACTTACAGAATCATGGAAGGAAAATTATCATTAGACAACTAAAACCTTGTCGGCATGCTGCAATCCGAATCCTGAAAAAATTCTTCCTTTCATTAAACCTTCTAAAATGGGACTGGATAACACTTGCAGCCCATCCTGTGGCAGAACAAATTTACAATTAAAGCTTTAGGAAAACAATACTACAGGATGAAATATTGAAATTAAAAATTACTAAAGGACAGTTAGAAAGCTTGTTTTTAACCAACTAAAAGGTGACCTCGTAAGGATTCTGCCATCTTAATCTTCAAGAATTTTTTCCGTGCAGTAAATCCTCTAAAATGGGCCTGTATCACAAATGCAGCCCGTTCTGCAAGACAACAGAATAATTATCAAGCATAGGAATGTATCTTAGAGGATGAGATTAACACTCACCAAAACAGGGCAGGAAAAAAATTCAATTATCCAAAGAAGGCGGTCTAGTTGATCCTTTGAACCCTATAAGATTTATGCTTGAGTCTCTGCATGATTGTATTCCCTCATCACTGATGTTCAGACTTGCTTTAACAAATGTTCAAATAAGATTATGCATTATTTCAAAATACAAGTCAAGATCATCAGGGCACTTTCTTAAGCAAATGTTCAGACTTCCTTTAGCAAACAATCATCAAGTAAATTGCACCAATGTATTCATTCTCTGGTTCTGTTCAGACTTTCTTTAGCAAATGTTCCAATAAGATTATGCATTTTAAAACACGAGTCAAGAACATTGAGTCAAATTTCAGCCATAATTCTATTTTGCTGGTTTATAATAAGATATGGTAATGTAAAATGATGAGGATGGAGAAGTGTGGTGGTGTTGGACTTCAAGAATCCTGCACATTACATGAAAATCAAGGTTTGCCATTGCAATGAGTCCTCTAACTTAGTGTTCTAGAAAGCTCATTCCAAAGCTCTCCTTAGTATGCATTTAAGCATACTTGTCACAGTTTGTTGTGTGGCCTTGTAGGGTAAAGATCTAATTTGTGAAGCTTACAATATTGGGTTTGAATCTTGTACTTTTCCACTTCACAATTTATGCATCTAAGAGTATGCTTCTGCTAATGTTTTCCTTAGCCCTTCCCCTTCTCCCTTGTTCTTCATGTCTTCAAATGGTTTAGGCTTTTATCCAACCATGGCCATGGATAAAATCCACCTTCATGAGTTAATATAAACAACTCTTTGGCTACCTTTATTCTCTCTTTGAAAATCAAGGGCCATAAGGAATCTACCATTTCCCATGAGTATGATCCCCGCTAACCAGACTACAGGCTGCCTGCATGATTCACAATTTCACCCCTCATTTCTTGTTGTCAGATAACACCTTAATCAAAAGTCTCAGCTAATGGATTGTAGGCTAGCAATGCACATCAAACAAATTCAACACTTAACACTCCCCTTCACATGGGCTACATGGAAATCTCTCCAGCTTAAGAATAACATACTTGAAAAAGAAAGAAATGGGAATAAATAAACATGTTTCAAATTGAATTCTATGGTGTTTGAATTTTGAACCAAGGCCTCCCAAAACCTAGGGCACTGATACCATGTAAAGAAACCACTTAACCGAAGAAGCTTAAAGTTAATGATTTGTTAGCTAACTACAGATATCAAGCATACTCGACATTTAATACTCTTTCTATCATGGATTAGATACACATTAGATAAGTCTAAAGTTTCCAGACTACAACAACAACTAAGCCATTTATCTCAAGTATTTGGGGTAGGCTACATGAACCAAAAGAGAATTATGTCGGATCAGGTATATGGATCAGCTATCTCCACTCATTCCTATCGAGCAATATGCCTTCATTAAAACTTTTAGCCTCTATATCTTGTCTATCACCTCCATCCATGTTTTCTTCGGTCTCTCTTTCGGTCATTTTACTTGCCCTAAGTTGATAAGTTTTACTCATCGGAATGGCGCATCTGAAGGTCAACGTCGCACATGATTAAACTATCGTAAACGATTTTCTTTCATCTTCTCTTCTATACGAGCTACGCATATCTTAGTAAGAATATCCTTGTTTCTCGCCTTATCTCTCCTTATGCTACTACACATCCAACGAAATGTGTGCATCTCTACTACACTCATCTTCTGGGCATGATATCTCTTTATAACTGAACATCCCGTGTCATATAATAAAACTGACCTAATAGCAGTCTGATAAAAATTTTCCTTCGGCCATAGCGAGATGTTGCGGTCACATAAAACTCCTTTTGCGCTCCCACATTTCATCAAGCTGGCTTGAATCTTATGGTTGACATCACTATTAATCTTCTCATCCTTCTGAATAATAGAACACATGTACTTAAATGACAACTCATCAGTATCACTTACCCGTCTAGTGTCACAATACTATAATTTCGGGTCCTCTGTTTTCTGAATTTGCACTCCATATACTTTGTTTTGGTACTATTTAATCTAAAACATCAAGATTCTGGAGTTTACCTTCATAACTTCAATTTGGCATTTACCCTATCTCTAGTTTCATTGATTAGGACAATATCGTCAGCAAATAGTATACACCAAGATATCTCTTTCTGAATAACTCTAGTAAGCTCATCCATCACTATGGCAAATAAAAATGAACTCAATGCAGATCCTTAATGCAATCCGATCGAAAAATCACATGCTAGGCCTCCACAAGTTCTAATATTTGCCACTACTCCATTGTAAAGTTTTAAGACTATATGCACACATGTTCTTATAATTTGAAAATAAACAAAAATCTTGAAGAGTATGCTTTTCACTTTAAACCTTGCATGGTTCAGTTTTGTGATGTATGCTTTGTTGTTTTTGACATTGTTATAACCCTATTAAACGCCAATTTTAAAGTATTTCGAGTTGGTTAAAGTTCAAAAATCCATCTCTATGGCTAAAGAAAAGTCAGGAAATATAGAGAACGAATCCCAATAATATAGCGCAACTATCTCCAGGACAAGTCAAAGTCTAAACAGAGAGCTTAGCACAGGAAAATTAATATAAAGTTACATATTCACTAAAAGCTCAAGGTGTAGGAATATCAACACAAAGAATTATGCCGAACAAGCAAAGGTTAGTTAGAAATGTATAAATGAGAAGTTGGAGATCAAATAGGTTTTCTAGCCTTAACTAATGCTTGATCACTTTAATACTGTTTTCGTAGTCCTAGACAAAGTAGGATCTCCTCAATATATTTGTGCATGCTGCAGAATAAGATTAACATATCCCATTGTGTGAAAGAATTCTACATGATATTTAAGTATTCAGTTCAAAAAAATTAAATCGCATAATGCAATGTGTATATTTTCAAGATTAAGCAAGAATGCAAACCTTTATCGAACCTAGATTTCTTTAGAGGTGTCACACATTCCAACAAATTCTTCCCTCGAAACTTATTGTTAGTAAAGGGAGTCCTCCTGAAAGACAGTGTCTGAGGAACTATGGAAGACTTCAAATCTGTGTATCTATAATTTTGTTGGGTAGATTTGCATTTGAAGTCATCCTGCAAGAGGTGGAAACTTTTTTACGGGTTAAGCAACATATAACACTAAAAGAAAAATAAATACTCTTAAATTGTACGTAAAGATTTACCACATTTTTCCTGCAAATCAGTCGTGAAGCAAGAAACACAAGAAGAATTACAACACTTCTTTCATCGTAAGGGGCATCTTGATCAAGCATGTCAGACAACTGAAATACCTGAAAAATCCATAATACATGTTATAAAAACATGTATGACATATGAAATGCAGAATACATTTTAACCTTTACCTTAGGGAAGTTCCCTGGTATTGCAGTGACACTTTGGATAAAAGCAAAGTAATGAACCTCATCAGTAGTAACAGTATCAAAATCCATATTCAATTCTTCGCCACACTGCACCTGATATTCCTGAACATACGAGAAAAATCATGTAAGTGAATAGTAAAACAAAATTTAAACAAAACATTATAAGCAAACCGAGAATCATGGGAAAAACAATTACTATCAACCTTGGATGAATATCTGCAAACTTCATTTCTGAAATAATAGTCAACAAGGCAGCAAAGAGCCTTCCCCTCAATTATAGATGAAAAGCCACCAACTTCTATACACTGCCTCTCGCAAACTGACTGTAATGGGAACAAATGGAGTCCAACTATTTTATCATAGAACAAATGACTTACAAAATTTTCACATTCATAGAATATATTTATCTTCATAAATAGGAAGGTTTAAGAGATATAGTGGAGCTGATGCTATACTCTTGGCAGAGAGTATGTTTTGCAGTTGTATGCTTTTTTGAGTAATAAAATACGGCTGGGGCTATCACCTTGAGTCCCCATCCTTCTCTCAAAAAAAGAGGGTTTAAGATATTATTACACAACAGCAATTGGTAACATAACCAACAATACATTTCAGAAATATATCAATGCAGTCAAAAAATTACAAATCCATGTCCTATAAAAAGCTTAAAAAATGAAGAGCTTAATAAAGACAAAATAAAACAAGCTGAAATTTCAGCTTTAACTAGAACCACAGCACATAGCAATCACCTAGAAAAGACCAATTCAACTGAATATCAAGCCATAAAACAAAAGTTTAAATATAAAAATTGGTGAACAATCACACCCAATGCTTTCAAGATACATACAACAGAATTCTCAAATATATAAAGCAGTTAATGAGTATCTCTACCTACAAGGCTCTGGCATAAATATGGAGAAATGACATAGGCCATCACACAAATGCTTGAAAATTAAAGATACTATATGCAGGAACACTTTAATAGATAAAACCCAGCATATATTTAGATATGTTAGTCTTATTTAAACCTCAGAAATAAAACCCAGGGAACTCGAGAATTTATAACATGAATACAACGATACACGAAGGCAACAATAGGAACAAAGTTTGTCAACCACCAAAGCATATCAAGACCAAGGAGATTAAGAATTTAACACCACCTAAGCTTATCAACACCAGGGAGGTTAAGAATTTAAGCACCATCAGAACTTATCAGTGAAAAACAATAAAACACTCTCAATCTGGCAAGACTACAGAGTATGTAATTATGTTCACTATGAAATTAGTATTTGTAGGTATCTTCATCTATAAAAGATATATATTATTTATATTCCATAAAGAAAAAAAAATAAGAAGATGCTCCTATTTCAGCTATCCAGGATTAGGAACGTGATGGAAACCCACAGTGATACCATAAACTATTTTATATTCATTTTCGGTCTAACTTTCCTTCTCAGTCAACTTGCGTCACATAACACCTTCTCTACCATATTCTATGGTCTAGACTCCACATCGAGCTTTTTATTTGCCATGAAGACACCCTAAGTACTACTTATCTAGTTTTCCCAGGGAAAACATCCTACCACTTAGAATTTTATCCAGCACCCTTCCTCATAGCTCCATCTCAGTTAACTAGTCCACCCATGCCACTCCATAGCCTAGACACTTGGATGCCTTCTCGTTGAGTCCAAATGCCTACACTTCTCATAGTCAAGTTTGAGATGATATGTCCTTTAATCTGTACCTACAATATAACATGACTTTCAAAGTTCAAACTATAGCATATTTATTTTATATCCATCCCTCTTTATCCCTGATGCATTATAACTGTCACCACCCATCCAAACATTCAATGCATGATTACCCATCAAATCCATGTCTTACGTAGCATCAAGCTTGGATATATCATAGGCAACACATAAAAAGGACTACTCAGGATTTCTGGCCAAATATTTCGTTAAACTATCTATTCACACCTGTAAAAATTATTCCCTTGATCTGACTATGTCTCACAGGCACTATCTCAAGACATACAGTGAAAACTACCAGCGAAAGGTCAAATAGCTTACATTCATATTTGGTTCCTTCTTAGAGATCAAACAAACCATTTAAACAACATTATTAAAAAGCTCCCAGGTGGGGAAAATAGGACACATCTCTTTGTCCTCTTGCTCTCTTGCTTTTGGTTAGAGGATTAATGGTGCAAATAGGTGGGAGGCAGCACTGTCAAGCATTTAGCCTTTAGGGTTGGCTTATGTTGTGTTTTTAGGGCTGGATTCAGAGAGGATCAATAACATTTGTAAAACTTAGATTAAAAAACATACCCCACACAGATTAGAAAGTTACACAAAAAAGACTGTTTAAGTTGTAATCCATTTGTTACAGCAGATACACCAAGACAGAGGTGCAAACTGCATCGAGTAAATGGCAGCCACTTGAAACATTAAAAACCTTGCCCTTTGTACTAACTCAACAAGGCAAACTTGGCCATCGGCACAACATTCAGATTTCTGTGATAGAATCAGGGATATGATTAACCTGGCAAAAACCTATAAGTTATGTCTAGAGAAGAAAATGTGTTTAAGAACTGATAACCAACTTCTTTGTTGGATAGTGTATTAAAAGAAATAAACGCATGCTGCTTAAACCCGATTCAGAAAATAAGCTCTCACAATTGCCCACATTATGTAGATTGGACCTGGGATGAGAATTCAGTTGGAAGTCATAACCTTGTATCGTTAATATGGTCATTGTTATTGAATTGACAAACCAATGTCATATTAGCAAGGGCAGAAATTTCAGTATCAATAGCAGTTTTGCTTCATCTTTTTTGGTGTCGATATGAGTATCAAGATTTTTACAATTTTGAAATTTTTGGATCAGGAATATTTAATTGATGATACCAGTGGCTTTAAAAAAATTAGAATTTAGTATTACAAAAAAAGTAAAGGCAATTGGCAGCATTTCCCATTTCTTTCTTCTTCCCTTTTTTTGGGAATAACTGATGAAAATTAGTTTCAATGTTGATGAAGACTTGTATGATTCAAATCCAAAGTTGATGCAAATCATTCAAAAATAACTTCTAAGCAAATATGGTATTTGAATTATTAATTTAACTTACACACATAACAATAGAAGTTAAAATTTGGAATCAATTTTAAATTTGCTTTTTATCACTTAATACGTGCTTACTGAGTTCTATTAATATCAAACGACTTAAAGTCCGTATAGATTTGATTCACTTTAACAATTCAGTTGGAATCCAAATTATGGGTTACTACCAATATAGTAAAAAAGGGTTTACTGAGATAAAGATATTAACCCAATATGATCTTATTATTATATTGGATTAGACAAGTATAGGGATATTGCCAACTAATCAATATTACAATTAATTCCATTCTAATTTAATAAATTACTATTGTGGATTTTTAAAAAAATAACTTTCATCTTTTAACAGCTAGGTTGTCCACTTTGACAATATTGACTGTTTGTGATTATTCAAAATACATGAGAGTTCAATCATAAGCTTCATGTTTTATTATTGTTATTGTTATTATTATTATTATTATTATTATTATTATTATTATTATTATTTTCACTTTCCCCCAAAATAACACCATCAAATAACTTTTTGGCACCTCAAACTCCAATACTCTTTTATTTGTCAACATCAACCATAATTTGTGGAATATGCTGGCTTTGACCAGATTGACATGCTTTAAAAAATATGATACAATATGGTCGATATGCATTGGCCTTGGCTGATTTTTCAAACCTTGCATATTAGTCAACAATAATTCCCAAGGGGAATGCTTATTGGGAGTCTGGGACATGCATTATTGTTAGTTTGAGTTGGAGGCATTGGGACTTGCTTTACTCTTAGTTTGAGTTGAATGCATAAGTGGTTAGCTCTGGGCCCTAATCTTCTGAGCACACCTAAGAAGCACAGACGTGGACGTGGACACAACACCAAGACCAGCACAACAAATTCTAAAATGATACATACAAGACAACAATGACACGTGAAGAAGTATCACGTCCAATACTAATGTATAACGCATGTCGAACACAACATAGCTTCATAATATAAGTGTTCTTCCTTCAAAGGAGCATGCACAACATCAACTGTAAAGAAATTTAACTAAATGGCAGAAACTCGAAAATCATTAAGACAATTTTAGTAACATAATCAATACAACAACCAATCTAAGAATTTAAATACATTATGAATGAGCTGGTGTCAACAGATTAAGTTAATCCATACATACACATTTCCATTTGATTAGAGAATGTTACAACAAGTAACCAATCCCAATTAAATAAAAGATTGTGAAAGATTAATCGGAGTTTGATTGCAAAGCAATTTAGTGCAGATGAGATTTACTACAACCTTCAAATGCAAATTATTGTAAAATTAAACTAAGTAATACAAAAAAACTAACACGACTGCATGATTATGACCTAAGATATAAGAAACATGGACACGGACACGGGATATGAGCTTGAGGTCACGGCACTTTCTTAAAAAAGACACGGGGGCACGGCAGTATGACACTTAGAATTTATATAAAAAAAAGGAATGCATATTTAGATACATGTATAGTCATGACCGTGCATCTAAAGTCCAATCATCTAAGAATATATTAACATGCAATGATTGCATGCAATAATCTACTGTCGTTCTTCTATGCAGGCACTTTTTAGCTCTTGACTCTCTCAACATCGAGCTGACGTGACTTTGCGGTGAAATCAAGATTGAAAACCTAAATCGTCAAGTTCAACCAGTCTGACAAGTTATTTGATGACTTGTGGGCCCACAAATGAGGATATTTTCGTACGACTTATCACGGACTTCTTTTATTGTTTTACAAAAGGAATAGGCATTGTCTCTTCAACTTATTATGGATTAGCTCAATTTGCATCACTTCTTATACTAAAAAATTTCTAAATTTATTATACTTTTACACAAATCAAGATTTGGATAATATTTTCCACTATAATTTTTTATATTTACATGAAGGTAGAAAAGAGCAGAGAAATGCATGAGAAATGCATGAAAATTATTAAAAGAGTGTGTAACAAGTGTCCTAAATTTAAAAAAATGCAATATATAATTGTGACATGTTTCAAAAGTGTACAAGTTTCAAAAAAGTGTCAATGTGAGGCACGAGTGTTGGCATATGTGGCACGAGTTTCGGCTTTATAGTAGAAGTGTTCATGCTACATAGATTACTTTGTATGTGTTTTCCATTTACTAACAATTCAAAGGCAATAAAAAATGTACTTAGAAACTAAAATAAATTTGCTAGAAACACACAGCAAGCATGACAAAACTACAACAATTCCAACAACCACAAGGGCATACCACTTAAACTCATTCGTAAACAATAAATTGATCAACAAAAAAATAGGTCCATTGGTTTGGGAAAGCCACAGCAATCATTCTAATACATATACTAGAATTATTAAGAACTTGATGCACAAGTAACATAATAGAAGAAACTTCATCTATTGTAGGTTAAAGGAACAACAAGATGGATAAAGGATGATGTATAATTTTCTGAGCTGACCAAAAAAAAGATAAGTGCTCTTAAAAGTTGCAAGTGTCTAGATCTGTCATAAATGATATTGGGAAAAGAATGCAATCCTTCAACAAAGGCCAAAGGAGCGTGGGGGGGTTTGGGTGGGTGGGGTGTGTGTGTGTGTGTGTGTGGAGATGGAACCTTGATCGCTCTCAGAAGCTAAAAACAATACCTTTACCCATGAAAGAAGCAACTCTAGTTCATTTTTCCTCTCGTGGTCAAGAAGCACCTAATAACATAACAGATGGTAGTGCATAGTCATGAAACTGCATTGCAGTTAAGGCAAAACTAGTTGCTTCCATAATGACAAATTTGGCTATCTTAAAAAAAGAAGTGTAGTCACACCTAGTTCAATATAGAATGAGAGGATATGATTCAAGATGACACAATAAAAACAAAAGTAAAACAGAGTATCATACCACATCAGATCCCTTCAGTTTAGCTATTTCCTTGGCCAATAAAATTCTGTCAATTAATAGAGGTACCTGGGCCAAAGAAAGAATATAAGTTATTTAACCATTTTTCTGTAAGCAAAAAAGTAGCATCAGTTTAGAGGAAAAGTGCAACGGATAGCACAAAGGTTACTTCAGAAAATAAAGAAAAAAACAGCTATAAAAGAAAATTTAAGAAGAGAAAAAAAATTGTTCAGAATAGGTGACAGTGCACTAAATATCCAAATGAATTGTGATGAAAACTATGAATTAGAAAAAAACAGATGATGATCACTTGAACTACAATTCCATCAACTGAATAATGTCCCATCAATATTCAAAAGTAATTCCAATATCCTGAAATTAGTTTAGTTTAGAAGTTTCATACAACACCAGTTAGATTACAGCTATTCAAGGATTTTCTTTTTCTTTTTCTTTTTCTTTTTTCTTACATGGTTTGAAATATTGCCTGATACCAATATTTATGCCAGATTAGTGATATCGCTGATACGGCTAGATATGACAGAGATATTGCCGATATGACGAGCTTGAAACGGCCGATAAATGGTCGATATTGCCAATTCGGATACCAGAAACCTACAGCCGATACTAATACCAATACGAGATTTTAAGCCATGCTTGTTGCTAAATAAAACAATATGTTTAAGGCTAAAGAACCCCTGAATATGCACAAAGGAAATTCTCTCAAATGGCATACTTAATGAAGTGTAAACACATTTTAAAAAAATAATAATAAAAGAACACGAAAAGTAGTATATGATTCCATCTGTAACATCAATATACTTAATCGAAAACAAGAATACTATGATATGCAACCTTGCCATATTTAAATACAAACTACTTTCATCAACAAGATTTGTATCAGTTATGAGAAAACAAAATAAGTGTGGCATTACTCATGACAAATACTCATATATACAATTACAGATCATTGCTCCCTTTCTTTGTAGCAATTTACAGACACCAATTAAATGCCTGACACTAGGATAGGATTTTTTTTAAAGACCAGCACATATTCTTCATATCTAATGTCTATGTAATTGTATAGCTGAACAACATTCATAAGAAACTGAACTTCCATTCTCCACATTAAAAAGCATAGAATTCACACCAAATAACTTTACTTAAGAGAAAATGCTGAAATAACTATGCAGAAGTCAATATCATGAATGATGAACAAGTATTTAAAGGAATAAGTAGCTTGAGAAATTAATGATATAATCTTTCCATGAGTACACCTCCTTTCTAAGAAAATACAAAGGACATATTCTGTTCACTGAATATCTTATCCTGATGCACAAACAAATAACATATTGTGCAAGCATGATTAGACGCACAATCTACACACAAACCTGCAAGTGAAGAAACATATTCCATAACACAGAAAGCACCAACTCCTGGTCCCCATTCACGATATCTTCTGAAGCCATCTGGATCCCATCTCCATCAGATAATGAAACCCCAGCCTGCTTAAGATAATGCATTGCAGTACTGCAATTTTGCAGTCTCTTTTTATGAGAATTCAATGGGACAGTCACTTTCTGAAAGGAAAAAATTGAAAATTTTAATTGCGACAAAATTTAGAATGGAAAAAAGCTGGAGACAGTACTTCCATCACCAAGAAACATACTGAAAGTATTGATGCATCAGACTTCAAGAGTTGAATGGCCCTACAGAGCATTATACCATCTTGAAGATCATCAAATAAACTTGTAATCTTAAATTCGTATTCAGCAAGTGAGAACTGTAAAAACAAAAAGGACAAAAAAATAGTGGATCAGTATAGTAAGTGATTGAAAATATTCTAGAAATTTTAGCAAAAACATAGGTATAATTGCTTAAAATATACAAAGCATAATGATTTTTTAATAGCAAAAGAAAATATATGCATGAATGCAGTAAAAGTAATACCTGTTGATAATTCAACTTGCAACCAAGAATTACAAGATGGGAAAGAAGATCACCTTCTCCATGCATTACCTCCGACAAGAACTCTGTAATGTTAAAAGATGTGAGCACTACAATGAGGCCAACATAAAAGAGAAATAGTTCGTGGGAAACAAGATTGAATTTTAGCAACTACCCTGAACAGCTTGGCGGCTAGATTTTATATGAGAGTGAGGGCTAAATAATAGAGGAGAACCACCATCTTTGCCATCAATTCCGCATTTTAGAGGCAGAGCGCTCTCACATTTTGCTCTGTCGAGTGAAATTACAAGCAAAAGAAATCTCTTCAATATAATACTTCCCAGAGCTTCAAAGAACCCTGGCTTGTAGAGGCCGTCAACCAATTTATTGTAAGCATATGATTTTGCTATAACCATATGCGTAAAGAACTGATTCTCTACAATCAATTTCAAGAAGATGTCTTCTTGATCAGATTCCCGTCCTTCATTGAGCAATGAGTCACCGCCAAGAACAATATGCAAGCCAATTCGAAGCCATGTCGCATTATAACACATGAGGACTCTGGTTGACTTCTCTTTCAGAGCCAGATCTGTTACTATAGGACAGTATGCTTTCATTTTCAGTCTTCCTCCATCAATGTTCTGACCAAGTATACCATTAAGTTTGAAAATAAGGGCTGGAATATACTTATGGGAGAATGCAACTCAAAACTACATAAGATACTTAATATATAAGTTTAGTATTAAAATTTTATTCAGACTTTCGACATAGATCTTCTAATAGTTATATCACTAGTTTCCAAAATAAAAACTAAACATGTAACAAGCAAATATTATTACTATATTAGTAACAGATGATGTAGAAGTCAAGTCAAAAAAACAAAAAGTATGATTTATGAAGCAGTCATTAGAGCGATGGATGGAATACTAGACTCATTTACTAGAAGGCAAAAGCTCAAAGAGCAAAGCGGCATATATTCTTTCAGAGAGACTCTTACAGCTCCAATTGGTCAATATCCATGTCTATTTTAACATCCCCATGAAAATGTCTATACCTAGCACAGTTCATGTTCTGACTTCAAAATAAATGACAGAACATGTTTCCAGTCGGGGCCACCTTTGTCCAATATAGCTGCATATGCATGCATAGAGTGTTTCCAATATACACGTGACACATGCTTTTCCAACTAAAAGGGCTAAAGGAGCAAGAAAATATTATGAATTTTCTCATGATTGCTGCCCCTAGCAAAGTGTGGGAGTGTGAGTCAAATCCTCGAGAGTAAGAGACTCGTGCATTAGACTAATTTCATGTCTGGTAGAACAGGTAGAATGAAGGTCCCTTTTCTTTCCTTTTGGGACCTTTTGTTTAACTGGTGGATCTAACTATGTAAAAATATTCACATAACAGGTCTTTTCTCCCATCTGTGTACAATAACTGTATTATAGGCTAATTTCTTCAATAAAAAATAGCAAGCAAATGAGATATTTCTCCAGGTTCTAATATGGAGTTCAATTATCTTGCTCCTCTACAACTAAAAGTGTCACATAGATTACAAAAAAAATTCAATAAACTCAGACATTTTCCAGATATTAAGATGAAATTTGCTTCCAATAAGATATTTATGCATGCCAGAATACACTATATCCTTCAGAAAGCAATCTGAGACAACCAGACACTCCTAAAATCTAGTTCAGTCCCATTGTTTATAAATGGAATTTTTAACTGAAAGCATCCATTAAATAATTGTACAATCAATAGCCCCCATACAATAAGAACAATCTGCACATACAACAACATAGAGAGGCTAATTACTCTTTGTATAACCTAAAAGAAAATCTTTTTCCTTAGCAAACCCGACTCACAGTCAGAAGGGGTTTGTGTGTGCGCGATTTCATACCACAATGGATGGAAATTTTTTTGCACTTATTATCATATATAATGTCAAAAACCTGGAAATACGAGTCTTTTATCTGGGAGCCATGTACAAAAAGACCTTTTTACCTTGCAAAGCCGACTCATGATTGAAAGCACCTCATTGCACGCCTTTTTACTCATATACCCCTCCATCCTCGCCCTCAAATCCTCCAAACTGCACACATCCTTTAGTGAATCCCTCAACACTGAGACCCTCTCCGCTGACAGAGCCACCCCGACCTCCTCCTCCTCCTCACAGCTCCTCAGCCTCTTCCAACCCCTGCCACCGTCACTCCCCATCCCGACTCCGCACCCGCACTCCTTCGGGTTCTCAAACAAGAAATTCAACCAAGCAGTCACTGACCTGGTGAAGGATTTGAGGTTTTTGGCCTTACGGGTCTCGGCCTTTCGGGCTGATTTGGACTGCTCAAGCTCAAGGGCTTTGAGGCGGCGAGCAGCCCTGGACTGGGGGAGGGAGGGTGCGAAGGGCTTGCGGCGGAATGAGGAGCGGGAGGAGGAAGGGGTGTTCCTGGAGGCGGTAAAGAAGAGAGGGGAGGGGTTAGGGCTAGGGCTAGGGTAAGGGTTAGGGTTTCGGAAGTGGGGGAGGGGGGTTTTGTAGTTGGAGATGTCGTGGAGGAAAGGGGAAGGTGGAGGATGAGGAGGCGGAGTTGGCGGCGGCTCCGGCCGCCGGCGACGCTCCATGGGTTTTTCTCTTTTGTGGGAGTGGGAAAGTGGGTGGATTTTGGGGATTTGGGGAATTTTGAAGGGAGCCGGGGGGCGGGAAATGAGAGGAGAGAGAGTGTGTGCGAGTTTGAATTTGGGGGTAGGTTTGTAATTTTGGACGGTTTTCTTGAATGTACGGATGGGTCGTGAGTGCACCTGGTCCCACTCACATAATTGCTTAACATACTTGTATATTTAATATACCTATAAGACTTTTAAGCGCACCCTCTTATTTTGCTAAACTGTCCTCCACAATTTAAGTCAAATTAAAGTTTCAAAATACCAATTTTATCATCCCTCTCTCATCAAAAAACTCTTCCCCTCTCTCAATTCTCTATATATGACTCTCGACTTTCCGCTTGCCTCTTTCGGACACCACCACTCCTCCCTGTCGCCTGCATAGGCCCTCCTTGTCTCCTTCATCTTCCTAATGATCTCACCGGCATCAAATGTTCAGTTTCGAGGACTGGAGTCGAAGTATTTGTATAAATTTCTTAAACTTTTTTCCGACTGTCCACTTCATTAAAGTTCAATTTATCAAAAAGGGTATCCCCAGATTGATCCTTTTTTTGCCCCCATCACCAATCTTCAATGGCCCATCAATCTTTTCTTCACAAATTACTTTTATGTATATTATCAGATTTCTTTGGCAACATTTCTTTATATGAGAAACAGAAAATTGTGTTAAAAAACAAATAAATATCTTTTTATGTATTATATATATATATATATATATATATATATATATATATATATATATATATTGTGGTTGTATTTTTAGGATGTGTTTTGATTTTGTGTTCTTGTTCTTTTTTTTTTGGAAATACAAATGAAAAACTATAAATTAAAGATTTAATTGTCATAGATAGATACATGTGAAATTAGTTATGAAGGCGTCGTCAACATAATCATGCAATTGTGTTTATTTAGGTTGAGAGAAACGCAACTTGAAAGCAACCCTCTTCAGTGATTTGTCTGTTAAGAGACAATAAAATCTTTAATAGCAGTATAATATTTTTTAAGCAATATTTTTTAACTCAAATCTAATTCAAAACTATGACTCGTAAGATCGATCGACATTCAGTATTGTGTAAGACGTCAACATATATAAAGGTTTGTGTTAATTAATTTGTTAGAATAGTGTCAATACATATTATGTTTCATGCATATATTTTTTTTCTAAGGGAAGAAAAGGCCCGTATTTTGAATGGCAAATTATTTAGTATCGTGCCAAATGTGTATTGTCTTGAGTTGTATCACTAGAGTATTTTAGTCAAAATTTCTTTATCAAATTGTTCTTTTTTTAATTTTTTAAATTTATAAAAAAAATCTATACCGTATTGACTGAGAGGTTGAAATCTATAATATTCTACTTCAACAGAAGAATATGTGAGTTTATTTGTTAAGATTATAAATATTTAATTTATACTCAATAATCTAACAAATAAAAACTAATAAATCTCCAATCGAGAGGAAGAGAGAAACGTTTTTATTCTGTGGCATGACAGTGTAAAAGGACAGTCGCAAAGTATTTATGATGACTGGTAATGCAAAACTACTCAAAAGGGAGAAAACAATTTAATTTAATGAATTATAGAGGAAGTTTACTTTTTGATCATTACAATGCTTCTCTGATATTATTTGTTTGTCCATAGTCATCAATGCGAATTTTTTGATGGTATAGACGCCGAGAATTTTTTTTAGGCTTTGTGTGAGTAGAGAAGAAGCATACATTTAAAGAATAAAAAGAAGTAAGATTCATTAGGAATAGAATTTGGGTGGGTGTATTCAACAATTATTTATGTGTGCGTTTAGAAATAAGATTTCCTCTATTTGTAATATTAGAATTAATCAATATCTATTTTAGTCTTTTGATTTAAGCTTAAAACTATCCAACAACTTTTATTATTAAAACGTGGGTGTGTTGAGCAATTCTGTGAGTGTGAGTAGCCGCACCCATGAGTCGTTGAGGGGAGCGGATATTGCCACCCTAGGAAATGAGGAACCGCACCAAAGTTTGATAAAGGCACTCGAGAGAAAATCAAAAATGGCAAAACTACCATCTTTTTTTCCTCCTTCCCCTCTCCCTCCTATGCCAGCTTTCCCCTCGCTGGCGACACCCTCCTCCCTCAGCCTCCCCCTTGCCGGCGAACCCTGTCCTCCTCGCCGGTGAACCCCTTCCCCCTAACCTCCCCCTCCTCGATGCCGATCCTCGACCACTCTACCTCTTCCTCCCTCCAACCCCCCGCTGGCGACCGACACTTCCCCTCTGCCTTCCCCTGACCTCCCCAACCCCCTCTTCCTTCCTCCTAGCCCCGGCGTCCTGCACCGCTTCCTGTCCCCCCCCCCCATCCCCTTTCCTCCTTCCTTCCCCTCTCTGGCCACCCCTCCGCCCCCTCCCCCCACAGACCTGTTTGGTTAGACTGGCTGAACAGGGGGGGTCGGGGGGTTGGGAGAGGAGGAGGGGGGAGGGGAGAGGAGGAGGGTGTTAGGATTTTGCCTTATTTTTTCAATAAAAGATGATGGTTTAAGAAAATCCAATTAAGTTGGAGATGGCTCGAAGCAGAAGAAGCAAATTAAGATGAAGCAGTTTCCTTTTCAAGCGATTGCGAGTTTTCTTTTCAGGAGGAGTATGAATAGGATTTAACTCCTATTCAATGAGGGTTTGTTTATAAAGATTAAAAGGTCTAGAATCTTTATAGATAAAGGAGATCAATTTCTAAAAGGATTTATTAAGATTCTTCAACCATCAATGACTAAGATCATCTCATAGTCCAAATAGGAGTTGTATTGTAAAATCCTATAAATAAAGGATGTAACCAAGCATTGTAATTGCCCCAACCAAAGAAGTCTCAATGATTTTCTACAACAAAAAATTTCAAGTAAAAAAGACCAGAGGAAACCACGAAAGGGAGAAACAAGTTGAAGGTACATAGAGAGAAGGTAATACTCTTATAATCTAGAGCTAGATTCAAGTGAAAGGTGAATAATCTTGTTACATCGGGAGGAAGATTAGTACCAAGTATATTAATAAAGTTCTCTCAAGTTCTTTCCCCGTGGACGTAGGCCAAGTTTGAGCCGAACCATGTTAAATCCTTGTGTTTTTTCTTTATTACTCTTTTGTCTAGGTATTGCTAGTTTGCTTTACATCAAAATTTTCTTTTACAAGTACTGTTCATATTGTAAAGTTTCACCAACGTCGATCATGTGAGTCACAACAATTGGTGTCAGAACATACCAATTTCGCAGCATAAGAGGCACGAGGGGAATTTGGGGAGGGGGAGGGAGAAGGGGGAAGTGCCGGAGAGTGGGGGTCGCCGGAGCTGAAAGAGGAGGAAAATTGGAGGAAGAAGAAAGTGACATTTTAGATTTTTTCATTAAGAGTGAAATGGTTAAAAAAATAAAATGGCACACTTGTAAATGATTTGAAAGGGGGCTTTCTCATTTTTTTGGGGTGATAATATCCGTTCCCGTCGTTGAGGGGATGGGAGTCTGGGCTGATCCTTGGGTTGCGTCGGATCAACGCCAAGAAGAGAGTATCTAAAAAGTTACTGCTACGAGCCAGTGATACCCACTACTCCTTATTTATTAATTCACTTACTATTTCAATTTGAATCATTTATTTTACACAACTACAAATATTTTAAAATTAATCATAAACATTTTATTTATTATTGCTGCTGCTAGCATACGAGTCACCGTAGTGGCTGATATTCCAATATTTATCATCAACCGTTATTGGCAATTATGATCGTGTTTGTTTGTCCAAAAAGTACGCAAAAGCTCAGGTTTTTTTCCTCTAAATGTGGACCACATGAACATTTCTAGCGCTTTGTTTATTTGCTGCGTGAATTGATAAAAAAGAGTAAGAGAGCCCCATACTTTCAACTTAACCTTTTACAGTTACAGTGACGTATCAGAATTCTGAGCTAAAAGCTCAGAAAACACTCGAAAACTATCTGAGTGGGGCCTACAAAGAAAAGTAAATTTTCCAGCGCCCTCATTAGCATTTCTGTTCCCATTACACTATGAACCAATTCAATCAGGTTTACTATTTTTTTTTATCAAAATATCTCTTATCACTTGATCCGCTAGACACTAGCACATGCTCGACAACAAACCAGATTCACCCTTTCACAATAGCTTCCTCTTCCCCAACAAAATGATTGCAAAAATGAAACCTGTACATTTAGGCTTCGCCAATTACTATGGAATCTTGTGTATTCACATTAGGGGCCGTTTGTTTCGCGTAAAACTCCGCAATTCATAAATGACTTACTACGCAGTTACAACTACGGCGTTTGTTTAGACCGTAATTCGTAAAAGACTTACGTAACTCAACAAACACTCACTTGCAACCCAGTTACCACTCACTTACAGCCCAGTTACAGTTAATTTCGTGGTCATACAAATTTGTAATATTTTTTTAATATTAATATTAAATTTTTTTAATATTTAACTTTTTAATATTTATTTGTAGTATTAAAACTTTTAAAATCACCAAATAGTTAATTTTGTGATCAACTTTTTCACTTACGACTTATACATTACGATAACCAAATACTGTAAAGTACAATACACTTTCCCACTTTACAATTTTATATTACCAACCAAATACCGTAAAATTTATATACATGTAACTCATTTTCAATTGTAAAAGACTTTACCAATTATAACTACGAATTACGGCCAATTACGATAACCAAACAGACCCTAACTTCACATTATTCTCGTTGCACCAAACTCCATCTGTAGAAAAAAAAAGAACCATAAACAACAGGGACATAACAAAAGGGTGGAATTACATTCTAAATGAATCAGAGGCCAGCATATCAAATAAAAACCAAAAAAAAAAAAAAAAAGGAATGAAGCACAATTGCAGACAGATTACAGAGCCCAGAACAGAGGTCTGTGGGAGGAACATATCACCATTTGCTTCCCGCTACTGTCGATCACCCGCCTGCCAAACACAGGTAAACAGCTTGTAGCGTGAGCCGTCTTCTTCATGTCATCAATCTCTGGGAGTCTTGAACAAAACTTTTGGCATGACTGCCTGAACTAAAACCCACCTCCGCGAACCAGCTCATCAGATGATCGTGGAGAATGTTCATCAGCCGACAGACACGACACTGACTGCATGCAAAGGGCTCATCATGGCAGCAACTGCAACATCTGCGCAATCTGCACCTCCCATCGCCCATGTAATGGCATCTGGTATCAGTACTGAATGGTTTTCTCCGCCACTCCTCCGGCTGTATTTGGCAAGTGGAGCTAGGAGTTGGGATTTAGTCCCTTGGAAGAAAAGAAATAAAAACTGTTAGAAATTATGTTTTTTTAGTTGTTTGGTTTGAATTAGATTTAGGTAGAGGGAGAGGCTGAGATAGAAGAGAGAAAAAGAGAGAAGCTAATTCTAATCTTGGTGGAATTAAAAATTCTCAAGTTTTGGAAGAATTGAATGGTTTTCAAGGTGGCTTTGGGAGTGATTTTGGGTTAAATCCGTTTTCATCATGACTTGCTAACCTCTTGTCATATTTTAGTCTGCAAGAATTAGCAGCTCAATTCTTAGGCTAAGTCCACTTGCCAAATAAGCCCCTCCAGACCCATTTGGTAATAGGAGTTAGGAATTGGGAGTTAGCACATTGGGTGAAGAGAATTCTAAAATAGTTAGGAATTAGATTTATTAGGTGTTTGGAAGGTGAAAAATTAGGAGTTGGGAATAATAAGTAAATTTTTTTTTGTTTGGAGAATTAGAAAGAGTTAGGCATAATGATTTTGACTTTTTTGAATAGTTGACTAAGTTCGCTCCTCAAAAATTAACCAAATGCCATGGATTTATTTAAGTCCATTAAAGAAGTAACAATTTGATATTTATTATAAAGATCACATGGATTAAGCTATAAACATTAAATAAATATTAAATATAATATACTTAAATAATTATTTTATTCAGTTATTACTTTTTGAAGTGATATATAATAGACATTATTTATATATTTCCAACAAAATTTACTTATCTATTTGAATATGCACTTGACCACAAGTGTACAAAAACTTCATGGCAATTATTTTTTTCACTGGTAACTATTCCAAAATAGAAGAAAGAAATAATATGAAGTTTCACAAATATCCAAACTAAAGTGAAATAATTAGTTATAGTACAAGTCTGATTTCAAGCTACTGGATTGCAATACACATTTTTATTCTCATCAATTCACACTCTATTATTCTATAATTTTTCAGTAATAAATTGACGCAAAGCATCTCCCAGTGCAGCCTCGCCAAAACCAACATTATTATCTGGGATCTCCTCGTCTTCATCATCAATAAGATCACAGTTGACCCAATTCTCAAGTTGTTCAAAATACCAGTGAAGTCCGTTGTGACTATGAATAAACTTATGTTCGCCTAAACACAATATGGATATGGAAGTGCACATCTCATAATCTTGAACTGTTACTTCAAAACACCCCATGCTTTCTCTACAAAATTTCGCAATTGTGCATGTCTATGGTTATATTTGTCTCGATCATCTCTATACACTGGACCACTTAGACAAAGAACTTTAAAACAAATACTAGGATACATATTCTCTACATGAAATTTACCTACATATGATTACCATAGGAACTTGTTCCTTTTTAATAATTATAGACAGATTAAAACTTGCTATCAAGATTATTATGAACCATCAACTTTGCTATCACCATCAAGAATTAAATTCGAAGGGACACATAAAGATCAAGATCTTAAATATATACAGGAAAATGTAATCATGAAGAGAACATATCAACACTCGAACATTGAAAAAAAAAAGTCCAAAAATCAGAATTAAAACTCATAATTATTAACGTAACTCATCACTAGGTGCTAAATCTGTCATTTCTCAAATCCCTGAGAAAGACCTTATACAATGAGTTGAAAAGAAATATCCGCATGCTTACCAATTTTCCACCTTTAATATTGCAAATTTTTAAATAAATTAACACGTAAGACAAAAGCATCAGAAATTAAAGAATGAAATTAACAACAAACAAAACACACAGAGACATCATCCACCATTGAGCTTGAAATTAAAGCAATTCTTAAAAAATCAATAAAAGGATCTTTACCCTCTCCTCCTTCCCAAATGACCCTTTTGTGCTTTATCTTCCCAATTGTAAGTGATTACTAACCTCCACGAATTTTTCTGAAATTTCTCAAAAAAATTCTTCCTGGGGTTGGCAACGAATGAGAGAGAGAGAGAGAGAGAGAGAGAGAGAGAGAGAGAGAGAGGCGGCAATGAGAACAATAACCCTTTCTCTATTTTAAACAAAAGCATTTATGTAATTCATATTCCCACTATTTTAGGACAAGAGCCAAGAGCAAGCAATTTAGAATTAGCAGATCCCGATAACTATCTTAAAATTCCTTGTTTCTAGGTAAATCCTGACACCCTAATTCCTATGTAAAAACTGGTTATTTGACAGGAGTAAGGAAGAATTAGGCTTTAATTCCTCCTAGTTTTTCTTACCATTTACCAAACGAGGCCCTTTGATTTCACTTACTATTCTCAACTCCTTCTAATTCTTCTTCACCTTCCAAATAACCGAAAAAAATCTAGTTCCCAACTCTTTTACAAATCTCTGATTCCAATACACTAACTCCCAATCTCTAACTCTTCTTACCAAATGAGGCCTTAGAATTCTTGACTAGCCAATGATTGTCTCCTCTGAATTGTCTAAATTGTCCATGAAACTAGTTGAAATGGAAGCTGAGTCTATATGGGTGTCTAAAAACCAACAATTGCAGAGTTAAGCAGTGACTCAGTAATTGTTAGAAGAGAAGGCCCAGGCGGTTATTCATTGAAAATTACATTGGAAACCATCTGGGGTATATGATCAAAATCATAATTTTCTCAACAAAGATGGGGATTTGGCCATCTTTTTGAGATCTAATTCATTTTTTGGGGATGGAAGATCTGTCTCTAAATTGCTCTGAGAATATTTTGATGGTATTCAGGTAGGAAACAATAACCATTTTAACAATCACTATTGCAACACAGTTGTTATCAATTAGGTCTGTCATCAGTACACGGATATCAGCAGCGCAAAAATCATCAGTTCTCTCCAGATCCATCTTCTCGTTACAGTACACATTGCCAGTAATTTATCAAGCATTCTATTACCATCACCTCCATATATACTTATAGATTCACTCAATCAAGATGATTCATAGTCTCTGCATATCTGTCTTCCCTAATAAACATCAATGTTTCTTCAGCGACCAGGAAATAACCAAATCCTCAACAGAAATAATCAAATATGGCAACGTGGGTCATCAAAATTTTGAGCTTTCAAATGAACCCCATAAACTCTGATCAATTGGCCTTGACGAGTCAAAAGTTTTCATCAATAGTAGCTATAATACAGCTTCAGCAGCCAAAAGAATTAAAGGACCAGATAGTTATAAAGCTTTGATAGTAATTTACATATCAAAGGGTCTCTGTGCAGCTTATTTGTGTATTAGCGAGAAAGATGGTAAACAAATATCATAACTTATCACAGAAATTGAATCACTTTGCAACCAAAACATAGAAAAACAATAAGTTCAGTTAATTTCAGAAACTTTTCATGCTAGCAAGAGAAAAGGAAAAATAGTTGCAACATCCAATGCCATTTAGAAATAAGCGATTAAAATGTATTGAAATAATATTATCTAGGATTCTAGGTAACCGCAAAGCAAGTTTTATGACCATTATGAGAATTACATCATACCTAATGACCCAAAACTAATCAGCTTGACCAGCTCAAAGTGTGGTTAGTTACTCACTAATAAGAATCGCTGGACAGACATTTGAAACCAAAAAAATGCAGAAAATTCCTAAAGAGACGTGAAAGCCAACTGAAAAATATTGCACAGAGCTAACTATAGAAGTATATTTCCCCTAACAGACCATATAAAAAAACCTTCAACATTGTCTATCAAAGAGCAATAGCTTAATATTCTTAAGTATGACCAGAATCCAATTTCTCTAAAAGCTCAGAAATTATATTGTTTCTTCAATTCTATTTAAAGATTCAATGGTCCAGGATACCATACTCATTTATAGTGTTGATTCATCATTGAACTTAGATGCTTCTTCAAAGACCTGCAACAACAATTATTAACAAAATATCCACTTAAATCCTTGAGAAAATGAGAAGATTATACCACCGAAAGTTTGAACTTTTCTACGAATCTATCAAACTACAATAAACTGGGCCTTGGAGTATGAAAAGATTTCAGAAATAAGCAATAGCAGTGATGAAATAATTTGTTTCCGCAAAAAGCAAAAAAGAAAAAGGAACCCAAGGACCAAAATGGCGATCCTGTCAATAATACTTGCGATATCCCTCAAAGGTAACACATTGTGCACGCCCAACTGAAACAATCCTGAATAGTCATCATAAAAACAGCTCTGGACTCAAAAAGCATCCAAAAGAATATCTGGGACATCCATGTACATTGCTATCATCAAAAAAAATTGAATTGCACCCATCATATATGCACCCACGACAGAGAGATTGCTCTAAGAGTACTAAGCCTAACACTATCTGTGATCTCCAATCAGGGACTCAAAAGAATGCAAGACAGAGAGATAGATTTGCATAGTATATCAGTATTATCACCCTCCATAATTTAACTGGAGCAGACATGAATCAAATATCAGTTCCTCAACTTGCAAGGAAGGACCATAGGTATGGAAGTTGACTTATCATAACAGCACAGGTATGCTCTTTGAGTATAAACATCCACCTCGTGAGCTCCACAGACCAGTTCATGATTAAAACATAAATTAAAGAAGAAGAAAAGATCATTATACGTAAGATGATTTTCCTTTGTAACTAATATAAATAAAGAAAGGAGATAGCATAGCTAAAGACGATTCCAATCTTTCAAAGAGTATCTGAGAAAAATTACTAGACACTCATACACACGGGTGACGGATTTATTTAGAACCCTGAAAACATAGCTTCAATTTCATTAGTAGAGTTACATGTCCAGAAGCATTTTTGTGGTTCACCATGTCAAATGTTAAACAACTTCCATATCTGTTCGAAGTTTTAAACATATGCAAAGAGAATGCAGATGGACATGCATTCAACACCAGCAAGCTGCAATATATAAGTTCACTAGTGAGTAGTGAATTTGAGTAAATTAGAAAGACATAAGAATCACCACGGAACATATTGTTTTCGTCTACTTGTCATGTAAATTTCATCCGCAACAACACCAGAAAAGTTTAAAGAATTACCAGTTACAATGGGGACATTTCTTGAAAGCTTTGTGCATCCTCGCAGAACCTCTGGACTTCAAAAAGCATCCAGAAGACTGTTAAATCTTCCACGTCGACCCCTACAACCCTAACTTTCAACTCAAATGCAACAGAAATGCGCTCATAGCATAGTCTTTGCCCCAAACTTTTCATCCTTACACCGCCTCTGATCCCCTATCATCGACTCAAACACACCCAAGATTTCATCCAACCCCTCCATATCATTCCCCAATCCCTTCAATGCACAGATAATGCTCTCTATGGTAGATAAACAGCCGACCTTAGGCTGATGCCGCACATCACTATACAGGCTCTCCTTGCCTGGATCCAACTTTAGGTGCGGCAAAAGCTTCAGCCAGGGATTTTCATGGTACATTCTCTGTGCCTTTGCCCAGGTACCATCCAAAACAACCAAATGCTTCACTTCAAAATCAACTTCATCCAAACTGATTGCCGATTTCCCACTGGGAAAGAGGAGGGCTGCTCCCGAAGGCACAACCATATTAAACTCCTCAAATTCTTGGAGTTCTTCACTCCCGGGCAATTGCCTCCTCTGTAATTTCCTTACCGTAAATCCATTGAAAGTGAAAGCTCGGCCTACTGGGTGTCCAAAATCCAACCAATATCGGGCTTAGCAGTGCGCGCTATCGTGACTCTGAGATCAGTAGCCGAGCAGGTGACTTGGTATTTATCAAAAGTTGCTTCTACGCCGTCTTTGGTGTGACCCAAATCCAAACTTTCTGGTTGGAATTTGATAGATTTTGCTTTCTTCAAAGGATCAAGACAAATCCCATCAGCACATTGACCATTAACAGCTCTATTATCATTTCTCCCGTCCAAATCATCGAAAACAGCTAAATGGGTCGGCGAAAGATCCAAGCTTTCCTCGAAACCCTTCTTCACATTGCAGTTTCCATCAGCAGCAACCATTCGGCGTTCTCGGGCACGCTTAAATTTTCCTGATCTAAATCACAACGGGCCTCCAAATAATTCGATTGTTTGCCCGAATGTACTCGATTGGAATCAATCGGACGAATGGTGAAGTCAGCCGTGAAGTTAACGTCGGTGACGAGAACCACGGCGAGGTTCTTGAGGCCGAGTCGGGCGACCCTGGTGGAGTTAAGCGGGTGGTGCTTCTCCAGACTGTGCTGGAGGATGGTGATGCCGATGGGGTTGTCGAGCGGCGGGGTCTTGCGGCGGGAGCAGAGGCAGAGGCGGAGGGGCTTGGAGCAGCGGTGGCAGAACGGTCTTTTTGGGGGTCGACGGCGGCGTCCTGCTGTTGGCTGCCCATGGCTCTTTTTAGGGTTAGGGTTTTGGGGCGGGGAGAGAGCCTGGCGTCGATGTTGGTGAAGAGACCGGGCCGTGTTCATGAGGTGAGGGTTTTTAAGCTTCGGGCCATGGATGTAAAGCACCATGAACCATGATCAGACTGGGGAAGCCCTGAAACCTGGGTGCTATCGAATCGGTTGCGGATCGGATATTACATGTTATCATATATGTATTTTTTTCATACTCAATTTTTAAAAATTGATACAAATATGATATTGATGGATGTAAAAAAATGATATCCATCTTCCTTGAATTCAGATATCATATATGAATTGAATATTTACGTATTGAATGTCATTACTAATTGGATATGAAAAAATGGATACAATTACGAATAAACGGAACAGATATACTTATATTATTTTTTATCTCATATATAATAATATAAAATATGATATTAACCATGTCAAATGTTAAACAACTTCCATATCTGTTCGAAGTTTTAAACATATGCAAAGAGAATGCAGATGGACATGCATTCAACACCAGCAAGCTGCAATATGTAAGTTCACTAGTGAGTAGTGAATTTGAGTAAATTAGAAAGACATAAGAATCACCACGGAACATATTGTTTTCGTCTACTTGTCATGTAAATTTCATCCGCAACAACACCAGAAAAGTTTAAAGAATTACCAGTTACAATGGGGACATTTCTTGAAAACTTTGTGCATCCTCGCAGAACCTCTGGACTTCAAAAAGCATCCAGAAGACTGTTAAATCTTCCACGTCGACCCCTACAACCCTAACTTTCAACTCAAATGCAACAGAAATGCGCTCATAGCATAGTCTTTGCCCCAAACTTTTCATCCTTACACCGTCTCTGATCCCCTATCATCGACTCAAACACACCCAAGATTTCATCCAACCCCTCCATATCATTCCCCAATCCCTTCAATGCACAGATAATGCTCTCTATGGTAGATAAACAGCCGACCTTAGGCTGATGCCGCACATCACTATACAGGCTCTCCTTGCCTGGATCCAACTTTAGGTGCGGCAAAAGCTTCAGCCAGGGATTTTCATGGTACATTCTCTGTGCCTTTGCCCAGGTACCATCCAAAACAACCAAATGCTTCACTTCAAAATCAACTTCATCCAAACTGATTGCCGATTTCCCACTGGGAAAGAGGAGGGCTGCTCCCGAAGGCACAACCATATTAAACTCCTCAAATTCTTGGAGTTCTTCACTCCCGGGCAATTGCCTCCTCTGTAATTTCCTTACCGTAAATCCATTGAAAGTGAAAGCTCGGCCTACTGGGGTGTCCAAAATCCAACCAATATCGGGCTTAGCAGTGCGCGCTATCGTGACTCTGAGATCAGTAGCCGAGCAGGTGACTTGGTATTTATCAAAAGTTGCTTCTACGCCGTCTTTGGTGTGACCCAAATCCAAACTTTCTGGTTGGAATTTGATAGATTTTGCTTTCTTCAAAGGATCAAGACAAATCCCATCAGCACATTGACCATTAACAGCTCTATTATCATTTCTCCCGTCCAAATCATCGAAAACAGCTAAATGGGTCGGCGAAAGATCCAAGCTTTCCTCGAAACCCTTCTTCACATTGCAGTTTCCATCAGCAGCAACCATTCGGCGTTCTCGGGCACGCTCAAAATTAAAATTTTCCTGATCTAAATCACAACGGGCCTCCAAATAATTCGATTGTTTGCCCGAATGTACTTGATTGGAATCAATCGGACGAATGGTGAAGTCAGCCGTGAAGTTAACGTCGGTGACGAGAACCACGGCGAGGTTCTTGAGGCCGAGTCGGGCGACCCTGGTGGAGTTAAGCGGGTGGTGCTTCTCCAGACTGTGCTGGAGGATGGTGATGCCGATGGGGTTGTCGAGCGGCGGGGTCTTGAGGCGGGAGCAGAGGCAGAGGCGGAGAGGCTTGGAGCAGCGGTGGCAGAACGGTCTTTTGGGGGGGTCGACGGCGGCGTCCTGCTGTTGGCTGCCCATGGCTTTTTTTAGGGTTAGGGTTTTGGGGCGGGGAGAGAGCCTGGCGTCGATGTTGGTGAAGAGACCGGGCCGTGTTCGTGAGGTGAGGGTTTTTAAGCTTCGGGCCATGGATGGAAAGCACCATGAACCATGATCGGACTGGTGAAGCCCGGAAACTTGGGTGCTATCGAATCGGTTGCGGATCGGATACTGCATGTTATCATATATGTATTCGTTCCTACTCAACTTTCAGATATTGAGACAAATGTGATATCCATCTTTCTTAAATATGGATGTCAGGATTGAATATTAACATACCGAATGCAATTACTAATTAGATATAAAAAAATTAGATACAATTACGAATAAATAAAACAGATATATTTATATTATTTTTTATCTCATATATAATAATATAAAATATGATATTAATTGTGATATTATTATGTTAATGCTTTTACTGTATTCATTCTCATTCAACTTTTATAACAATGAATTACGCGACCTCTGATTCTAAATGTCGATTCGGATGTCACGATTTATGTCCAAAAACTCAAAAAATCTCGTGTTACTCTCACAAGAATCGAATACTTTCACTATTACTTTTTCACCAACTCAAATAATCAAAATTTTATTATCTCACTCTATTGAAGAATAGTCTTTTCCATACAGATATCATTATTCAGCATCCAATCTTCGGATATCGGATCAGAGACAAAACGGATATTGTCTTTTTCATATCTGTATCTGCACCTAACTTACATATACGAGTATTGACGAATGTGAAAAAATGATATTTGTATTCAGGTTGGAGGCGGAGCCAGATACAAATATTCGAGGATAATCTTCATCTGATGGCACTCATACGTGAAACTGGTGTAATGGTGAAGGTTCGGGTAAAGAGGGCCTACAATGGGTTAGATCGGTGAGATTCACATGCAAAACCATTACAAACCTATTTGTTTCGTCACAAAACGCTGCAAGTCATAAGTCGTAAAATGAGAATGAAAAAAGTGAACTTAAAAAGGAAAATATATTGTGTTTTATGATGTTTGATTAATAAAGTGAAAATGTAAACGAGAAAGCATATTGTGTTTTATGGTGTCTGGTTGATAAAGTGAAAGTGTAAATGTAAAAGTATATTGTGTTTTACGGTTTTTGGTTGGTAATGTAAAAGTGTAAGTGGAAAAGTTGACCACAAAATTAACTGTAACAGTGATTTAAATATTATAAATTCTATTAGATTAAATCTATTATTGTAAATTAAATTGTATTAATAAATTTGAGATAAAATATTAATAATCTTAAAATTTTTATTTATAACAATAATATTAATAAAATATTAGTATAATTAGTAAAATATAACTTAAATATTAACTAAATAAATAATATAAAATTTTAAGAAAATCTAATGAACATTAATAAAATTTTAAGAACACTAATAAACATAAATATTAAAAATCTTAAGAAAAATAATAAACTATAGTTATAATATTATAATATAATATTATTATAATATTATAAATATATAAACTTAACAAAGTAAAATATAATTATAATTTTAATAATAAATTATTATTATAATGAATTATTATTACAACATTAACATAATAAAATATTAATATAATAATAAAGTATATTATAATATTAATAAAGTAATTATTTATATTAAAAAATAATTAATTAAATATATAGTAGCTTTATATTAAAGTATAATACTATTATATTAATAAAATATTAACTCTAAATAAAATATTAAAAAAATGGTATAAGTATTAATAAAATAATAAATTATTAAATAACAATATTAGATTAAAATATTAAATTAAAATAGTAAAATATTAATATTTAAAATAACTAAAGATTAAAAATATAAAATTAAATAATTAAATAAGAAATTGAACACTATTAAAAATATTAAATATTTAATAATATTAAATTATATATTGATTATCAAATAATTGCTTCGAACTGCAAGTTTACTACAAGTGGGATTTATATGACAACAAAATTAACTGTAGCAACTGCAAATGAAAAAATGAGAGTTGCATTTTGCAAGTTGTTTTTCAGCGAAACAAACAGTGAAAAATGAAAAAGAAGTTTTATGACTTACAACTTGCGACGTTTTGCGGCGAAACAAATAGGCCTAAAAAGTAGGATTCATCGTGGCCCCTTGAAGATCAAAACTCGACCATTTATTACAATTTTGTTCAGTTCTCAAGTTGTCTGAATTCAATATTTCTCCTCAGACATTTTTCATTGAAAAATTAGCGAGTTTTCTTGTTCAAATGCATCAATTTTTTTGTTTTTTCAATACCTTTACTATTATCTCTATTATTTTTATTAGGGGTGAGCAACAATTTGATCAAATCGCACTACCGAATCGATCGGTGCAGTTCGGTTCGATTTGAGAGGGGGTCTCGGATCCAAATTTTTTAAAAATCAGTTAACCGAATCGAGCTGCATAAGCCCATTTGTCATTAATTTTTTATTTTAATAGTGGTTATTTTATTTTTTTTAATTTCTTTTATTGGTTTGGAATTGGGCTTGAGTGGTTGGTAGTTGGTTGGTTCCCTTTCAACTTGAAAGGGTTACGCGTGTGTCATGGCTAATTGATGGCAGCTCCTAGAGTTCAAATTTTGCAAGAAAAACGTGTCTTAACTTTTTTTGAAAATTCAATTGGAATCGAAACCGAATCGAAAATTCAGTCCGGTTCCGGTGCAGTTGCCTTTCGGAGTTTGGTACGGTGTCATTTTTTGACTTTTTCCATCCGGGTTTTCAGGTAACTCTCTGTGTTAGATTTTCTGTGATTGACTTTTCTTATCTCCACCAATTTGATATGCATATTAATTTCTTAGAAAATAATCCACATCAGTTATGTAATGTAATGAGCTATTCATTTATTTTGTAGAGAAGACTATTTGTTTTAATTTTTAATAATAATATTATAACTTTATCTATTCCTTTGAACAAACTCGGTTCACGGTCAAGTGGAAAAGAAAAAAAGTACCAAAAATATCAGATATTAATAAATAACAAATGTTTTCTTGGGTCTATTTTAGCATCTTTTAAGATTTCTCAGCGGATAATTAAGTTTCGTAATAAAAACCAATGATTGACTAGTGAAAAACAAAGATCCATAACTAAATCACATCTAAATTTAAAAACGATTAAAGGCTAAGAATTCACAAATAATAATATTTAAATAATTCTTTTTCAAAAACATCAAAAATGTTAAATTGAATATAAAACGGTCCTAAAAAAATTTCTATCAGAAATATGTGTTTTTCCTCCTACACCCCGTTCAAAAAAAAAGAAAAAAGAGTTTTAAACACATTAGACAAAAACGTGTTAAAGGGTTAAGAAAGTTACAAAAGTTATTGGTTTCCCTCGGAAAAAAATAGTTTAAAGAGAAGAAAAAAAGGAAAGAGAGGCAGTCAAATTAATGTGATCAAATGGGAAAATAAGTCTGGATGTGTCACTTTGAACAAAAATATGTTCAGACTTCAGATGGATAACCAGTCCAAACACCACCAAACCCATGGGTCAGATCTGAATCTAACCTTATTTTATTTTTTATTATATTATTATCAAAACCGAGCGAAGCGAGGTTTTCTCTCGTGAATTCGCTCGGTTTTCTCTCGTGACTCATTCACAAATTTTGTCTATTTGTGCGTCTGTCTGTCAGTCTTCGTCCGCGCGAGAGATAAAAAAGAGCTCCTCCTTCCTCCGTCCGCCTCCTCTTCCTCCCCTCTAGCCGCCCTTCTTCCTTCAACCGTCTCCTCCTCCTCTTCCTCTCTCGTCGTCTCTCTCGTCGTCGTGCTCTGTTTCTCACCGTCAAGGTATACTAGTATTGTTATATTATAATATCAAAATAGAGCGAAACGAGATTTTCTCCCATGACTCGTTCACAAAATAATCTGTCTGTCTGTCGTCACCCTCCCCTGTCTCTCTCTGGCTCTCCACCTCAAAGCAGTACCTGCCGCCCCCAATCTCTCTCATTCTCTTCATCTCTCCTCTTTTGGTTCTTCTTTCCCTCTCCTTATCTCTATCCTCTCTCACTGGCCCCCATCCTTCTTCTTCCTCCTCCTTCTCCCAACAAATCCCCAACCCCCTTCTTTCTCCTTCTAGCGATCCTCCTCTCCTCCTCTTTCTTCTTCCCTCTATCTTTTCTTCTTTTTTTGCTTTTTACACCGCTATGCGGTACATTAGTATTATCAAAATCGAGCAAAATAAGATTTTTTTCTACTCCTTCACAGAGTTTGTTCGTCCGTCTGTCCGTCTTCATCAGCGTGAAAGAGAAAGCGATAGAGAAGCAACACCTCCACCAGCCAATTTGCCAACACAGTCGTCCTCCCTCCTCCCTCCCTCCTCTTCTGACGTCCTCCCTCCTTGCCTCTTACCCTTTCCTTCTTCTTCTCCCTATCCTTTCACTTCCTTCACCTCCTTTCTTTTCTTCTTCCTCCTATTCTTCCTCTTCCTCCTCCTTAGGAAAAGTCGTTGTCCTCCTCTTCGCCGCAGCCAACCTCCCCTGAGCTCAGTTTCCACCGTCCCAAATGGTATTCTAATATTATCAAAATAGATCGAAGAAGGGTTTTCTCTCGTGACTCCTTCACAAATTGTGTCCGTCCGTCTCTCTCGCTTTTCGCCTCTCCCTCTCTTGCTCTGATCCCCGCCGCCATCTCCCTTCTCCTCCTCCCCTATTTCTGGCTCTCCCCTCTTCCCTTCTCCGTCTCCCCTCTTCCTTCATCCCTCTCCCTCTTTCTAGCTCTCCTTTCCCCTTTATCCCTCCCTCTATCTAGCTCTCCTCCCCCCTTCCCCCTCTCATTCTCCGCCCTCCTCTCTCCGCCCTCCTCTCTCCCTCTCACCGGCATTGTCAACGATCAGTTTTTCATCGTCTGACGACAGTATACTGGTTATTTATCAAAATCGACCGAATGGAAGTTTTCACCCGTGACTCATATAGAAATTTGTTTGTCCATTCATGTGTCCGTCTTCATCCACGACAGAGAGCAGCGTCAACTCTCTCATTCTTTTTCCTCTCTCAGCTCCCCTCCTCATTCCTCTTCCCCTCCTCTTCCTTCTGACAGATCGATCGGTTTTCCATCGGCAGTGACAGTATACTAGTTTATTCAAAACCGATCGAAGAGAGATTTTCTCTTATGACTCCTTCATAAATTTTGTTCGTCCGTCTATCCTCTCTCTTTCACTTGTTCTCCGTCTTTCCCTCCCTTTTCCCCTTCCCTCTCTATTTGTCTCTCCCCACTCCAACTCCTCTCCCCCTCTTCCTCTCTCCGTTCTTCCTCTTATCCCTCTCTAGCTCTCTCTCCCACCTCTCTCCCCCCCCTCTTTACTTCTCCCTCTCCTTCTCACCGTCGCCACGGTGGTCAGTTTCTCACTGACCGACGACAGTTTACTAGTTATATTTTTATTTATCAAAATTGATCAAAGAGAGATTTTTTTTTTCTCATGACTTATATAGAAACTTTGTTCGTCCGTCTCTTCGTCCCTCTATCTGTTTTCATCTGCGGGAGAGGGAGAGAGAGCAACATCGACCCCCCTCCTTCTTCTTCCCCTCCTGGCTCCCTCCACCTTTTTCCTACTTCTTCTTCTCCCTTTTCTTCTTTCTCCTGACTCACCGGTCAGTTCATTCGGATATTGATAGTACACTAGTCAAAACCGATCGAAGGATAATTTTCTCGACTCATAGTCTGTCCATCCTCATCAGTAAGAGAGAGCAACTTCTCATTCTTCTTTTACTCTCATCTCTCATATTCTTCTTATTTTCTTCTTTTTTCCGATCCTTCGGTGTCTCACCGAAACAGTATACTAGTTTGTTCATATTTTATATCTTCGCGCGAGAAGAGAGGAAAGTGGAGGCCACAAGTCTAAACGCTAGAAGCTCGGAAGATCTAACGAATACTAAGAACCAGAGGGGGAGGAAGGGAGATGCACGACTTCTGCTTCACGATCCCTTATGGCATGGTGGTGTTAGCGGGTGGCTTGGTTGGGTTCGCGAAGAAAGGGAGCACGGCGTCTTTGGCCGGCGGAGTTGGGTCCGGCCTCCTCCTCCTCCTCGCTGGATTCGTCAGCCTCAAGGCTTTTGAGAAGGGGAGGAAATCTTACGTCGCCATGATCATTGAAACAGGTTTGGATCGAATTACCCTCTTATTTCTCTCTATTGCCTGATCCGTTGGAGGCCATGCGTGATGTTGGGTTTTGGTTATTTTGGATTTTTTATAGCAGATTTTGAGCATTTTGGAGGTGGGTATTCTTGGGTTTTTGTTTATTTAGGATTTTGATTATAAAATTGAGCATTATGGGAGATGGGTATTTTGGTTTTTGTTTATTTCGGATTTTTTATTGCAAATTTCGAGCATTATTACGAGAGATGGGTGGTCGTGGATTTTGTTTATTTAGGATTTCTGTTGCAACTTTTGAGCATTATGGGAGATGGGTATTCTCGGGTTTTGTTTATTTAGGATTTTCATTGCTGAATTTGAGCATTGGAGTATTCTTGGGCTTTGTTTATTTTGAATGTTTTATTGCAAAATTTGAGCATTATGGGAAATTGGTATTCTTGGATTTTGTGTGTTTTTTTTTTTTTGTATTGAGGAGATCTGGATTTGATAGATTTTTTTTACTTCATATGTTTGCTTGCCGTTGATATCAAATTTATTTGCAAATTTTTAACTTAAAATTGGTGCCAATTTCTCTTTTTCCTGAACTGATTCCATTTAATGTGGCCACTGAGCATTATGAGAAATGAGTTTTTTTTTTTGACTTCTGCTCGTTTTTGGACGAGGAGGTGTGCATTATAGCTATTATGTTTGTCATTGTCGTTTTATTTGTTGGTTAGTGTTGAGGTGCGGTGTCTTTTTTGATTTTGCTTATCTTGTAAATGGAATGTATGCATTGAGAGATTCATTTGGTATCACATTTTACTGGTGGCATGTAAGTTATTTCTTGAGGGCTATGGAAGTGTATTTCTTTTTATTCTCTTAGCGTGAAGGGTTTTAGCGATTGATAGATTCACTTAGTTCTAATCTGTGACTTGGGGATGCATTTAACTGGTATCTCTAGCTATGTCCACTTGTAGGGTTTGGATTAACAAAAGTGAATAGATATCACATCAATATATAATATAGGGGGTGAAAAAATAGAGTTGAGCTTTTTGAATGGCAAAGCAGGGGGTGTTGTTTTATTTTCATCACAGAATGTCGCTGTTCTCTTCATATATGGAGAAAGGAGAGAAAAAGAGAATAGCGCAAGGGAAGAGTCGGGATTCTACTCTTGTAAGGATTTGAAGTTCCGGTTGTTGCAATTGTTGCTTAGGTTACCCACTGACTTGATTGGGGAAGGAAGGGGAAAAAAGAAGAAGAGAAAAATGACTACATCCTGAACCTTTGTGTGCACATCCCTCCTCCCACACCCACACAAAAAAGAAGTGATACAGAAGATGTTGCATGCTGTTTCCACAGGAAGGACATGAAGATCAACTGGAGAAGGATAGAAATAATAGAGAGGATTGAAGAGAGAATTGCAGACTTGCAGTCCACCACTCAAAATTTGATAGCCTAAGCAAGAAGTATGTCTCCGCACACAGATAAGAAGTATCCCAGTATTATTCAAGTCACATAAATTGAGCTCCTGTGCTCCTCTATGCAAGAACCAGAGAAGCATGCAGAACATGTTCCTAATGAATCTACTACTTATATAGTCCAACAAATAACTAAAATAAGTGTTTTCATAACACTGTTTCCCCCTCTGAGTAGCCTCTTAGATGAGATTAAAAGCTGATTTTCTTTAACAACTACTGAATAACATTCTTCTAAGAGTTTGCTGTTCTGACCATCATTTGATCAATCTCCAACTTGTAAAACAAAAGTTGATTAGGAAACTTGTCAAAGTCTTTCCATTATTGAATCTATCATAACTACATCTCAGTTGTTTCTTATAGTAACAATTACGATACAATTGATATTGATATGTATTACTACCATGTATGCGCACCGAAGGATCGATGATATATAATTTTTTTTGTAAAATGCTATAAATGAGTTGTCGTGAAGAAAACATAGACTAGCTAATTAAAATATCATTCCATATTATGACCTGTTTGTCCTTCAGCCGGCTATAAATATTTTGTTAACCCTTTACCTTTATCTCCTGGTCATGGGCTTGGCATCCATGGTTTTGCATGTTTTCAGCATAGTTGGAATTAATTCCTACATGAGGAGTGTATTTGGTGTCAACAGAAGTGGTTGATCACACATAGCAGATATGAAATTATGGTATATTAGAGACGGGCAATTTGATCATTGAAGACGACATCCTGGACTTCGATCATTGTGATTTACAGGAATTTCTGAAGATTGCAAGTGAATTTCCTATTTTATCTACATGGAGACTATTCTTTGGTTTATTTTTTTTTTACAAGGCTTTATTTCCCGGAGATTTGGCTCACAAAATTTAATCCAGTTATATTTTATATCTTTAAATCTCGGAAGCTTACGTTTTACAATTGCTCTAGAAAAGCCTTATGAAACTCACATTCCCAGGACATTTTTCAAATAGATCTGATCAGGGGCAAGTCCAGTTTTAGTTACAACTGGCACATGTACACACTACAACCTTTTAGATTATTTTAAGGTCATCAGGTAATTATTGAAGTCAATATATAACTTTGTTATTAGTCAATCTTTATTCCAACTCTCCTACCAACAGTGTTCCCTTGCAGTTTGTTAGTCTTTGTCTCGTGAGATTCACTCCAATGATTTTAGTATCAAAGTTAGCGATAGGGTTTTCCCACCCTTGTGATCATTTCATCTACAGAGGGGCAAGAAGCAGGACATATATTGCTTGCCTCAAAGCTAATATTTGATTTCTCAAGAAAGATAATAGTGTAGTCCCTTTGTTGCTGATGCTTCTGATTCACTTTTACTATTATCCTGAAAATGTATTTTATTTTCCATGGATTCTTGAATCTGAAGAAGTGAAAGCATCATCTTTCATTCCCAAATGGGTTCATAAAGTTTGTTTTGTCAACTCTATCGCTGATTTCTCCTTCGAGTATTACATTGTCTAAATTGTCGGTTTGGCTACCAGTTTTTATCAATGATAAGTGCTGATACCTTCGGGAACTATCCAGAAAAATCATCCTTCTTTACTGATAACTCTTCCCTCTTCCAGCCAAGAGGACAAGCTGAAAACTGTGTCCTCTCCATTTCATATGTACTTAATGATATAAGGCAATGTTGTTCCTTGCAGTCTAAACATGTGTTGGCGTGAAGATTAACGTCACAACAGAATCTCGTTCTAGATAGCAATAAAAAAAAAACAACAAAATAAAAAGAGAGAGAGGCAACACAGATGAACACCGAGATTTACGTGGAAAACCCAAAAGGGAAAAACCACGGGTTGAGCTTGAGACTCGGAGGAGGCTTCACTATGGTGGAATAAACAAAAGGGATACAAGGCACTTGGCACACCCGACTACGCCGACTTCCACACAACTCTCACAACTTTAAAATTCTCTTCAACACAAGAGACTTTTCCTCACACTCTCTATGCTTTCAAGAGAACAAGTGAAGAAGATGCTTGAATTAGTGATCAGCTCTACAACAATGAGCTTGCCTATTTATTGGCCTTTGATGACGCTTCGTCTCCTTGACCATTCAAAGATATGCATGTACCTCTACAACTTCCGTGTAGAATATCAAGCCCAAAGCATGACTGCACCATGCTCGAAGAAGACCGCACCATATCCGAAAAGTCACACGCAGAATTGCGCAACAATAAATGAGTTGAAAATTGAGCCAACTCCAACAATCTCCACCTTGGCGAGATGTCCAAATCTTCAGAGATGACACAACACTCTGGAACAACTGTTGCTCATTCATGAGCAATTTCATCACCTTGATGAGTACCAACTCACCTTCCCGCACCTCTGGTGGCTAGGTGCACATGCCAACTAACAACTCTTCATATTTAGTAAGCTTAAGCAATGCTTGAACTTCTCAGCCGTAACTGGTTTTGTTAAGAAGTCAGAAGCATTCTCGTCTGTGTGAACTTTTTTCACCTCGACTTCTCCATTGTTGAGCCAATCTCGAATCCGATGATAACGGACTTCAATGTGTTTTGACCTTGTATGAAAGACCTGGTTCTTTGCAAGACAAATGGCACTCTGACTATCACATTGAATTGTTATAAAAGCTTGCTGTAACCCCAAATCACTTGCAAACCCTTGAGCCATATAGCTTTCTTGGCAGCTTCTGTCAAAGCCATGTATTCCGCTTCGGTAGTAGACAAAGCACTAACCTTTTGGAGCATAGATCTCCAAGATACTGGTCCTCCACCACAAGTGAAAACATAGCCTGTAGTAGATCTTCGCTTGTCCAAATCTCCAGCATAATCGGAGTCAACAAAACCAGTGATGCACGCGTCGTCATGTTGTCTTTCAAACATAATGCTTTTGTTTCTGGTGCCCTTTAAATACCTGATAATCCACTTGACAGCTTGCCAATGCTCTCTTCCTGGATTTGACATATACTTTGACACCACGCTCATAGCTTAAGCGAGATCTGGTCTTGTGCACACCATCACATACATTAAGCACCCAACAACGTTTGCATACGGAATTTTCTTCATCTCTTGAACTTCATCATCAGTAGACGGACATTGCTTTGCACTTAAATTGAAATGTGCAGCCAATGGAGTGGATACGGGTTTAGCATTTACCATATGAAACTTCTCAAGCACCTTTCCGATATATTTGCTCTGAGAAAGATATAACCTCATGTTATCCCGATCTCTCTTAATCTCCATTCCAAGGATCTTCTTGGCGGCACCAAGGTCCTTCATGTCAAATTCTGAACTCAATATTTCTTTGAGTTTATTTATCTTTGACGTATCCCGACATGCAATCAACATGTCATCCACATAAAGCACTAAGATGATTATGTGACCATCATCAAATGTGTGTAAGTAGACGCAACAATCATACTTACCTCTCTTGTAGCCATTCTGGAGCATGAACGAGTCGAAGCGTTTGTACCACTGCCTCAGAGATTGCTTGAGTCCATATAAAGACTTCTTCAATCCGCATACATGATTTTCCTTTCCTGCTTCAACATATCCTTCTGGTTGTGTCATATAGATAGTTTCCTCCAAATCTTCGTGAAGAAATGCCGTCTTCACATCAAGCTGTTCTAGCTCCATGTCATGCTGTGCTACAAGAGATAGCAACACCCTAATAGATGTATGCTTGACCACTGGAGAGAATATTTCATCATAATCGATTCCCTCTATTTGTGAGAACCCCTTTGCAACTAACCTTGCTTTGTAAGTAGGTGCCTCCGTCTCACTTAAGCTTTCTTTCTTCCGATAATCCACTTGGAACCGATGATCCTTTGATCTTTGGGTTTAGGAACTAACTCCCAAACAGAGTTCTTGTGAAGAGATGTCATCTCTTCCGACATAGCAGCCATCCATTCTTGCCGCTCTTTACTTTCTAAAGCTTCTTTGAAAGTTGATGGATCTTCTTCGCTAATTAAAAGTGCATAGAAGGCCTCATCCTCCCAACCTAACCGTTGAGGGGGCTTGATAACTCTTCTTGGTCTTGTCTGTGCTATGCTCATAGGTTCTTCATGAACCTCTTCAGCTTGTTGTTGCTCCTCTGGCGGCTCCACCTCAGCTTGATTCTCTGCAAAGGATTCTTTTGTTGAAAAAGGAATTTCAGTATAATGATTTTCTTTACAAACCTCGTCTTTTCCAGTAGCTTCTGCTCCAAGCCTTTCATCAAACACAACATCTCTACTCAATACCTTCTTCTTGTTCTTCGGATCCCAGAGTCTGTAGGCCTTCACTCCCTTCTCAAAACTGAGGAAAATGCATTCGAGTGACTTTGGCTTCAACTTGTTTCGTTCATCACTGGGGATATGAACATACGCCTTGCATCCGAAAACTTTTAGAGTAGAATAATCGATGTCCTTACCGGACCAAACTTCCTCTGCACATTTGAAATCCAACAATTTTGATGGTGTCCTGTTAACCAAGAAAGCAGCATGGTTAACAGACTCTGCCCAAAAAGATTCAGGCAATCCTGCATGAAGTCTCATGCATCTCTCTCGCTCCATGAGAGTTCGGTTCATTCTTTCTGCTGCGCCATTTTGCTGTGGAGTCTTCTTCACTGTGAAGTGACGAATGATACCTTCTTTCTTGCAGAACTCCAAGAATCTGCCATCTCGATATTCACCTCCATTGTCACTGCGCAAGTACTTGATCTTGCGCCCAGTTTGATTCTCTACTTCGGCCTTCCATTCTTTGAACTTCGAAAAAACTTCAGATTTCTCCCGCATGAAGTAGACCCAGATCTTCCGTGAATGATCATCCATAAACGTGACAAAATAGCGAGCACCACCATGGGATTTTGTCGGTGCCGGCCCCCATACGTCGGAGTGAATGTAGTTGAGAACCTCCTTAGCGCGATTCTCCTTGTTTGTAGGCTTGAATGATACCTTGCATTGCTTTCCAAGAACACAGTACTTGCATAAGTCCAGCTTGCAAGACTCCATATTCTTTAGCAGTTTCCTTTTGTGAAGCTCCTCCATGGCTCGCTCACTCATATGGCCAAGACGTAAATGCCATAATTGAGCTGAATCTTCATCTAAACTTTTCGGCGTGGATATAGCAGCTCCACCCGAAATAGTATCTCCCTTAAGCTTGTACAAATTGTTGGGAAGTTTCTCACCTCGCATGACCACCAATGAGCCCTTGCAAATCTTGATCTTTCCTCCACCGGAAGAGTAGGTGAGGCCGAGTGCATCAAGAGTCCCGAGAGAGATCAGATTCTTCTTGAGAGCAGGAACATGTCGCACATTTCCAAAAGTACGTATGATGCCGTCATACATCTTTATTTTCACAGTGCCTATGCCGATGATCTTGCATGCGACATTGTTCCCCATGAGAACTTCACCTCCATCCTTCTTCTCGTATGTATCAAACCAATGCTTGTTTGCACACACATGAAAGGTACAACCAGAATCAAGAATCCATAAGTTTGAAATTGGTTTACCCGAAGAAACCGAGAAAAGTTCACCTTTGTTTTCTGTGGTGAGAGCGGCCGTAGAAGGATTCTCACACTTCTTCCCTTCCTTCTGATCCGCCTTGAACTTTCGGCAATGTTTCTTGATGTGTCCCTTCTTGTGGCAGTAGTAGCACTCCACATCCTTGCTGTTCCTGGACTTTGATCTCCAGCGGTTGTCCGTCCCCTTGTCTTTCTCCTTGGATCGTCCCCGTTCATTTGATCCTTTGACGAGTAGACCTTCATTCTTTAAGTCATTACTTGTGCTTTTGTTCATCTTGACATGAGAGATAATGTCTTGGACAACCTCCTCGAACCGAAGAGTCTCTTTGCCGAACATGAGTGTGGTTCGAAAATGCTTGAAGGATGATGGCAAGGACCGTAGTAAAAGCAAAGCTTTGTCCTCCTCCTCGTACTTGACCTCAACTCGCAACAAATCGTTAATGCAACGATTAAATAAATTTAGATGTTCCATAAGATCATCTCCTTCTTCCATACGAAGATTATACAACTGATCTTTTAAGAAAAGTTTGTTGGATAGAGTCTTACCCATATAAAGTTTCTCTAACTTCTCCCATGTGCATTTGGCGGTTGTTGCTTCCATCACATTGTAGGTGACTTCATCGGATAAGTGTAGCTCAATAGAGCTCATAGCTTTCATGTCGGCCTTGTTCCAGGCTTCCGTAGTCATTGTCTCCGGCTTGGACTCGACGCCTAAAATGCACATGTGAAGATCCTGTTGTATCAAAATGTTCTTCATCTTCCGTTGCCACAAGGTGAAGTTGCTCCGTCCATCAAATGGTTTCAACTCAACCTTCACACCGCCGATTGTTGACTTCTCTTCCGCCATCTTGAACACTCCAACCTTGCTCTGATACCACTTTGTTGGCGTGAAGATCAACGTCACAACAGAATCTCGTTCTAGATAGCAATAAAAAAACAACAAAATAGAAAGAGAGAGAGAGGCAACACAGATGAACACCGAGATTTACGTGGAAAACCCAAAAGGGAAAAACCACGGGTTGAGCTTGAGGCTCGGAGGAGGCTTCACTATGGTGGAATCAACAAAAGGGATACAAGGCACTTGGCACACCCGACTACGCCGACTTCCACACAACTCTCACAACTTTAAAATTCTCTTCAACACAAGAGATTTTCCCTCACACTCTCTATGCTTTCAAGAGAACAAGTGAAGAAGATGCTTGATCTAGTGATCAGCTCTACAACAATGAGCTTGCCTATTTATAGGCCTTTGATGACGCTTCATCTCCTTGACCATTCAAAGATATGCATGTACCTCTACAACTTCCGTGTAGAATATCAAGCCCAAAGCATGACTGCACCATGCTCGAAGAAGACCGCACCATATCCGAAAAGTCACACGCAGAATTGCGCAACAATAAATGAGTTGGAAATTGAGCCAACTCCAACAACATGGTGTTGGAAATACTCTTCGTGGTAATCCTAGAGACACCTGGATACCTCTTCTTGCCAAACTACATAATGAATTTGCTAGCAATTTCTCTCCGCAGGAGTTTTAAACAAACTTCTCCTTTGACTAGCTAACCTTTTGAGACCAAGGTCTCCTTTGTCGTAAAGTGACTCACTAACTTATATCATGCATACTATTATCTCATAGAACATTGCAATATATTTCAACTCTTTTATCACCTTAAATAGTAAATGGAATGCTTGAATTTCAGTGTGCAGTTGACAGATTCCTGTTAAAAGCAATGGTGATTCGAGCTCTTATATAAGCATTGTGATCCTATTTTAGATTGACATTAGATGTTAACCAATGTTCAAGACAATGGGCTTACTTCCATAGAAACATCACAGGTTTCCTTTAATATAAACTCAGAGTATTCAAATAAAATACCATTTTCTTCTTAGAGTATTCAAATGAAATAAACTCCTTTTTCTTTAACGGATTTGGGAACGAGGACTGTAGTCTATAAAGTAGACTCCATTAGATTTGTTCTGAACTTCTATTAAAACTGTAAAAACTGCAAGTCATGTGCATTTGATCCTTTGTCTCTCTTCTAATACTGATTATCCAATAGGCTACTTGGTTGACCTGTTTAAATTCATGTGATGTGAAATTCGGCACTCCTGAGCTATCAACTAGTTTCTTATCAGCTATTAAAGGATGATGTCTGGCCCCTCAAATTGGTGACATCGGTAGATCTCTTTCATTTCATAACTGTTCCAAAGTTTACTTGGATATAACTTATTTTTTTAGCCTTCTAAAGCCCTTGGTTAGATAGGCTTCCTAGCTGCGAAAGTCTCCCAAATGATTCCTGATTAACTACATCCAATGTTTGGTGGTTAAATAAACCATCAAACTGAAACTTCAGACTGTCCTCTGGGGTCCCAACCTGATCTAATCTTTTCTGCACAGGTGATCAGTTATGCCTTTGGACCAATTGATCCCACATAACTCCAGTTACTTCAAACTTTCCTTTAATAAATGTTTTTTCAACAGTATGCTAAAAGTCTTTCTTACAATCTCTTGCATACTTTATTTCCCTTAGAATTTTCAGCAACAACTCTTTTCCCATCTTCCCCCAAGAGACCAACTTGTGTAAGCTACCACATGATCTTGCTTGAATAACTTACATACCTAGTTTGTTTTACTATTTCTTTCACTTGATGGAACCACATCAAAACTCGAAAGGGATAATTAGTAATGTGCAGTAAAAGATGGGCATTTTTACCATCCAATTAAAATAATGTATTCAACAAGCTTTTATTTGTTTCCAACTTGGGATTATAGTGTTAAGGATATTTTAGAGTCTTGTTGCTTACATCTGGTACTTTTTTCACAGTTGATGAAACACAATTGATTACCAATAAATTTTTGAAATGGGAGGAACTATTAATTCTTTGAAGTTATTTATAACATTGATATATTTGTAGCCTTAGAATGACTTAGACCTACACTTCGAATATCAATCTTCATGCTTCACTATATGATCCTTGAATATTGATATGGCTCCATCATGAGATCATTTTTATAGTAGGCTGAAATTTGCAAAAATCTTGTCAAATAAGAATTTTGTAAATCTTAATCTACTTGAAACATCATCCAAGTGACCTCTTGTCAACGCTTGATTTCATTTTGCTCTGATCTTGACATTAGACTCTTATGTATGTTGTTCCATAGAGTGAACCTACTGATTAGCTTTTGAGATGCTTGGATTTACAATCAGAACTGAACTTCTTCTTTTGCCTGTGGGCTTTCAAATTAATACTGATTCACCTCCAAGTGTTGAATACTTCATCTGAAAAATAATTGGTTGTTTGGTGAAGTGTTCAATTCATTTCTTACTTTCTTAAATATGGTACTGCGCCATGTTTCTATCCATCCTTGTTAAGGTTAGTGATATCATGTATATTCTTTTAATTAATGTGACTAAACTTCTAGAATGTAAAACAGTACTGTTATGTTGTCAAAAAATAAATGCTATTCATTCATGGTGTTTATTGAATCCTCCTTTTTCTGGAGTCTTGCTTTTCCTTTTCAACAGGATAATACTTGATAGAGTTGATTGAGTTGGAGGCATGCCTCTTGCTATACATGAATCATAAGCTTTGGATTGTTTGGCTACCTTCTTCTCATCAATATATCAACTTTTATCTGTCTCGCTAATGATTTTACTTGATTGCTACAAAATGTTAAGTTTTGGCCCTTTTCTTTGAATCTGACGGAAGTTTATAATGCTTCTTAATTAAAAGCTTGCGATAAGATTGGAAATAACCTGTTAATATGCAGTGCTGTTATTAAATTGCTATAGCTGACCCAAATTAAAGGATATGTTTTTGTTGTTGTCATTGTTGAATTTGATAGCACATCGGCGAAAATCAAGGAACTGCCCTGTTCATTTCTGTGTTTATCATTTCTTTTGCTTTCTTTATGGTCTACCTGAGTCTAATATATTGAAATTATTATCTGCTATACAGTTTGTTCGATTGCATTGACACACGTCATGGGGCAAATATACCTCCAAACCTCCAAGATAATGCCAGCTGGAGTAGTTTCAGTCCTCAGGTCTGTTTCTGTTGCTTGCCTTTTCATTTCACCACTGGCATTCTTCATAGTGTTTTACTTGTTCTCTTAATAATTGGATTTAATGTAATGGGGAAAAAAAACTATGTTAATGATTCTTTTACTAGCATGGCAGTCAGACAGCTTCCTTTTATGTTGTTGTTTTCATTATTGTTATTATTGCTACATTTTTTTGCTGGTGGTGGGTACTTTGAAGACTTGAGCAATAAGGAAAGCAAATGTATAAGGCAGTTTAGGTGATATAATCCTCAACTTTATGACTTATCACAATCTATCTGCCATGTGCAGTTCCTGTAAAGAGGAAGCAGGAGTTGAATTGATATCAGCTAGTTGACTGACTGAATATGTTTACAAACTTAAGTAATATTTGGCGGCCAATGAACATTGTGAAGGGCAAGGGTTGCACACTGGCAAATAACTGGAAGGATTGAGATATAAAGGAGCACAATTTTGTGATTGATAAGGCAAAGTTAGACATCCAAGTAGGAGGAGTATGCAAAGTAGTTCAAGAGAGCACTCTCACATTGATAAAGGCCAAGCTATATTCTCGAGAATGAAATTTTTTTATTTATTTGTCCAACGTGGTATAGAGGGTTGTCAGGAACATATAATCTCAACCACCTTGAATTTATAAGCAGAGGGGCATCAGTTTCATGGAATATGGGGTCAAGAAAGCTGACTAAAGTGCCTATAGAGTGAATTGAACCTAACAATTGCTCTCAAATGCAAGAAGACTGCTATTTACACCAATATTTTGGTGCCAAAGTAAATCATCACTACGAAGAGTTCATCTCAATTTTCAAGGTTTTTCTTCGCTAAACAAGGATAGGGTATCTAGTTTAATGATGTTTATTCACCTAGCTGGCTGACTACAGTGATTTTTCTTACTAAACAGCTAGATTTGGTCCTCTTTACTACAGTGTTCTCTTATTGCTTGGGTCCTCATCTTAGTATTTGATTATGGTCTGAACCACATTACAGTTGTACTACTCCAGGAAATCTTAACCCCAAACCTATAAATGCTATATCACACTATTGAGTTAAACTGTTGTTTGAAGCATATACTAAAATGTGAAAACTTCTAATTATTTGTATCCTCCTTGGGAGATGATTTTTAGATTAAGGCTCCTATTATAAACCATCTGGTTTCGTCTGAATTTTTTTCATGACACTTGGCCTTTTGAAGAGCTCAATAGCAAAAAAAGGTTCATATATCCAGACAGAAAGAATGGGGATATAGCTTGTTGTAATAAAGGACTCTCACCGTGTCTCTCTTGAACTTCAATAAGATGTATTTGGCAGAAATGTAGCATTAGAAGAGCTCGTAATCAGGAATTTGTTGGATTTGCACTTATATAAATGGCCATGTTCCGAAGTAGAAATCACTGAAATTGGAGTTTTATTTGCTATGCTTCAAGGGTGATGGTCATTTAGAAAGTTATGGAAAAGAAGATTAAACATGGAAGAGAGGAAAATATGGCGTTCCTTTCACTTTACCTACCTTCAGATGGGGGAATCTCTCTCTGACTTGGAAGAAATATATATACCTAAGATAAACCCTAGGAATTAAGGAAAGCAATTCTTCGCTCACTATCCTTGAACAATTGAGCAAATCCTCGTGGGCTATCCTGCACAGTCATTTTATTTTGCCTTATATTATATGCCCAAAGGGCAGAGAAGTAGAATATTTAACTAGGATGCAATGCAGAACATAGAAACCGAGAAGAAAGCCTTCTGAAGTGTTTGGTGGCCACCCGACAACAACAACAACTAAGCCATTTGTCCCAAGTATTTGGGGGTAGGCTACATGAACCAAAAGAGAATTACGCCGGATCGGGCACATGGATTAACCTTCTCCACTCATTCCTATCGAGCAATATGCCTTCATTAAGATCTTTAACCTCTATATCTTGTCGTATCACCTCCATCTATGTTTTCTTCGGTCTCCCCTGCGCTCTTTTAACTTGCCCTAATTTGATACGCTTTACTCGTCAGACTGACGCATCTGTAGGTCTAGTCGCACATGATCAAACCACCGTAGGCGGTTTTCTCTCATCTTCTCTTCTATATGGGTTACGCCTATCTTAGTATGAATATCCTTATTTCTCATCTTATCTCTTCTCGTGATGGAGCATGCACATCTCTATTACAATCATCTTCTGGGCATGATATGTCTTTATAGCCCAACATTCTGTACCATATAATAAAGCGGGCCTAATAGCAGTTCGATAAAACTTTTCTTTTAGCCATAACGGAATGTTACGGTCGCATAAAACTCATGTTGCGTTTCTCCATTTCAACCAGCCGGCTTGGTTCTTATGATTGACATCACTATTGATCTCCCTACTCTTTTGGATCATAGAATTCAAGTACTTAAAATGATGGCTTATCAGTATTCCTTGTCTGTCTAGTATCACAATAGTATAATCTTGGATTCCCTATTTACTGAATTTGCGCTCCACATATTCTGTTTTAGCCCTACTTAATTTAAAACCTCAAAATTATAAAGTTTGCCTCCATAACTCCAATTTGATATTTACCTCAGCTCTCGTCTCATCTACTGGGACAATATCATCAACAAATAGCATACACCACGGTATCATTCTGAATAGCTCTGGTAAGCTCATCCATCACTATGACAAATAAGAATGAACTGAATATAGACTCTTGATGCAATCTAATTGTGATAGAAAAATCACTTGTTATGCCTCCACAAGTTATGACATTTGCCACTACTTCATCGTATATGTCCTTGATTATGTCAATACATTTGATGGGAACTCTTTTTTCATCAATGTCCACCATAATATCTCTCTTGGCACCTTATCATAAGATTTTTCTAAATCAATAAAGACCGTATGCAAATTTCTCCTCCTCTCTCAAAATCGCTCTATAAGTTGACGAAACAAATAAATAGCCTCTGCATCGATCGCCCCGACATGAACCCAAACTGATTTTTCTGATATTTTAACGTTCTATCTTAACCTGTGTTTAGTTACCCTTTCCCAAAGCTTCATGGTATGACACATGCGTTTATTCCATGGTAATTTAAACAACTCTGGATATCACCCTTATTCTTATAGAGGGTACTAGGGTACTCTTCCTCCACTCATTTGACATCTTTTTAATTAGCCAGATCTTGTTAAAGAGGTTTGTCAGTCATTTCACGTCCATCTCTCCTAAGCATCTCCATACCTCAATAGGAATTCCATCCGGGCTAACAGCTTTCCTTGATTTCATCCTCTTTAAGGACTCTTTAACTTCAAATTCGCTAATTCTGTACATATAATTACGGTTCATATCCTGACACTGAATTTTGGTTGCCACCCATGGATTAGCAATTCACATAACCTGGATGTACCAATCCTCATTGAATAAACCCTTACTGGATAAGCTGCTGAAGGAAATCACTGTGCCAAGTAGCTTGCTCTGTGTATTGATGTTAGATAGAGCATGACACTGGAGAGTTAGCTGATCATTAATCTCTTGCCAAATGCACTGTATGTTACACCTGCATTATCATTGAGAGGAGATATTTAGCTTTTTGCGGTCTTGTAAGTATTGCTTCTTCCTTTGCGAAAAGATGATTTGTTGTATTTTTCTTAGATATATTCACAATACTAATTTTATGCTGGTTTCTGAACCAGCAGACTGTTATAATTTGAACCCTAAATGTTAGATGTAACCGGCTGAAATTTGTCACCTAGAGTTATGTTTGCTTTCTGTCTTCCCGCTCTTTGTATCATCATCAAAACTCAACAATTTTTTGACAAAGATATTAAGTTTCCTTTCTTACTGACTGGTGGATTCCCTTGCAGTGCACTTATGACTTTGTTCTATCTCTACAAGACCGCAACAGGTGGTAATCATATTCCACCAAAGATGGAGTAGAAACAGCAAGAGGCTGTTGATGTACTATGACATGTAAAATGGCTAATTGAATTAGGCTTGTGATTCTCAACATTCAAGATTGTACTCATGTCTGAAGGATTGTTATATGTTAATGGCTTGAACGCTTTACACGGTGTGTATGTGACATTTGAATCAATAGTAGAAAAAGAGAATCCCAATGGGTTATCTCGTGTTTAATGAAAACTTAACAGTGTCTAATCCAGATGATACTTGCCATGGTAACAATGTCAGTTTCGAGTGTAAGTAGCTGTTTTTTATTCTTCATCCATTTCTGTTATCATCTTTCTAAATGACATTAATCCTTTTGACATAGTTGTCCATGACAATGACAACCTGTTATGCTTTCTAGTGGTTCATTCTTCTGAGAAGTATAAATTACAATCCATGTTTGTCTTCTAAAATCTTCACTAACAGGCTAACAGCTAATCGATTTCGCCCAGGAAGAAATTTAAAAAAAATATACTAGTTAACATACTAACAGCCATTGTTCACTAACTCTTCTATTTGTCTCTTAGGAGACTTCTCACTATCTCTAACATGCTTATACAAACAGAAGTGTATCATGTATGAAATTTGAAATCTTTTGGAAATCCTGTTTTTTCGTTGTGAATTTACAATAATGGTTAGATTAAGTGAGCGTATGCCTTGTATATGGCCATTGTTTGGTAGCTCTCCTCTGTTTCTTGTAGTACTCGTTACTGTCTTGGACCTATTCTGCAAGCAAAGATATAGACAAAACAACTTTATTTATCATGTCAAGAATGTTATTTTTAAAGTCTATTCTGAATTCTTGCTGATTTCTTTATGATTAAGTGTTGAACTTGTAGGTTAGTTTTCTTGTGAGAAGCTTCGATTTGGACCGTACCCTTGGAGATATGATTACATATTAATGCTCATCTGGGTGAATATATCTAAGAGATTTTTTGGTTCATTGTTCTATACATGTTTTCCATTTTCTTCAAATATTCTATCTAGGCATTGTAATTTCTTATTCCACACTTTTATTCCTGATTAATTATATATCCTTTGGTATAGTTCTGTTAAACAGCTAAACTCAGGCTTTTATTCCTGTTCGATCGATCTTGATCAATTGTGCTATTGATTGAATTACTCTTGAGCAAAATCTTCATCTTGATTAAAATTGATCGAAGGAGGTTTTCTCCCGTAACTCATATAGAAACTTTGTCCCTCTGTCCGTTCGTCTTCACCTGCGAGAGAGAGAGCAGTGTCGACCCTTCCTTCTTCTTTCTCTCTCAGCTTCCCCTCATTCTTTCTTCATCATCTTCCTCTTCCCCTCATCTTCCTCCTGACTGATCGGTCTGTTTTTCCCCAATAACAGCGGTATACTAGTTTAGACCCTGCTACTCCTCTCATGATCTTACACCAATATGCATTCTCTCAAACTCATTAGGTATGAATGGATTCTCTAGTGAATATTCTACTTCTACTTGCTTGTGTCCCTCTTCTCCATTTTCTTACCAAATCCTAGGGCTAGTTTAAAACTAAAAACCTCCCTCCAGGCCCACAAGGGATCCCTGTCATCGGCCAAAGCCTCAGCCTTCTTCCGGCCATGGGCGAAAACAGGGCCAAAGCGTGGGTAGCCAAAAGGATCGAGAAGTACGGCCCAATATCAAAGCTTCACTTGTTTTGAACTCCCAGTGTGTCCTCGCCGGGCATGTTGCAAACAAGTTTGTCTTCGCCAACATAAATATATTTTCTTTCGAGCAGTCCAAATCGCTATGGAGTATATTTGGAGGGCAGAGCACACCTGAACTGACGGGCGAAGAACACATACGGGTGCGAGGAGCAGTCAGCCAGTTTCTGAAGCCGGAAGTTTTGAAGAAGTACGTGGGAAGGATTGATAGAAAGGTCACGAATCATCTTGACAATAACTGGATTGGTCGACATACTGTCACGGTATGCAAGCGCCACCTCCATACTTATGCATTTATATATTTATGTTTATGTGCGTGCATAACTTTTTGAGACATAAGTCACTAATATGTGTGTGCGTGCATATATATGCTATGTATGTTTATGCGTTCTGTGTACATATATGTGCATATGTATTATATATTTATGTTTGTGTATACGTGCATATTTATGCATATGCATGCATAACTTTAATATATATGTGCATATGTGGGTATACATATGTTTTATAAATGTATGTATAACTTTTTAAGATATTGAAGTCCCTAGCTAATATATGTGTGCGCGCACGCGCATATCCATATGTCAACTTATATGTTTGTGTGTATATATTTTTTGAACCTTCTAAGATGCGTTAAGTATCTAGCTAATATATGTTTGTATGTCTTTATATGTATGCATATGTATGTGTTTGTGCAGGTATTTCCTTTGATGAAGATCCTCACTTTCGACGTCATTTCCTCTATTTTGTTTGGCATTGAGGATGGCCCCCTTCGAGATGAACTGTTACAGGACTTTGGGGAAATACAAACTGGGATGGTGTCAGCTATTCCATTGAACCCTTCACAAACTTCAGCAAGAGCCTGAGACTGAGAGCAAGCAAAAGCATCAGAAAGAAGCTTACTGCACTTGTAAAGCAGAGGCAGCCCACATTCAAACAAGGGAGCTGTGAGTTCGACTCCCGTGCAGACCTGTGAGCTGTGAGGTCGATCAGTATGGGAGAAAAGGGTCTGGCAGGATCATTGACTGGATGTGGAGATAATAGATAATGTGGTGTTTGTTACGATAGCGGGCTATGATCCATCATCCATCCTCATAACATTCATGATTCGCCACCTCGCGAATGACCCTATAACTTTATCTGAGATGATTCAAGGTAAGAATGTATGATTCTCAAGTGTGTCAAGTATCACGATCATCTTTACTTTTTCCTACATTAGTTTCATATTGCAGCGATTCATCGAGCTTTTGATTTGGCTACAGAGCAAGAAGAGACAGCAAACAGCAAGATCAGAGAGGAGTCACTGACTTGGGAGGATCTATCGAAGATTCACATGGCGTGTCACGATGGAGACACTACGAACGGTGCCTCCAGTGTTCGGAAGCTTTCGGAGAGCACTCAAAGATGTTGAGTTCTATGGATACCTCATTCTTCAGATTATCTATGCTATTTTTTATCGGATACGCTACATATGTTGATTCTCACAATTGCAATATTCTGTGCAGCAAACATAACACGCATGGACGCAAACATCTTCCAAGATCCATCAGAGTTTGATCCATTCCACCCTATAGCTTTGTGGCATTTGGAGGAGGACCGCGAATCTGCCCTTGCTGTAAGCTAGAAAGGATCGAGACACTGGTTATGATGCACTATGTGGTCACGCGATTCAATTGGAAACCATGCAGCAAAGGAGATGTTTACTAGAGGGATCTGTGGGAGAGAGGAGATAGAGGAGTAGAGGAAGTTAGCAGAGAGATCAGAAATTAAGGAGCGAGAAACGGCGCATTGGAGCAGGCTAGATTATGCTCCCGGTTGGCCACCCGGTCGACCGGCGTGCACGAAGGTGCACAGGAAGAAAGCGGTCGACTGCCCGGTCGACCGACTGACAGGCCCTTGCTCTCGGTTGGGCCTGGTCGACCGGTGCGGTCAACCGTGGCATGGGTCGACCGACAAGCGCGTTTTGACTTTCCTTTTGGGATTCGGATTCCTTTTCTGAATGAGATCGAATCCAATCTGGGTTTCCTTAAATTCAGGGACCTAGTGACTATAAATAGGGGCTAGAGCCCTCATGCATGATATCCCCTAAGAATCTCTTCAAGTTTTCCCTCTTGTATTAGTTTGTATTGATTGTTGAATCAATAAAATCTCTCTCCCTCCCTGTTGCCGAACCTCGTTAAATACAGTGTTGATTGCTTTTTTCTGTTGTTAGTTGTTGTTAGTTGTTCATATCGTGTTGGTTGTTTCTCCGCCTACATCAAATCTCTGCCAGGCGGGCGGATTTCTCAGAGAGTTTGTTGTCCCCTGTGCGCACAACAGGATCCTATGCCTACACCTCAAAAATTCAAAAGACCGAACCAACACCTCAAAAGTTCGTCGGAGGTCAGTAGGGGATGGCCGGTCCTGAGTTTGTCAGCCAAAGTGGTCTGACTCCTCACCCTCACGTTCCACAGAGATCCTTCTGTTCTATTGATGAATCGTATAAAGATATTTATAATTGTTTCTAAAATCACTAATTTATCTTTCTTTTAAGCTCAAGGTGTGCAGAAGAACTCTGCGCGCGAGAGTCCGGGTCCATCTCGAACTCAGTAGGGTGCTGCCCGTTACGGTCTACATGCGCTTTATTCTAGAGTTTTAATTTCAACAGATTTTCTTTGTCCAGCTCGTGAATTACTGGTAAACTTGTTTGGGCATTTTTTTTTTTGAAAAAAAAGCTCTTTTTTTAAAATAATTTCAAAAATAAACCTCTCTCAAAAAAAAAATTCAAGAATAGACCTCTGATACGTCACGTCAGCATCACATTAGCTCCACGTCACCCGGGGGATGGTTATTGGTTCGCCCGAGATTGACAACCCTAAGTGAACCAATAATTTTTTTACCATGTGCTCGGTCAACTGGGGTTGTCGACCGAACTAATATTTTTTTTACTATGTACCCGGTCAACCGGGGTTGTCAACGCCGGTCGAACAAATTTTTCGGTTTTGGCGGAGTTGGCAACCCCGACCAAGCAAGACTTGGGCAATATAATTGTCCAATTCTATTCATTTGGCTCCAATCAACATGCATGATGAGCACGCATGTATGAATGAATATGATGATCATGCAAAAAAAAAGAGGGTTTGGTCAGGGTTGTCAACCCTGGCCGAACTTTCTTCCAAATTTCAAGTGAATAACATCCGCTTGCTTGGCCGCATGCATAGCTGTGAATAACGTTCACTTGCTTGACTTCATGCATAGATTTATTTTAAAATTATTTTTTAAAAGAGCGGATATTTCCACCCCAAAACTGATTCTGACACCCAGGGATGAAGGAACCCCAAAATGTGATAAAAGCACCCCATAAAAAATCAAAAAAACCTCAAAATATCCTCTTCTTCCTCTTTCTCTCCCCCCACGTCTCCCCCTCTCCCCAGCCCCCTCCCAATCCCCACCCCGCCCCCCACCTCCCAACCTGAGGAGATGGGGGGGGGGGTGGCGGGGGGAGCCCGGGGGGGCGGAGGAGATCAAGGGGGGTGGGGGGAGCCGGGGGAGCAGGAGGGGAGAGGGGAGGCGGGGAGGAGGAGGAAGGGGAGGGAGAGGAGGAAGAAGGAGAAAATGGGGAAGAAGAAGAACATTTTTGTCATTTCAGTTGGGGGTAAAAAGGGAATTCAAAATGATGGGTTTAAATGGGGTGCTGGAATCTTCTTCTTCTTCTTCTTTTTTTTTTTTTTTTTTTTTGGTGGGTGGAACTGCTCCCGTTTTTAAATAATGAGTTTTTTTAAAAATTGCCCAACTTATTTCAGCGAAATACCGGTAAGATTAGAGACACTACAAAGACGCCTCTTATACGGTATCGGCTCACAACATGTCAGCTTAGGCACTTGGATAAAATGGTGATTTGACATAAAACGCGAGAGCACATGGGTGATTCACGTGAGCCACGTGAGGAAGACTATTAATAACATACTTATCACAATGGCCTGCAAGACAACTGAATAAGCTTGGAATTTGAACGTGCAACTTCTTGTCACCTGCTGCGTCAAAACTCTGAACTTCAGTTGAGTATTTTTATCCTCACTGGTCAAGGCATCTCCCTCCTTGAGTTCTTCAGATTCTCCCGTTGTCTTCAAAATAAAATAAAAAAACTAACTGCAGGCCACGCATTTATTAACATTTTTTTTTCTTGAGCAAAGTCACTAACATCTATAATACAAACCATCGTCGAGGGAAAAAAAAGATTTGAACAAAACTCCAAAGAGAAGAATCATAGCAAGCAGGTCCTGCTGCTCAATTTAAACAGGCTCTTCATCCAAACTTCACTTGCATATTCTCATCACAAGAATGGCTCCACTAGTCGTCATACTTCTCCTTCTTGCGTTGCTCCCTCTCCTCCATCTCCTCACCAAATCAAGAACCTCTCATCACAGGCTGCCTCCAGGCTCGCTGGGCGTCCCCCTCATCGGTGACAGCCTCGGCCTCCTGCGCGCCATGTGGGCCAACCGCGCCGAAGAATGGTTAGCTCACAGGATAGACAAGTACGGGCCGGTGTCGAAGCTCACCCTGTTTGGTGCTCCGACGATCTTTTGACCGGCCCGGCAGCCAACAAGTTCATATTCACCCACGAGGCGCTCGTCCCCCAGCAGCCCAAGTCGATATCGAGGACAATTGGGCGGAGGAACATGCTGGAGCTTTTCGGCCAGGATCACAGGCGAGTACGAGGCGCTGTGAGCCAGTTTCTGAGGCCTGAAGTGCTCAAGAAGTATGTCGGCAAGATCGATGGGGAGGTCAGGCACCATTTGGAGCAGAATTGGACTGGCAAACAGAATGTGAAGGTATGTGTTGTTGTTCTCTGGCAGAGAAGATACATAATATTTAGTCTTGAAATATAATCAAGGGAAATTCAAGGTAGTTGGGTTCTTCTTTCCACAATTTTAGATCTTGATTGTTCTTTTGGTGTCTTGAAAAAAAAAAGGGCTTAAGACACCCAAGATTCATCTCTCCACAGAGTCAACCATTGCGAAAATATCCAACTTTTTCTCATTATTTTTCTCAAGGGGTATTATTTTTCTGAAAGGCGAGTTTTGAAGAAATTCAATGCCTCATCAGGCCATTTTGTAGCATTAATTAATGATAGGTGTTCCCTGCAAGTAGCATTTCGGTCGTCCTTGAGCTCGTAAGAGCTCCGCTCACTCATATGTGTGGGAGAGAGGAGATAGAGGAGTAGAGGAAGTTAGCACAGAGATCAGAAATCAAGGAGCGAGAAACGGCGCATTGAGCAGGCTAGATTGTGCTCCCGGTTGACCGGCGTGCACGAACGTGCACAGGAAGGAAGCGGTCGACCGCCCGGTCGACCGACTGAAAGCAGGGCTACTCTCGGTTGGACGCGGTCGACCGGCACGGTCGACCGTGGCATGGGTCGGTCGACCGGCTGGTCGACCGACAGGCGTGTTTGGACTTTTCTTTTAGGATTCAGATTCCTTTTCTGGATGGAATCAAATCCAATCTGGGTTTCCTTAAATTCAGGGACTCTGTGGCTATAAAAGAGAGGCTAGAGCCCTCCTGTATTGTATCGCTAAGAATCCCAAAGAATTCCTAAGAGTTCCCCTCTTGTATTAGTTGTATTGATTGTTGAATCATTAAAATCTCTCTCTCCCTTGCCCCGAGGACGTAGGCACGTTGCCGATCCTCGTTAAATTTGTGTGTTGATTACTTTTCTCTATTGGTTGTTATTTCTGTTGTGTTGGTTGTTTCTTCGGCTGCATCGAGTCTCCGCTAGGTGGGCGGATTCCTCAAGAATGATTGTTGTGTTCCCCGTCGCTGCGCACAACAAGTGGTATCAGAGCATCCCAGGTTCGTCGTGGGATCATCTGTTGATTCAAGGGCATCTGTTGCTGATTGGCGGAGATCGTGTGTTAATCTCTGATCAGCGTTGGGACTGTTTGTGGGATCGTGTGTCGATCTCAAAAACAGCGTGTAGATTGCTCGAGGAATCAATTTGGAGGAGTAGATTGCTTCGGAAACTCTTCAAGGGTTTCGCGTGGAGGTAAAGATCCTGTCTTTATCTAGTTTGTTTTATCTAACTCCGTTTGTTTCCACATTGCTTCGAGGAATCAGTTGATAAGATGGCTGGAGAAAGTACATTTGTGAGATCCATGAATCCACATCCAAGGATTGATGTAGTGAAGTTCAATAGCACGAACAGCTTTGGTATGTGGAGGTGTGAGGTTATGAATGCGCTGACGGCATCAAACCTCGAAAACACTCTACGGTTAGAGAAGAAGCGCGCATCAATGACGGAAGAAGATTGGGACAAGATGAACCGTTCGGCGTGTGGCTTGATCAGGTCTTGTCTGACACAAGACATCAAATATCAGGTGTTACATGAGACATCTGCGAGGCAGCTGTGGGAGATTCTGGAGAAGAAGTATCTGACGAAAAGTATAGAGTCGCGATTGCAGTTGAAAAGTAAGCTCTATGGGTTTTAGATGTAAAGAGGATGCTCCGTCAATGAACACTTGAACCGCTATACGAAGCTTCTTACAGATCTAGTTAATGTGGATGTGGAGATCAGTGAAGAGGATAAGGCGGTAATACTTTTAAACTCTCTTCCTAGGGAAGAGTATGAGACCTTTACTCTTACATTTCTCAATGGAAGAAAATCTCTTAACTATGATGAGGTGTCGGCTGCTTTTGTGCGTTATGAAGTAAGGAGACAGGACATACTGTCTTTTTCGGAAAGCACAACAGTAGAGGCATTGGAGGTAAGAGGCAGAAGTTCTAATAGGAAGGGAAGAGATGATCGGGGAAGATCAAAGTCCAGATCAGGCTTTAGAAATCTGAAGAAGAATGAGTGTGCCTTATGCAAGGAAGTAGGACACTGGAAAGCTGAATGCCCGAAGGCCAAAGGTAAGAAGGTGGAGTCAAACACCGAGGCAAATCTCGCACAGGCGGATGAATCGGATGAAGACTCATCGGTATTCTCTCTCTGTTACTACTCCTACTGTTTGTAACTCAGATAATGTTGAGTGGATCTTAGATACCGGAGCTACCTTTCATGTGTGCCCGAACAGGGCCTGGTTTTCTAGTTTTGAGTAGCTAGATGAATGTTACACGATCATGGGTGATGATCATCCGTGTAATATAGAAGGGATGAGTACCGTCCGTATCAAGATGGATGATGGATAGTACGAGAATTGAAGGAGGTGAGGTATGTACCTCAACTCAAAAGGAATCTTATCTCTGTTGGCGCTTTGGAAGCATTGGGTCTTGTGATATCTATACGAGATGGTGTTCTCAAGATGATCAAAGGCTCGATGACGGTGATGAAGAGCGTCCGCCGGGACAATCTCTACTACTTGAAGGGTAGTACGGTTACATGTCAGGTGGAGACTTCTAGTTCTTCAGATGATAGTTGCACGAAGGTCTGGCATGTGACGGTCAGACAAGGAGGTGAAAGGTCTTTGCAAGCTCCTGCAAAGAAGGGACCATTGGAAGGTGCTGCTACCTGCAACTTGGAAGGTGAATACAGCGTTCTGAACAAGAAGAAGGTGAAATTCAGCACCAGTACTCACCGCTCAGAAAGTCTTCTTGATTGTGTTCACGTAAGCGTTTGGGGACCTGCTAAGACTGCATCGCTTGGAGGTCACAGGTACTTTGTCTCTTTTGTTGTTAGTTTATCTAGGCATTATTGGATATATCCCATGAGATAAAGGTGTGAAGCCCTAGATATGTTGGTGAAGTGGAGAGTAAGAATGGAGAAGCAGATTGGTAGGAAGATCAAGGAGTTACAGATTAGTAATGTTGGAAGAGACATGAACCAATTCCTACGATTTGATCAGAACACCGGTATTGCTACTCACTTCACAAAATGTATAAATGGGTTGGTTAAGGAAGTAAACCGTTTCTTGCTGGAGAAGGTTCAGTGTTTGTTGTCTCATGCAAGATTAGACAAATCGTTTTGGGCTGAGGCGCTTGTGTATGCTAGCCATCTCATAAATAGATCGACTGCGATAGGAGGTAAAGCTCCATTGAAAATTTGGTCTGAGAAAGCTGCTCAAGATCATGGTTTGCTGCGGGAATTTGGAAGTCCGACCTACTTCAGTGCCAAAGATGGCAAGGTGAATCCGCAAGCAAAGAGATTTGTGTTTTTGGGTGTCAAAAGGAATATGAAAGGTTACAGGTTGTGGGACTCTGAAAATAAGAAGATCGTGTTGAGTAGGCATGTCACATTTAATGAGACTTTAGTGTTGAAGTTTACCGTCTCTCAGCAGGTGGAGAGGACGAAGAATAAGGAAGTATCGCAGCGGGTGGAGGTTGATGCTACTCCACCATCTCCAGTTGGTTCGGCATCAGAGAAGTCTTCACCGGATGACACCGGGTGAAGATCATGTAGTCAGGGTTGATGCTGAACATGTTGAAGACATTGATCAGAATGTCGAGTTGTTTGCAGCCATTGGAACCAAGGTAAAATCACACTCGTGGGTAAAGAAGCATGAATCTCAAGCTTGTAATCGTGACAAGCTCAAGTTGAAGGCCGTTGTTCTCCATGATGGTCGTTAGGAGGTTCATATGACTCAGCCAGATAGGTTCGCTGCTGCAGATCCAGGTATAAGTGCTTGAGCTTGATGGAGCTCATTTGTAATGAACTACGATTGGTTTGATCCTTTGGGCAAGGTACGTAGGTAGCCGTAATGACGCAGCTAAATTTGGTGATGCAACCCGTATGAAGCTGTTTGGGTTTTCGAGTTATGACCGATGGGAACTTCACGTAGAGGTGGAGAGACTTCACGTAAAGGTGAAGTGTTGTGGCTAGTTGGACTTCACGTAGAGGTGAGGTGTTGTGATCTTGATGAACAGGTTAATTTTCTGGTGAGAAGATGGTTGAGCTTGCATAGGAGGGGTGTGCATCTAGTTGTTGAAGCCGATGATGGTGTTCGGTGTGCTCTACTCAGACTTGGTTGGACCGTCAGCTAAAGACATGTAGGCTAGATAGAGTTAGTCAGTTGGAGAGTCATAGTTGACTCATGATGAGTTCTTCGTGAGGTCATGTAGTTGCTGAGTTAGAGACACGTTCGGTGATCGGCATGTATGGAAGTTCTCATAAGGTGAAGTGTAGGGAAGGCATGTGTGGTGCATCCCAGTTGATAGCTGAGCCACAGATTCTAAGCCGAGATCGTGTGTCGATTTCGTCGAGATCGTGTGTCAATTTCGTCTGGAGCGCGCAAGCCGAGATCGTGTGTCGATTTCGCCGAGATCGTGTGTCGATTTCGCCAGGTGATAGACTGGAGTTCGTTGAAGATCGGCTTAGATTTGAAAAATCTTCACCGAAGTGGAGAATTGTGGGAGAGAGGAGATAGAGGAGTAGAGGAAGTTAGCACAGAAATCAGAAATGAAGGAGCGAGAAACGGCGCATTGAGCAGGCCAGATTGTGCTCCCGGTCGACCGCCTGGTCGACCGCCCGGTCGACCGGCGTGCACGAACGTGCACAGGAAGGAAGCAGTCGACCGCCCGGTCGACCGACTGAAAGCAGGGCTGCTCTCGGTTGGGCGCGGTTGACCGGCATGGTCGACCGTGGCCTGGGTCGGTCGACCGGCCGGTCGACCGACAGGTGCGTTTGGACTTTCCTTTTAGGATTCGGATTTCTTTTCTGGATGGAATTAAATCCAATCTGGGTTTCCTTAAATCCAAAGACTCTGTGGCTATAAAAGGAGGCTAGAGCCCTCCTGTATTGTATCCCTAAGAATCCTAAAGAATTCCTAAGAGTTCCCCTCTTGTATTAGTTGTATTGATTGTTAAATCAATAAAATCTCTCTCTCCCTTGCCCCGAGGACGTAGGCACGTTGCCGAACCTCGTTAAATTTGTGTGTTGATTGCTTTTCTCTATTAGTTGTTGTTCCTATTGCGTTGGTTGTTTCTCCGGCTGCATACAGCCTCCGCTATATGGGCGGATTCCTCAAGGATGGTTGTAGTGTTCCCTGCCGCTGCGCACAACAATATGTCGCTTAATATAAAAGTTCGAAGACATGCCCTCTTTGTGGTGTACCTTTTTGCCGACTTTTGTCTTGCCTGTTGTTTTGGTGCTACTAGTTTAGACTATTCTCATATTTATTATAGAGCAAATTGCCATATTAAATCTCAATGAAATCCCAAAGGTTGTCAGATCCGACCAAGTGAGGACCGGATTTGAACAAGGGATGCCAAATCTGAGGGTAGATCTTTAGATCTGAGCCAGTGAAGGCCAATTTTTGAACAGGGGATGTCGGGGCCGTGATTTGGTCTTTAGTTCCAGTTGGTGATGGCCGCACGTCTGAATAAAGGAAGGGTGAATCCGATCAGAGGGATGTTGGAGGATGTGGATTGCTTTTTCAGGTGCATGCACTTGTCGGCGCTGGAGAGCACTTGGAGCTAGGTGGTTGCAGTCGCTGAGAGTTCGAGAGACCGCAATGTTGGCGAGGTCTTGCAGGGGGATAATCCAGGGACAGAACCACTTGTTGGCTGGGCCGGGCTACAACTTGCCCCATTTTTTCATATATTGTCTTAGATTTTCTTTTCTTTTGATTTTCTTTAAGAAAATTTAGTCCTGATTCCGTTCTGATTTAGCAGAGAATATTGTTCTTTTGATAAATTCATATATTGCACAAGCATATGTTATAAAAGATTGCAACCCACTCTAAAATTTATTCCTGATTCCGCCCCTGGGATGTCAGACTAGATGGGCAAGTTTCGGTCAAGGGATTGCCAGATTAGCACTAATCCTAGTTTTGTGGTTCATAAGTATATATAAATGCATCATAAGATTTCTTGTAAAGCTGAAGAGGGACTAACATTCAAATTTGAGCTTCGTCCACACCTGCTTGCATGGGTGCTTTCCTCTAAGCTGGAACATTCCTTACTGATGCATTTTGACATCCCACAGCTTCGAGAGATCGCTTAGCCCCGTTCATCTTTGACGCAAGAGTGCCAGATCATTGAGCTATTAAACACTCTTTCAAGAGTGGCTGCTTTTAGGCAAACTTCCTGGTTGTCTTTGCATCCCCAATTTCTTTATCACTGAGCGGTCATTTAGGGCCTTAGTTGGTGATCTAGTTGTTTCCCTCTCGACGATGCATCGTCTCACTGGCTGATCTTGGCCCTTATAATTTTGGGGTCTTATCTATTATTCAGAGTTTGCCTTGATCTCACGTCTTGCTTGGAGGAGAGAAATACAGACATTGGTTACATTATTGAGGTGATCAAGTATTTCATATAGTTCGAGTGTGGTTTGGAGTGCCCTTCCCACGTCTTCTTTCAATGCAACTGTCGATAAGGGCACAAAATTTGCTAACGATTAGGGGAGAGTCACAATTTAACTTTGTCGATGCAATCAAGGGGGTTAGGATATGGAATCAAGATAGATTGCTTGATTATTGTGAATTGATCATTAAGAGACAACAAAGATGTTGATACCTTATGTCAAGGGAAGAGTCCATTTTTTTTAGTTGTTTCATGATTTTTTTTTCGTCGCGGCGGATGTATTATGCAGTAACCACAACTAAAATATGACAAGGAGTTAGAATATGACATGTATTATGCTTGATGTTGTTGCATTATATGTCATGTCGTGGTATCGGGTTTTATCTCATCTTTTTTTTAGGAGACAGACTATATATGTTACTCCATGTACATGTTTATATCTCTCCTTTTTGGGAATGTTTCATTAATCTCTTTTTAATGAGACGTAGGGTGCTTATGCCTCACAGTTTTGTCTCAAAAAATAAAATTGCCATATTAAATCATTGAGGTACATTAGCCGCTTAATTCTGCAGAATGGAGTGCATCATTTCAGAATATTTGCTTGACCAATCTATTCAGTTTGATAGTTCTAATTCAATTATGAATCTATGATGGATAATGATTCAAGGATTAGGCTTTGACATGTTTAATTCACCAAGAAATTGGTGTTGATTCATGATGTTTTGTGCATTCACATGTACTCTAAGCCAGCTTTGTTACATAATTCTTTGATATGCAAATGCGTATCTGATTCGCGAGGGTACGTTGAACTTCAATAGATGATTTGCATTACTCATTTTGAATTAAGCATCTTAAAATCTCGAAGGAACAGACAGTTAATCTATTGAAACCTTGTGCCCTAGCCATCAAATTGAGCTAGAGAAACACTGATATGAAGACTTCAAACAGTAATTAACTTTGGATCTAAATGCGTAGATAAGGGGTATTCCTACCATCTGTTCTATGATCTGCAGACCTTGTCAAATGTATAAATCAGAATGGATATTGCTCTATCATACTGATAACACCTCGTCGCGTAATCTCATTCGATTGCGCTTATGCACACATCTGCATATATACATACATACGCACGGACAGAGTAATAAACACTTGCGCACTAAAGCAATTTAGCATAAGCTCATGGTTGCTTATCCAGATTAACTATCCACACTGCTAATATGATTGTACATCTTTAAACCAATGCATCTGAAGAGATCCATGCTCTGATACTTGTTTTCTGTATTCACTAATTGGTTAAATTCTCTCACGCATCTTATAGTAAAAAGCCATTTTTTCTCTGGACCAAGTGATATGTAATCAGATTTTTCCATAACTTCTCAGTTAGTCCTTCATGTGTTACAGGTGGTGTGCTCCATTTTCCCTCTGTGTAAATATTTCTATATTATGACATGATTAAGGAATTTGGTATTTTTTTTTCCAGTTACGTAATATAATCTTAATGTTTATGAAGTTTGGGATCGAACAGTTAGGATAATGTTAGTACAATAACATCATCTTACTGAGTATGTGCAGGTACTGCCTTTGATGAAAAGCCTCACTTTTGATATCATCTGCTCTCTCTTGTTCGGTATTGAACGTGGTCCCATTCAAGAGGAGCTGAAACGGGACTTTGTCGATATGATACAAGGGATGTGGGCAGTCCCAGTGAACCTGCCCTTCACAAATTTCAGCAGGAGCCTAAAGGCGAGCAAGAATGCTAGAAAGGTGATTGCCAGAATTGTTCGAGAGAGGAAGGCTGCAGTCAGGCAAGGGAAGCGTGTACCACAAGAAGACCTCATCACCAGTTTGATCGGCATGGAATTAACCGATGAAGAGATTGTAGACAATGCAGTACTTGTCATGGTGGCCGGATACGACACATCCTCCCACCACATCACCTTCATAATTCGCCATCTTGCGAATGATCCAGTGGCTCGTGCTCAAGTGGCTCAAGGTAATGATAAATGTACTTCATGTGCTAACACATTACTTACTGCAATAATGCATCCATTGATCTTTTGATTTGGGCTACAGAGCAAGAAGAGATAGCCAAGAGCAAGACCCCAGGGGAGCCTCTGACATGGGATGATCTATCTAAGATGAAGTATACATGGAGGGTCGCATTGGAGATACTAAGAATGATTCCTCCCGTATTCGGGAGCTTCAGGAAAACTCTCAAAGATGTCGAGTTCAATGGATACATCATACCAAAAGGGTGGCAAGTAAGAAGACCCCGACATTTTCAGTACATCGTTATAAATTGTGCATCTGTGACACTGTACATATTTCTAGCTTAATTCACTGTTCTGAAAAAATTTCAGGTATTTTGGGCTGCTACCGTTACACAAATGGATCCCAATGTTTTCCCTGATCCACAGATGTTCAACCCAAATCGCTTCGGCAACCTGACACCTACACCGCCATATTGTTTCGTTCCGTTTGGGGGAGGGCCGCGGATATGTCCAGGCAGCGAGCTTGCAAGGATTGAGACACTGGTTATGATACACCATGTAGTTACGCGATTCAAATGGAAATTGTGTTGCAAAGATGATACTTTCAGAAGGGACCCTATGCCATCACCTCGCAAGGGATTGCCCGTACAACTTGAGCCGAAGTATTGCTTGTGAGGTGGTTGCAGGTGATATCTTCGTCTGGGATTATACTGTTGATGAGTTTGATGTGATCTGTCTTCAGCGTTGCTAATTATATTTCTGCTTTGTGTTCTGACTGTTGTCTGTTGCTGGTGAATGTTAGTTGGATCATTGGATGCCAATACAGATAAATCTGGTCCGGTCCATATCTTACTCCGCCTTAATTATATAGATACGAATATGAGTTTATCTTACCAAACACAATTCTAGTGGTGTGTCTCTAATTTGGTGTGAGATCTTGTGCAATTGGGCCTGGTCGGCCCAATAATATTTATTGTTGAGAAACGAATTGGGAGAAGGAAGAACACAGATTAAATACACAACCAAAGACACTAAAATTTTATGTGAAAAATTCAAATCGGAAAAATCACAGAAACGCACGTAAATCTACTACATTATTAGAGAGATTACGTGAGAAGAAAAGAGAACCTCACAGTCGCTCTATATTTACAATATAGCGCACACACGCATTTCTATATAATTCTAATGACGGCACATCTCTTTTTATAGAGAAAAATAGGATTACAAATTATGAAATCACCAAACTGTTCTTGACGCGTTTCTCAAGTTTACGGGCTACGAAGCTTCCAGATTGGACCTTTTTTCTGCTATGCATCTCTGAGGTGCCACTCTGTCCTGTCGCTTCAGAATGCTCTTCTACTTAGATGTTTCAGAGTGCTCTTCTAGAGTGATATCAATTCGGAGCGCTCCTGCAGAGTGATACCAAGCTACTACTCCAGAGTGAGACTCCGATCTTGCCCTCAACCTGAAGCTCCGAACTCGCCCAAACTCTTTACCATAAGTGCTTCGCCCTAGCTTCGAGATCTGTAAGAGGAACTTCTTAAGATAATTTTGGTCTTGGCTTCGCCCCCCGAGCCCCTGAGAGGGAGACTTTCTGCCTCCCTTTAAACTCCCATGACAATCTGACCGCGCAGATCGATCCGCGTAATGACTCTGCGTAACGCGACAAACCGTTAAGACAATAATTAGACCTCACAACCTAGCATCCACTATACGAACTCTAATCCCCAAGTAGATTCCACTCACTACAAGCAAGCAAAATTTAAGACAATGACCTCCTCTGTTTTCTAATGTGAAGAGGTTCAAGTTGAGAGTACTGAAAAAGGGAGCATGAGAAGCCACAGCAGACAATTCCACAGCATATTCCTTGTTGACACTCAATGGCAACTTCCTATGTGCACTCATCAACTCTGGAATCTTGGGGGGTTCTTATTAGCATAAAGACGAATATCCTTCATCAAAATTTAGACATAAAAAACCCCATAAAGATTGACAAGGATTTTCTAATATTAGTTATTTTAGTCTTTTAAATGTTGGTATTTCTTTATTAATCCTTAAAATTATTTAAGGCCAAATTAGTCTCTTTCTAGATAGATTAAGTAATGATGTGCAAAATATTCCATATTCTTGTCGTGAATGACTTTAGAATCATTTATGTTCTAATGAAAATTCAGGTTTCGTTTAAACCAAATAGACCCTAAATTATAATGTATAAAGTCAAAACTCTAAAATATGAATTTGTTCAAGAATACGTGTCTTTTATTCAAAAGATAAATAAACAAATTTATAAGTACAATTCTCCCTCCTTTTTTCTTTGATAGGAGTACATCCAACATCAAAAGAAATTACTCTTTAACATTTTAAAATTCTATTAAAATTATCCAATACATACATGTAGGAAAATTTATTATATTCAAAGGTCAAATTCTTTGATTAATGTATTCATATTCAAACAAATTATCAAATTTTAAACACTCAATTTTCTTTTCTTATTTTCTAGGAAATATCATGTATCTTTAACATTACAATTAAAACTACAGAAGACGTCTTTGACTAGACTATCTAATTAACTAAAAAAAAAATTTAAAAATAAAAATAAAATAAAAGATCTATTAATTTCTAACTTTTTCAGTAAGTAATCGTATTAGAATCTAAACATAATTAATATCTAAAATCTGCACTACACGTGCTAGAATTTGAATTTAACATACGTAAAGAACTATACAAACACAAATTTGAAAAAACACTAGCTTTATAGTAAGGTCATGGTAAATATCTATGTATATTGATTATTACTATTCTTTTTGTCACATATCAAAATAAGAAAATTAGTATACTTAAAAGTCACTGTGCGTTAAACTCGGTTCCGCTTTCGATTGATTTGCCACGTAAATCTGACTCAATAATAAAATGGGATATTAAGTTACGATAGATTCAGATTTCATGCCTTTTATAGTTGTACCTGTTTTTTTTTTTTATTATTGAGTTAGACCTCACCTCAATAGCTAATATATTATTAACTAGACTTATAGGCACGTGCAAATGCATGTGATAATTAAAAAGATATTTGTGAAAAGAAAAACATAATTATGGTTTAAAGAACGTAATCGATTTTTACATATTAGCCGGTTTCTGCAATCTGCATGTAGATTAATATATTGTTAAGGGTGCATTGTAAAAAACAGGAAATAACTTTCGTTTTTACTGTTTTGGGCCTATTTGAAAATAGTTAAAGTCTTGTATGAAAAAGCAAAATCATTTAAATATATAAATACCGTTTTGTCCCTCACCCACTCACCCGTTTTGTCCTCTGGCCTTGTGTCACGTGCCCCGCGAAGACCATCTAATTGCGGCCCCGGAGAACAATAACCAAGAAAACAAAAGGGTGAGAGCACCTATTTTATTATAATATTAAATTTCATTATAATATTATTGTAATATTATTAACAAAAGTAAACTATAATTATAATTTAATAATAAATTATTACTATAATGAATTATTATTACAATATTAATAAAATAAAATATTAATATAGTAATAAAGTATATTATAATATTAATAAAGTACATATTTATATTAAAAAATAATTAAATACATAGTAATTTATATTAAAATATAATATTGTTATATTAATAAAATATTAACTCTAAATAAAATAATAAAAATTGGTATAAATATTAATAAAATTTTAAGGTATTAAATAATAATATTAAATTAAAATAGTAAAAATATTAAATATTAAAACAATATTAAAAATAATAAAAAATATTAAATTAAAATATAAAATAATTAAATAAAAAATTCAATGCTATTAAAAATATTAAATATTTAATAATATTAAATTATATATTGATTGTCAAGTAACAGCTTTGAGCTACAAGGGTAATACAAGTGGGATTTACATGACCATAAAATTAACTGTAGCAACTGCAAGTAAGAAAATGTGAGTGTAAGCGTAAGATTTACATGACCATAAATTTAACTGTAACAACTGTAAGTGGGAAAATGAGAGTTGCATTTTGTAACTTATTTTTTAGCGAAACAAATAACGAAATATGAAAAAGAAGTTTTACGACTTACTTGCAGCGTTTTGCGGCGAAACAAACAGGCCCTGCCTGCGGGACCCACGCAACGACTTACGGTTTTTAACGTTTTGTGACGAAACAAACACGCCTGCCTGCAGGACCCACGCAAAAGGAAATTAAAAAAAATTAAAAAATGAACAGTAGCCTGCCGGGCTACCCCCATCCTCTAGTTATATATATTAGAGATTTATTATCGTTGACTCCCTTAAAGTTTCTGTTCCTTTTGCCTTTTTGTTCAGGCAGTTAATAAAAGAATAATTGAAAGAAAATATCAAACACGTGCACTGAACGTGCCTAGAGTATATCCCATAAAGTAAAGCTTGGTCAGCTTTGATCAGAGACCGCCGTAACAAGATTGTTGCCTGCGCCCAATAATCAATGTGGGACCCACTTAATGGGCGTGTTTGTTTCTCATAATTGGTCTCTAAGTGATAAAATGTAATTGCAGAAAAATCACTTGCAGTGTTTGTTTGACGTAGTCTAAACAATTAATTTTGTGAGCATGCAAATTCTACTTACAGCCCACTTGCAGTACAAATAGTTAATTTTTTCGTCGTGCTATGTTATAGATAATTAATTGTAATTAGATTAATATTTTTGTTATTAGATTAATTTTTCAAATTATGCAATTTTTTTAATAATTAGATTAAAGTATTTTATTAATTATTCTAATAAATTTTTATTATTAGAATTTTTATTACCAGATTAGTAATATTTAATATAAAATTAATATTTTTTTATTAATTATTTTTTTAATTTTGCAATCTAATATTTTAATTATTAAATTTAATAGTATTTAATATTAGATTAGGAATGTAACACCCGACTTAAATAAATCTGGTTTATAGTCTAAATGATTTTATTTAACCGGTGTAACAATCATGTTTTAACTTAATCCAAAATTTTTAGAAAATATTAGAAATATATATATATGCATTAGTATCCTCTTTGGTACATTTTAATATTAAATATTTGGTACATATGTAATAAGGGTATAATACTTAAGAATACAATACCTAAATACATTATATTATTATTTTTTATAATTAATTTGTGTGAGTGGTGTGTTGGCAAATTTTGAGCAAAAGAGGAATGAAGTGGAGGCTATCTAGGAGGTATTGGAAGTTGTAGCAGGAGGTGTCAATTTTTGGCAAAATAGGAAAACTATTAAATTCTAATGTGGAAATAAATCCTTTCTAAAATAACCTAACTTCCTTCTCCAAAAATTCTTCTTCTTCTCTTTCGTGGGCTGAGAAACAAAATAAACCCAAAATCCTTTCTTCTCAAGTGATCCAAGATCTCTCCCTCTTTGATTCCAGAACCTCTCTCTCTCTCTCTCTCGCTCTCTCTCTCTCTCACTCCCCAGCCGCACCAGCAAGGGGCGGCGGCCAGGGAGGCCTCGCGGCGACGCGCGCGCGCTCAGCAGCAGGGCGCGCGGCCTGCGACAGGGCACGGCGGCGGCGGGCGGCGCTGGGAAGTGCGGGCGGCACTGGGGAGGAGGAGAAGGGGGGTTTCGAGGTGGATTCTGGGGAATCCGCGAATTGGATCGGATTCAGAATTCTTCAAAGAAAGAATTGGGGAAAACAGATCATAATTAAGGTAAAAATCCATAAATCTCCCTAGATTTAATTATAAATTGTGTCATGGTTTAATTCTAGGTTTTTTTAAATTAGGGCTTGTTTCGGTGGATGAAATAGGCGGTGTGCTTCGCAAAGGCATTCGTCAAACAAGGTGAGTAAACTAAATTTTAATTAGACTAAAGTTTGGAAATTGATAATCTTGAATGAATCAATGTTGGGTAAATCACCATTGGAAATATTCGTAGGTATATTGTGATGTATATAATGAGAATAGAAAAGAGACTCTATGTTGTGAGATTTTCGGAAAAAAGAGGAAAATCATAGTATGTATAGTTTAGGAGTTATTCTCTCATAATATGCGTATTACCTAAATTAATGTTTTATTAGCATATTGAATACTTAGGAAACTTTTATATTGGCTAAGTAAGTTAAGGTAACACGGGGAAAAATTTAGATTGCATATGTTGTGGAACGGCATGAAGCCTTATGTGTTATGTATATGTTTATACCGTTATTTTAGATAGAAACTATTGGTATACAATATCAGACTAGGCATTGTAGCATGGAATCGTAAAGGGAAATATATTGATAATATGTATGTACCCGACATGTAAATCTTTGGGTGTTGTGACACTTTCTTTATAAAAGGATAAATTGAATACATTAGAGGGTTATATATCTACATTAATGTTAACTCCTACAAGTGGATGGCTTGCCTACGTTTCGTAGTATATGAAATATGTATGTGAAATTGTATGTTAAGTTGAATGTGTTATATATTGTTATATTATTGGAGGAAGGGGCCGTGTGAGAACCGGCAGGAGGGGGAAGACGGTGAACTTTACTTTATGTAATATATGTATATATTATTGGAGGAAGGGGCCGAGCGAGAACCGGCAGAAGGGGGAAGACGGTGATAACTTTATTTTTAGTACTTGTGTATATTTACATGTTATTTGGAGGAAGGGGCCGAGCGCGAACCGGTAGGAGGGGGAAGACGGTGAAAATCATATTATGTGTATGAATATAAGGTATATATATATTACTTGGAGGAAGGGGCCGAGCGAGAACCGGCATAAGGGGGAAGACGGTGACAACTATATTTATTTCTATTATGTGCTAAAGTGTGATAATAATAAACTTTATTAAATTTTTCATGGTAGTTGAGACATCTAACTTAAAAATGGGGATATGTAATAGCACAGTGGAAACCAACTTAGTAAACTTCTGTATCAACTTAAATCCACTTAAATCCAATTGGCATATTGAATTTGATTAGTAGATTTTAGATGGTTTACTCACTGAGCTTTCAAGCTCATGTATTTATTCATGTTGTAAATTTCAGGTTTGGACAAGGGTAAGAAGCCAATGTAAGTTCTAAAATCTTTTGGATATGGAGTGATCGACCCCTTTCATGTAATACATGTGATTCAAATCTACTTCATATTTTGTTTACTTTTGAAACTGCTTATTATATATATTTGTGGGAACCTGATGTATGAAAAGTAAATTTGGATGTTGGGAATGTAAGTATAACTCTGTGTGTGGCTATTTGAATATAAACTTGGCAAGTAACCTTGATTTCATGTATGGAAAGACTTGGACAATGTTATGGTAAGTACAATGTATTGTGGGAAAGGAAGTTGTAACTCCTTTGGTGTTTGATGTGTGAATGCAAGATTATGTAAGGAGATTTTATTTTAATTATGTTGATAAGTAGGCAAATTGTGCCGAAATGTTTTATTGGAGGTGTTGTGTCCATTGTGGATATTATATGTTGTGGTGTACATGGGCATGGTCTATATTTTAGGGGAGGTGCTGCCGAAATTTCGATGAAATATTATTGGATTAGTTCAATATTATAAGAAATTACTGGGACCGTTACAGCGGCCGAGCGAGAACCGGCAGAAGGGGGAAGACGGTGAGAACCGGCAGAAGGGGGAAGACGGTGACAACTATATTTATTTCTATTATGTGCTAAAGTGTGATAATAATAAACTTTATTAAATTTTTCATGGTAGTTGAGACATCTAACTTAAAAATAGGGATATGTAATAGCACAGTGGAAACCAACTTAGTAAACTTCTGTATCAACTTAAATCCACTTAAATCCAATTGGCATATTGAATTTGATTAGTAGATTTTAGATGGTTTACTCACTGAGCTTTCAAGCTCATGTATTTATTCATGTTGTAAATTTCAGGTTTGGACAAGGGTAAGAAGCCAATGTAAGTTCTAAAATCTTTTGGATATGGAGTGATCGACCCCTTTCATGTAATACATGTGATTCAAATCTACTTCATATTTTGTTTACTTTTGAAACTGCTTATTATATATATCTGTGGGAACCTGATGTATGAAAAGTAAATTTAGATGTTGGGAATGTAAGTATAACTCTGTGTGTGGCTATTTGAATATAAACTTGGCAAGTAACCTTGATTTCATGTATGGAAAGACTTGGACAATGTTATGGTAAGTACAATGTATTGTGGGAAAGGAAGTTGTAACTCCTTTGGTGTTTGATGTGTGAATGCAAGATTATGTAAGGAGATTTTATTTTAATTATGTTGATAAGTAGGCAAATTGTGCCGAAATGTTTTATTGGAGGTGTTGTGTCCATTGTGGATATTATATGTTGTGGTGTACATGGGCATGGTCTATATTTTAGGGGAGGTGCTGCCGAAATTTCGATGAAATATTATTGGATTAGTTCAATATTATAAGAAATTACTGGGACCGTTACAGTTGGTATCAGAGCGAAGGTTTTTAGACTAAGAATAGACAAATTGTAGGGTTGTATGCACATTACATGTTTGTTAGTGGGAGAACTAGGAAGATTATTAAAAACCATGAGATTTTAAGTGTATGGGTTCCCTGAAATATATGATATTTGCCTGTTCTCCTACGTTCCAATTCGGGTACCCGCATACTCTAATTTGAACGGATCCTACGAGAGGTGCGGGCCTATTGTGTGGATCTCCAGTGGTATGGGACACTGCGACTGGAGAGTAAGTGAAATATCAGATAAATCAGGGGTAACTCAACTAGAAGGTAACTGAAATTGGTAAAATAATTACAAGTTTTTCTATTGATATGTTGTATAGATATGTGTGATTGATCTATTATATTTTGAGGATTTGGAATGAAGACAAGCTAATATGAAACCTTATCCTTTCAGATGGGAGATTCTAGCACACTCGAGTTGTCATCAGAGGGCTCGGAGATGGAAAGTCAAAGTTGGAGTGCAAATAGTATGGACTGGGACTATGAGTCCGACGAAACGGATCCAAAGATTATCTTTAGTGGATCCAAAGGTAGTAATAATGTGATGGGGGTAGCAGAACGCAACAAGAAGAATACTATAAAGGATGCCGAGAGTGTTATAAGGAATGTGACAAGGATCGAGGAACAGGAAGACACACCTGATGCTGAAGTGGAGTCCCCTGGAAGGATGTTTTATGGGGGTATTTGATGGAATTCAAGTTGGATTAAAGACATGGATCTGTATGACGATAATGAAAATTGGAGATGCGGGATGACAGTATAATGGAAGAAAATCCAGAAGAGGATCCCGAAGAAGAAGAGGATCCCGAAGAAGAAGAGGATCCCGAGGAAGAAGACCCCGAAGAAGACCCCGAGAAAGAGGATCCAGAAGAAGATCCAGAAGAAGGAGTCAATAAGGGGGAAGCCTCAGCCGGGGATAGTATGGGCAAAAGCTTTTCAGACTCTAATACCACTCCATGAGGACAGGGGGGCTAGGACATAGCATTTTGGGAGGATAAATATTTTGGACTTCCATGTTTAGGATTCTTTTTGTAAGGGTCTTGTATTTTGTAATCAAATGTGCAGAAAGGACATATCTTAGTTTGTGTGCGTGTACCTTTTGTATAAATATAAGCATTACATGTAAATCTTGTAACCAAATCTTTTTGAAGTTATAATAGTAGTAACATTTTGTATATGAAACTTCGTGTCTCAAAGAATTTCGTTTTGTTAAATTTTCTAGGTAGTAATGGATCTAAACTTTCCTCCGCCAAATACAAATTCTGAGGAGAACGCCCCACCCCACAGTACAGTTGGGAGTGTCCATCCTCCGACCCATCAGGAGATTTCAATGGATCGATTCAATACTGATCGGAGAGCCCCAGACCGGATGCCGGATTGGTTAATGCAATTAACCACTGTAAACAATCCACGAAGGGCTCTAGAGCAATTTCAAAAACTGAACCCTCCGCCATACAAAGGAGGAGCAGACCCAATTCAAGCAGAAGAATGGCTTCGTCAAATTTGTAAAATATTAGATGTGATGGAATGTACCGAGGATCAAAGGGTATCATTCACTTCTTTTATGTTCCAAGGCGAGGCGGAACATTGGTGGGAAGTGGTGAAAACAGGAGCCAAGTCCCTAGGAGAAGAAATCTCTTGGAAATTCTTGGTCAAAAAGTTCAATGAGAAGTATATACCCGGAGTAGTGAGGGACAAGCTTGCGATGGAATTCCAAGAATTAAAGCAAAATCTATTGACGGTGAATCAATATGAAATCAAATTCACCCAACTATCAAGATATGCTGGTAAGTTGGTGTCTGAAGAGGAAGACAGGACAAAAGATTTGTACGAGGTTTGAGGCCAGAAATCAGGAGCCAACTAGTTCCATTTCAACTTCAGATTTACAGTCAGGCGGTGGAGAAGGCTTTAGAAGTTGAAAGGGACCTACAAGAAAATCAGGATATAAGAACTAGAGAGTTGCCATCTGCCAAACGCTTCCGATATTTTAGCACACCAAGAAGTGGATCCACCAACTTCAGGTTCGGAGGAGGAACTGGATCTTCGTCCGCATCAACTCCAAGAATGATGGCAGACTCGTGGCCCAGGAATGCAGGATCTTTTCAAAGCTCGCCACATGCATCTTATCCGCGTCAAAATTCCGCGGGAGGAACGTGGTGTCCTAGATGCAACCGTAATCACACAGGAAGCTGCCTGGTAAACAAACAGTGTTTTGCCTGCGGCCAAATGGGCCACATGAGGAGGGATTGTCCGACACTTCGAGGACCTACTGGTGCTGTTAGAGGGACAGGCAGACGGACCGCAGGCATCGCCCCGACAAATGGATCATCAGGAGCTTTTCGACGGTCTGGCAACACATTTCGACCAACCATGACGCAGGCTTCAGTGCAACAGCCCAGGGTTCAAGGAAGGATGAATGCTTTAACCCAACAAGAAGTTCGGGCGTCAACTCAATGGTGGAAGGTACTGTTTATTTATCTGGAGTAATCGCTCGAGCATTATTTGATTCTGGTGCCACACATTCGTTTATTTCCTCATCTTTTGCCTCAAAAATTAATAAGATACCCGAACCCTTGAGCTTTCAACTGGCGGTGTCCACCCCGGTAGGCACAACTTTGACTACTGATGTATATTATAAGGGGTGTGAAATTATCATAGGAGAAATGAATACACAGGCAGACTTAATCAAACTAGGAGAGATGGAATATGACATCATCCTAGGAATGGATTGGTTTTCAAAACACCATGCACATGTAGACTGCCATCAAAAGAAAATAATCTTCAAAATACCAGGGACCCCAGGATATGTGTTCGAAGGGACAAGGAATAAAATCAGCCTTCCTGTGATCTCAGCCTTAAAAGCCACCAAACTATTACGACATGGATGTCAAGGATTTTTGGCAACAGTATTAGCCAAGGAGAAAAAGGAAGTGAGAATAGAAGACATAAATGTTGTAAGAGAATATCCTGATGTATTTCCTGAAGAATTGCCAGGCTTACCTCCGGACAGGGAAGTAGAATTCTCTATTGATCTTTTACCTGGAACATGACCTATATCAAAAGCTCCCTATAGAATGGCACCAGTAGAAATGAAAGAATTAAAGGAACAATTAGAAGAATTATTTGTTGGCCCAAGGTTACAATCAACCCATGTTTAGTGTATTTTGATGATTACAAAACATATTAGTTATTGGTACTAATATAAATTGTTGTTTAAGTGTGTTTCAGGTTTATATATTAAAGAGATGAATTCTTCCCTAAAGGAAGGTGTATTGGACTCAAGACAAGTCAAATTGGGCTCAAATTGCAATATTGAAGATCAAGAGAAGATAGCTCAAGTTGAAGTCTTGAAGACCTTTGTAGTTTGTAAGTTTAGTTTTGTAAAGATAGAATATGTGAAATTTGGCTCTAGGATTTGCACACACATTTATTTTATATGTTTCTATGTTTTCAAAATATTTATTTCTAGGTTTATGACTTAGTTTATACATACATGTACCCAAAGCTTTACATCTTCAAAAACTTGTTTAAATACATGTATATAAACTATTTTCAGCATAAAACTTAGCTTCAGATTTTTAAGATTTTATACAAAATTTTCTATCTTAAAATCTGCCCAGAAAAACAGTTTTCCAGGCAGACCGGTCGACCGGCCCAGTCGACCGGCTGCTGTGTCCAGACATGCACAGGCTGTGCATGTCTGTCGGTCGACCGACCTACATATCGGTCGACCGGTAAAAAGATGTTTGCTCTCTGTATCTTTCCGGTCGACTGGGTCGGTCGACCGGTAGAAGGAAACTGTGTTTCCTTTCTTGAGATCGGTCGACCGGCAGTCGACCGGAGCCATAACGGCTCTTTTGCCAGCAGGGTCCCGGTCGACCGGCAGTCGACCGGTAGGCCTGCAACACCTCCAACGGCTCTTTCCTCTTTGGGCTGTTCTGAAAAACTGTTTTATTTTCTGTTTTAACAGACTTTTTAGAGGGTTGTTGGGTGCTTTTGCAGGTGATATTAGCTGGAAAAATCAGAGTTTTTAACCTATTCTCTCCCTATAAATAGTGGGAAATAGGCCTTAGTTATTTACCAAGAAAAATACAAGTTTTCATTGTTTTCAAGAGAAAGAGAAAAATAGTTTAAAGCTTTCATTTCCATTCTTTCAAATTGGTTTTTCAGTTGTTGTTTGATCTCTAATATCACTCTACAACTGAAGCTTTTCTCACCACACTTCATAGAGCCAAAAATTTCATATTCTTTCTATAGGTGAAGTTGTAAAAGTGTGAGAGTGTTTGTAAAAGAGAAAGAGTGTTGTGGTCTAGTTGAGATCACAAATTTGTAATCCTTTGTTCTTGTGGAGACAAGTTCCTAAGGGGAATTTCTTTGTAAGGTGAAGCTACGGGCTTGAGGTCTTTGGAGGCCTAACTTGTACGGGATCCTAAGGGGATAGTGGAAACCCTTCACGGAGGTGAAGGCGGGGACTAGAGCTACGGGCTCGAACCTCGAAACAAATCACTTTGTTTGCGATTGCTTTTGTGTCATCTTGCCTAATTCTCTCTTGCTTTACTTGCTTTCAATTTATTGCTTGAGAACTAACATCTTATTTGTGCAATCCTTACTTGTTTACTTTTCTTGCTACATTACTTGTGTGCATTTCATCATCGCATTTCATACTTGGAATTGTTCGATCACACCTCAATACAACACGATTGCATTGCGCACCTCTAACCCATTTTAGGGGAATTGGGAGGAAGGAGTTCAGAACCTCGCAAGGGGTATTCGGCTCTTAGTCGTGTTTTGAGAGATCGTTGCATCACTCACTTAAGTAAAATTTAAAAAGAGCATTAGATTAGCAATTACACCTATTCACCCCCCCTCTAGGTGTATTTCAATTGGTATCAGAGCTTGGACTCTAGGATTTGGCTTAACAACCTTAGAGAGATCCTTATATTGCTAATCACTTCATTCATTTCCACATAGTAAACATGGCCGATGGAATTAAGACCCCCCCTAAGTTTGATGGACTTAACTTTCCCATATGGAAGGTTAAGATGACCGTTTTCTTGCAATCTCTAGGTAGCCGAGTTGCAAAGGCCGTGACTAAGTCCTTTAATGTACCCCTCGGTGATGAATCTACTTGGTCCGAAATTGAGACCAAGGAGTTTGATGCCAATGCTAGGGCTCATTATGCACTCCTACAAGCCCTCAATGATGATGACATAGCTAGAGTCATCCATTGCAAATCCGCCTATGAGATTTGGACCCATTTGCTAGTAACACATGAGGGGACATCACAAGTGAAGAGGGCCAAGATAGACCTTCTTCGGTCCCAATATGAAAATTTTAGCATGCAAGAACATGAAACCATAGATGATATGGTTACTAAGTTTACTAAGATTACTAATGGTCTTGCTTCTCTAGGTGAAGAAATCAACAATGATCAAAGGGTGAGAAAGATCATCCGGGCTCTTCCTCCATCATGGGAAGTGAAAGCTACAACATTGAAGGAACTCAATGATAAAGATGAGATTGAGCTCATTGGACTCATTGGGAACTTGAAGACCCATGAAATGGAGAGGAAGGCAAGGGAGGACATGGCACCTACCAAAAGGAAGACCATTGCCTTCAAAAGTCATGCTACTTACTCCGACGAAGATGATGAAGAAGAAGATGACGAGGAGCTCTCACTTCTAGTCAAAAACGTCCGGAGGATGTACAACAAGGCAAAGTTCCAAGGACGGAGGAGATGGCAAGGAGGCAAGGAAGAAAGGAAGATCATTTGCTTTAATTGCCAAAAGCCGGGACACATTGTAGCGGAGTGTCCGGACCAAGTGAAGCCATCTTCATCCAAGAAGCCATACAAGAAGAAGGCTATGAAAGCAACATGGATGACGAAAGTGAATCCGAGGAGGAGATCGACACCGCCAATATGTGCTTCATGGCAAATGAGAGCACAAGCAAGGTAACCCCCTCAACTCTTCTTGATGATGATTTATCCATGGATGAGCTAGGAGAAGCTTTTATGGAACTTTCTAGTAATTATGATTTCTTAAAGAAGAAATATTTAAAATGAAAAAGGATAATGAATCTCTTAATATTCAAATTGTAAATCTTTCTAAAGAAAATAATGATTTACATTCTTCTTTAGTTTCCACTAAAAATGATTTTGAAAAATATAAGATTGCTTGTAAAGGAAAGACCCCATTTGTAGACTCTAATGAGATTGCCATGCTTAAGGAAAGATTAGACTCATTAGATGTTGTTTTGAAAAAATGTAGTGAGTTTGATAAGAAGAAGATGGAGAATATGTTTCCTAAGAAACAAGCTCCTAAGAAAAATATTCATCATGCTCATGCTCATGCTCATGTACATGCTACACAACCTATGCATCATGGTAAACCCCCAAAGCATGTTCACACTTCACATACACACCATGCATTCATGTATAGAAAAGTGTACTCATGTTCACATTGTGGACGGAAAGGACACTTAGCTAATTTTTGTTATGATAGACTAAGTGCATCACACCATAATGTTTGGGTTCGTAACACTAACTTTCAAGGACCCAAGAAAGTTTGGGTACCAAAATCAACTATTATTTTAAATGATGTAGGTACTTTCCAAAGCCCAACGACGTAGAGGTTTGTGGTATCTTGATAGCGGTTGCTCAAGGCACATGACTTGGGACATCAACAACTTTGCAACCCTATCAAGATATCATGAAGGTGGCACCGTCACTTTCGGAGATGACGCCAAGGGTAAAATCATCGTATTGGTAATGTAAAACTTGGCACCTCTCCTTTAATTGAAAATGTGGTTTTAGTTGATGGCCTCAAGCATAATCTCTTGAGTGTTAGTCAACTTTGTGATAAAGGTTTTGATGTTGTTTTTGATAATGTTTCTTGTAAAGTGATTGATAGAACTTCTAATGTTTGTGTATTTTCCGGTTTTCGTGAAAGCAATGTTTATATGATTGATATGCTAAATATGTCTTGTAATATAACTTGTTTAAAAGCCCTCGATGACGACTCTTGGTTGTGGCATAGGAGATTAGGCCACGTTTCATTTGACCATATTTCTAGGCTTAACTCTAAGGAAATGGTGAAGGGTATTCCTTCATTGAACTTTGAAAAGGACCGAGTTTGTGACGCATGTCAATTTGGGAAACAAACTAAGTCCTCATTCAAATCAATTAAGGATATCATGTCATCACGTCCATTAGAGCTAATCCACATGGATTTATTTGGCCCAACTCAAACCAAAAGTTTAAGTGGGAGTAGATTTGCATATGTTTTAGTAGATGATTTTTCGCGTTTTACTTGGGTTTATTTTCTTGAACATAAAAGTCAAACCTTTTCACATTTTCAAGCCTTTAAGAAAAGAGTTGAAAAGGAAAATGGCTCCTCAATAATTAAAATAAGAAGTGATAGAGGAGGTGAGTTCATTAACCTTCCCTTTACCACTTTTTGTGAGGAACATGGAATAAAACATGAACTTTCTTGTCCTAGAACTCCACAACAAAATGGAGTAGTTGAGCGGAAAAATCGTACTTTACAAGAGATGGCTAGGACAATGTTAAATGAATATGGTCTACCACATTATTTGTGGGCCGAGGCCGTTCATACTTCATGTTACATTGCAAATCGTGTTTTCCTATGTAAAAATACTACTAAGACTTCTTATGAGATGTATTTTTCTAGAAACCCAATGTTTCTTATTTCAAAGTGTTTGGTTGCAAATGTTTTGTTTTAAATACAAATATTAATTTGGGAAAATTTGATGCAAAAGCATATGAGGCTATTTTTGTAGGTTACTCAAATACTAGTAAGGCTTATAGAGTCTTCAATAGGTCAACTTTGACTATTGAGGAATCTATTCATATTAAATTTGAGGAATCTAACAAGTTTGTTAAGAATTGTGTAGAAATTGATGCTTTAGATGAAGGCTTGGAGAAAGTGACCTTGGAGGATGCTTCTACCATGGGAGACAAGCCAAAGGATGGTGATGGAAGTGAAGCCAAAGTGGAAGAGGCTCAAGGAAATGAACATCAAGCAAATGAAGAGGAGCCCTCTCAACCACTACCAAAGGATTGGAGATTCAATCCTCATCATCCCAAGGACCTCGTCATAGGTGAAGTATCAAAAGGGGTAACCACTCGCTCTAAGATTCAAGATTTTTGTGGTAATTTTGCTTTTATTTCACACATAGAACCTAAAAATGTCCTCGAGGCCGAGGCCGATTCATATTGGTTGCTAGCTATGCAAGAGGAGCTCAATCAATTTGAGCGCAACCAAGTTTGGCACCTTGTTCCTAGGCCTCAAGATAGACCAACTATTGGCACTAAATGGATCTTTAAGAACAAGTTGGATGAATCGGGTAATGTAGTTAGAAACAAGGCTAGGTTAGTTGCCCAAGGTTACACTCAAATCGAAGGAATCGATTTTGAAGAAACCTTTGCACCCGTAGCACGGCTCGAAGCCATACGGATGACCTTAGCATATGCCTCATTCAAAGATTTTAAGTTATTTCAAATGGATGTAAAGAGTGCTTTTCTTAATGGTTATATTGATGAGGAGGTGTATGTTGAACAACCCCCCGGGTTTGTTGATCCTACACACCCTAATTATGTTTATAAATTAGATAAAGCACTATATGGTTTAAAACAAGCCCCTAGGGCTTGGTATGAAAGATTGTCTTCATTTTTGATTTCAAATGATTTAAGAAAGGAAAAGTTGATAAAACATTATTTACCAAACATGTAGATCAAGATATCCTCATAGTTCAAATTTATGTTGATGACATTATTTTTGGATCTACTAATGTTTCTCTTTGCAAGAATTTTGAATCATGCATGAAAAGGGAATTTGAGATGTCTATGATGGGGGAGCTCAACTTCTTCCTTGGACTTCAAATCAAGCAACGTAGTGATGGGACATTCATCAACCAAGCAAAGTACACCAAAGAACTCATCAAGAGGTTCGGGCTTGAAGGATCCAAAGTAGCAAAGACTCCCATGGCAACCACTACGAAACTTGACAAGGACGAACAAGGTAAGGAAGTAGACATCAAATTATTTCGTAGCATGATTGGTAGTTTACTCTATCTTACGGCTAGTAGGCCGGATATAATGTTTTCCGTATGTTTATGTGCACGTTTTCAATCATGTCCTAAGGAATCACACTTAATAGCGGTAAAACGCATAATTAGGTATCTTAAGGGCACAATTGATTTAGGTTTGTGGTATCCGAAAACTAACCAATTTACTATGACTAGTTATTCGGATGCCGACTATGCCGGTTGTAGGGTAGATAGGAAGAGCACAAGTGGCACTTGCCAATTCTTGGGCAATTGTCTTGTGTCTTGGTCTTCCAAAAAGCAAAATAGTGTAGCCCTTTCAACCGCCGAGGCGGAGTATGTAGCAGCCGGAGCTTGTTGTGCACAAGTACTTTGGATGAAACATACTCTTCTCGATTTTGATTTACATTTTGATCATGTTAAGATTTATTGTGATAATACTAGTGCTATTCACATGACCAAAAATGCTAATCAACATAGTAAAACCAAACATATAGACATTAGATATCATTTTCTTAGAGATCACTTTGAAAAAGGTGACATAGATATTGATTTTGTTTCCACAGATTTTCAACTTGCAGATGTTTTCACAAAACCTTTAGATTATGCAAGATTTTCATTTATTTGTGGTGAATTGAATGTATGTAAGATTGATACTTAAAATATCTTAGTTTGTTTTGTTTTGGTTTCTAATATGTTTGTTTTGTTTTGTCTTAATTTTTTTTAACCCTTTTTGATGTATGACAAAAAGGGGAGAAATATAAATATATATTAGTTTTGGGAGAAAATATATATGGAGAAAAATATGTGGTTTGAAATATGTGGTTTGTTTTAAATTTTGTTATTCCTTATGATAGTTTATTTTTTTTTGGTGATGATATTTTTCAATGCTTTATGTATGTTTACATAATGTTCATATTCATGTTAAATACATAGCATTGTTTAAGGGGGAGCTTTCCAAGCTCTTTCTTCTTTTATTTGTTTAATAACTCATATGTTTTGTCATCATCAAAAAGGGGGAGATTGTTGGCCCAAGGTTACAATCAACCCATGTTTAGTGTATTTTGATGATTACAAAACATATTAGTTATTGGTACTAATATAAATTGTTGTTTAAGTGTGTTTCAGGTTTATATATTAAAGAGATGAATTCTTCCCTAAAGGAAGGTGTATTGGACTCAAGACAAGTCAAATTGGGCTCAAATTGCAATATTGAAGATCAAGAGAAGATAGCTCAAGTTGAAGTCTTGAAGACCTTTGTAGTTTGTAAGTTTAGTTTTGTAAAGATAGAATATGTGAAATTTGGCTCTAGGATTTGCACACACATTTATTTTATATGTTTCTATGTTTTCAAAATATTTATTTCTAGGTTTATGACTTAGTTTATACATACATGTACCCAAAGCTTTACATCTTCAAAAACTTGTTTAAATACATGTATATAAACTATTTTCAGCATAAAACTTAGCTTCAGATTTTTAAAGATTTTATACAAAATTTTCTATCTTAAAATCTGCCCAGAAAAACAGTTTTCCAGGCAGACCGGTCGACCGGCTGCTGTGTCCAGACATGCACAGGCTGTGCATGTCTGTCGGTCGACCGACCTACATATCGGTCGACCGGTAAAAAGATGTTTGCTCTCTGTATCTTTCCGGTCGACTGGGTCGGTCGACCGGTAGAAGGAAACTGTGTTTCCTTTCTTGAGATCGGTCGACCGGCAGTCGACCGGAGCCATAACGGCTCTTTTGCCAGCAGGGTCCCGGTCGACCGGCAGTCGACCGGTAGGCCTGCAACACCTCCAACGGCTCTTTCCTCTTTGGGCTGTTCTGAAAAACTGTTTTATTTTCTGTTTTAACAGACTTTTTAGAGGGTTGTTGGGGTGCTTTTGCAGGTGATATTAGCTGGAAAAATCAGAGTTTTTAACCTATTCTCTCCCTATAAATAGTGGGAAATAGGCCTTAGTTATTTACCAAGAAAATACAAGTTTTCATTGTTTTCAAGAGAAAGAGAAAAATAGTTTAAAGCTTTCATTTCCATTCTTTCAAATTGGTTTTTCAGTTGTTGTTTGATCTCTAATATCACTCTACAACTGAAGCTTTTCTCACCACACTTCATAGAGCCAAAAATTTCATATTCTTTCTATAGGTGAAGTTGTAAAAGTGTGAGAGTGTTTGTAAAAGAGAAAGAGTGTTGTGGTCTAGTTGAGATCACAAATTTGTAATCCTTTGTTCTTGTGGAGACAAGTTCCTAAGGGGAATTTCTTTGTAAGGTGAAGCTACGGGCTTGAGGTCTTTGGAGGCCTAACTTGTACGGGATCCTAAGGGGATAGTGGAAACCCTTCACGGAGGTGAAGGCGGGGACTAGAGCTACGGGCTCGAACCTCGAAACAAATCACTTTGTTTGCGATTGCTTTTGTGTCATCTTGCCTAATTCTCTCTTGCTTTACTTGCTTTCAATTTATTGCTTGAGAACTAACATCTTATTTGTGCAATCCTTACTTGTTTACTTTTCTTGCTACATTACTTGTGTGCATTTCATCATCGCATTTCATACTTGGAATTGTTCGATCACACCTCAATACAACACGATTGCATTGCGCACCTCTAACCCATTTTAGGGGAATTGGGAGGAAGGAGTTCAGAACCTCGCAAGGGGTATTCGGCTCTTAGTCGTGTTTTGAGAGATCGTTGCATCACTCACTTAAGTAAATTTAAAAAGAGCATTAGATTAGCAATTACACCTATTCACCCCCCCTCTAGGTGTATTTCATTATTAGGCCTGGGATTTATTCGGCCAAGTGTATCACCCTGGGGTGCTCCTGTATTATTTGTAAAGAAGAAGGATGGAAGTATGAGACTGTGCATAGATTACAGGGAGTTGAATAAAGTCACTATCAAGAATAGATACCCACTTCCGAGAATAGATGATCTTTTTGATCAGCTTCAAGGTGCAAGTGTATTTTCCAAAATGGATTTAAGATCTGGATACCACCAATTGAAAATCAAATCAGAGGATGTCCCTAAAACAGCCTTTAGAACCAGATATGGACATTATGAATTTCTGGTAATGCCATTTGGACTGACCAATGCCCCAGCCGCATTTATGGATCTGATGAATAGAATCTTTCAGCCATATTTGGATAAATTTGTGGTGGTATTCATTGATGACATTCTAGTCTATTCAAGAAACTCGGAAGAACACGAAGAGCATTTGAGAATAGTTTTGCAGTTATTGAGGGAAAGGCAACTTTATGCAAAATTCAAAAAGTGTGAGTTCTGGCTAGAAAAAGTTGGATTTCTTGGTCATATTATTACTAAAGAAGGAATATCTGTGGACCCAGCAAAGATAGAAGCAATTGAGAATTGGCCCCGACCTACCAATGTCTCCGAAGTACGGAGTTTCTTAGGACTGGCTGGGTATTATCGAAGGTTTGTAGAAGGATTTTCCAGAATTGCGGCCCCATTGTCACAATTGACCAAGAAAAATCTCAAATTTCATTGGGGGGAAAGTCAAGAGGATAGTTTTCAAGAATTGAAGAATAAGCTAACTTCGGCCCCAATCCTAGCCATGCCCTCTGGAACTGAAGGATATGTTATTTACAGTGATGCATCAAAGTCGGGGCTGGGTTGTGTATTAATGCAACATGGAAGAGTAATTGCTTATGCCTCCAGGCAACTTAAAAACCATGAGAAGAACTATCCCACTCATGATTTGGAATTGGCTGCAGTCATATTTGCTCTAAAAATTTGGCGACACTATTTATATGGTGTGTCATGTGATATATATACAGACCATAAGAGCCTGAAGTATATATTTACCCAAAAAGAATTGAATATGCGCCAAAGAAGATGGTTGGAACTAATGAAAGATTATGATTTGAATATTCACTATCACCCTGGGAAAGCCAACGTGGTAGCAGATGCGCTTAGCCGCAAATCAGAGGGATCTCTAGCTGCACTATTAACTCAACAAGCCAATTTGTTAAAGGAGATAGAGAGGATGCAGATTGAGGTTCAACCAAGGAAATCATCAATAGAGATAGTCAGATGAACCAGGTTAGAGTGGAATTTGATCTTTATGATAAGATCCATCAGGCACAACAAAATGATGAACAGTCAGTTAAGAACTTTGAGAAAGTATTAAATGGTAAAACACAAGATTTCATCATTGATAAAGGGTTTCTGAAGAAGGGAAACCGGGTATGTGTACCTTCCAACTTCGAACTCAAGGAACAAATTATGAGGGAAGCCCATTGCACTCCTTACACAGCTCATCTTGGGGCAACTAAAATGTATCAAGATCTGCGAACAAATTTTTGGTGGGAAGGGATGAAGGATGACATAGCAAGGTTCGTACAGAAATGCCTAATATGTCAACAAGTTAAAGCAGAACATAAGAAGCCCCCGGGACTGCTAATGTCACTCCAAGTTCCGGAATGGAAATGGAATCATATTACTATGGATTTTGTGTCGGGACTTCCCAAGTCACCTCGTGGACATGATGCTATCTGGGTGATAGTTGACCGACTCACTAAGTCCGCACATTTCCTACCCATTCGGTTGGGTTACTCAATGGATAAGTTAGCACAAATCTATCTTCAAGAGATAATTAGAATTCATGGAGTGCCTGAAACCATTGTGTCAGACCGAGACCCTCGGTTCCAGTCCAGATTCTGGATCAGTTTAGCTAAAGCTCTGGGAACCAAGCTTCACTTTAGCACAGCAGCGCACCCGCAAACTGATGGGCAGTCCGAAAGGACTATTCAAATATTAGAGGATATGCTGAGAGCTTGTACATTAGATTTTGGGGGCAATTGGGAGAAGTACCTGTCATTAGTGGAGTTCGCATATAACAACAGTTACCAGTCCACTATAGGAATGCCACCATTCGAAGCCTTATATGGAAGGAAGTGTAGATCACCTATTTGTTGGAAGAAGTGGGAGATCGAAGGTTACTGGGACCAGACATGGTCCAAGAAACTACAGAAAAGATCCGGACAATAAGGAAAAGGATGAGGGCAGCGCAAAGCAGACAAAAAGCATATGCAGATAAACGCCGGAGACCCCTGGAATTTACGGAAGGAGACAAGGTTTTTCTGAAGATATCTCCGATGAAGCGGGTAGTGCGCATTGGCAAGAGAAGCAAATTGGGACCTCGGTATGTTGGACCTTTTGAAATTTTGGAAAGAATTGGACCATTGGCCTATCGGTTAGCCTTACCCCCTGAGATGGAAAAAGTGCATAATGTGTTCCATGTATCACAGTTAAGGAAGTACATACCAGATCCCAATCATGTCCTTAAATATTCGCCACTACAAATTCAAGAAGACCTGTCCTATGCAGTAAAGCCGGTACGAATTCTTGACCGTAAGAGAAACAATTGAGAAATAAGGTGATTCCTTTAGTAAAAGTTTTGTGGAGAAGTCAAAAGCTGGAAGAAATGACATGGGAACCGGAAGATGAAATGCAAATATCTCATCCGCAACTATTTCAAGGTATGCTAAGTTTCGGGACGAAACTCTTTTAAGGAGGATAGTATTGTAACACCCGACTTAAATAAATCTGGTTTATAGTCTAAATGATTTTATTTAACCGGTGTAACAATCATGTTTTAACTTAATCCAAATTTTTTAGAAAATATTAGAAATATATATATATGCATTAGTATCCTCTTTGGTACATTTTAATATTAAATATTTGGTACATATGTAATAAGGGTATAATACTTAAGAATACAATACCTAAATACATTATATTATTATTTTTTATAATTAATTTGTGTGAGTGGTGTGTTGGCAAATTTTGAGCAAAAGAGGAATGAAGTGGAGGCTATCTAGGAGGTATTGGAAGTTGTAGCAGGAGGTGTCAATTTTTGGCAAAATAGGAAAACTATTAAATCCTAATGTGGAAATAAATCCTTTCTAAAATAACCTAACTTCCTTCTCCAAAAATTCTTCTTCTTCTCTTTCGTGGGCTGAGAAACAAAATAAACCCAAAATCCTTTCTTCTCAAGTGATCCAAGATCTCTCCCTCTTTGATTCCAGAACCTCTCTCTCTCTCTCTCTCTCTCTCTCTCTCTCTCTCTCACTCCCCAGCCGCACCAGCAAGGGGCGGCGGCCAGGGAGGCCTCGCGGCGACGCGCGCGCGCTCAGCAGCAGGGCGCGCGGCCTGCGACAGGGCACGGCGGCGGCGGGCGGCGCTGGGAAGTGCGGGCGGCACTGGGGAGGAGGAGAAGGGGGGTTTCGAGGTGGATTCTGGGGAATCCGCGAATTGGATCGGATTCAGAATTCTTCAAAGAAAGAATTGGGGAAAACAGATCATAATTAAGGTAAAAATCTATAAATCTCCCTAGATTTAATTATAAATTGTGTCATGGTTTAATTCTAGGTTTTTTTTAAATTAGGGCTTGTTTCGGTGGATGAAATAGGCGGTGTGCTTCGCAAAGGCATTCGTCAAACAAGGTGAGTAAACTAAATTTTAATTAGACTAAAGTTTGGAAATTGATAATCTTGAATGAATCAATGTTGGTAAATCACCATTGGAAATATTCGTAGGTATATTGTGATGTATATAATGAGAATAGAAAAGAGACTCTATGTTGTGAGATTTTCGGAAAAAAAGAGGAAAATCATAGTATGTATAGTTTAGGAGTTATTCTCTCATAATATGCGTATTACCTAAATTAATGTTTTATTAGCATATTGAATACTTAGGAAACTTTTATATTGGCTAAGTAAGTTAAGGTAACACGGGGAAAAATTTAGATTGCATATGTTGTGGAACGGCATGAAGCCTTATGTGTTATGTATATGTTTATACCGTTATTTTAGATAGAAACTATTGGTATACAATATCAGACTAGGCATTGTAGCATGGAATCGTAAAGGGAAATATATTGATAATATGTATGTACCCGACATGTAAATCTTTGGGTGTTGTGACACTTTCTTTATAAAAGGATAAATTGAATACATTAGAGGGTTATATATCTACATTAATGTTAACTCCTACAAGTGGATGGCTTGCCTACGTTTCGTAGTATATGAAATATGTATGTGAAATTGTATGTTAAGTTGAATGTGTTATATATTGTTATATTATTGGAGGAAGGGGCCGTGTGAGAACCGGCAGGAGGGGGAAGACGGTGAACTTTACTTTATGTAATATATGTATATATTATTGGAGGAAGGGGCCGAGCGAGAACCGGCAGAAGGGGGAAGACGGTGATAACTTTATTTTTAGTACTTGTGTATATTTACATGTTATTTGGAGGAAGGGGCCGAGCGCGAACCGGTAGGAGGGGGAAGACGGTGAAAATCATATTATGTGTATGAATATAAGGTATATATATATTACTTGGAGGAAGGGGCCGAGCGAGAACCGGCAGAAGGGGGAAGACGGTGACAACTATATTTATTTCTATTATGTGCTAAAGTGTGATAATAATAAACTTTATTAAATTTTTCATGGTAGTTGAGACATCTAACTTAAAAATGGGGATATGTAATAGCACAGTGGAAACCAACTTAGTAAACTTCTGTATCAACTTAAATCCACTTAAATCCAATTGGCATATTGAATTTGATTAGTAGATTTTAGATGGTTTACTCACTGAGCTTTCAAGCTCATGTATTTATTCATGTTGTAAATTTCAGGTTTGGACAAGGGTAAGAAGCCAATGTAAGTTCTAAAATCTTTTGGATATGGAGTGATCGACCCCTTTCATGTAATACATGTGATTCAAATCTACTTCATATTTTGTTTACTTTTGAAACTGCTTATTATATATATCTGTGGGAACCTGATGTATGAAAAGTAAATTTGGATGTTGGGAATGTAAGTATAACTCTGTGTGTGGCTATTTGAATATAAACTTGGCAAGTAACCTTGATTTCATGTATGGAAAGACTTGGACAATGTTATGGTAAGTACAATGTATTGTGGGAAAGGAAGTTGTAACTCCTTTGGTGTTTGATGTGTGAATGCAAGATTATGTAAGGAGATTTTATTTTAATTATGTTGATAAGTAGGCAAATTGTGCCGAAATGTTTTATTGGAGGTGTTGTGTCCATTGTGGATATTATATGTTGTGGTGTACATGGGCATGGTCTATATTTTAGGGGAGGTGCTGCCGAAATTTCGATGAAATATTATTGGATTAGTTCAATATTATAAGAAATTACTGGGACCGTTACAAGGAAAATTTAGCTACAATCAGTGACTTTCCTTCATAATTAAGAAAAAGCTCAACTCTTATTTTTATTCGCTGTAGTCTCATCCACACGTCAGCATAAATTGATTCCTCTCAACCACCACTTCTTTATATATTTTTATTTCCTCTTTTACGATTTTCCATCCCTCCGATGTTGCTCTCCCGTCGAACCTGTCTCTGATGCAGAGTAATTCACGGACTGACCTGTGCGGTCAAGTCGTCGTCGGGGTTGGAAGGGATGCCGGGGGGAGCCCCCCTCTCAAGGGTCTCAAGAGACGGAGCCCTCAGACTAATTTTTTTAGGATCGACCTTTTGCAGATCTCATTTGTTCGCGCTCGCGATGAGTTTTGTTTGTGGTCGATGTGATTTTTAGATTTGAAAAGTATTAGGCATCATTCAATGTCGGTAAATCGGGGCTGCTGATGATGGAGGAGCTGATACGAGGATTACGATTCACGATCACAGCTCTCTGTGAGGAATGCGACACCGCAGTCTTTTATTAGAAGACTTCGACTATGATCACATTCTCCTATTAATTGAGAATTAGGACATTTTGTGAGGATTACGATCAGTGTTGCAGTCCCAATATAGGCTGGTAAATTGTGTTTTTTGTGAGGACTGTGATCATGATCCTTAAAGACTCAAATATATGACATTTTTGTGATAACTGCGATCATAGTCACAGTCCCAATAAAGACTTAGAAATAAGATATTTTTGTGAGAATTGCGATCATGGTTGCAGTCTTCTATATACCAATGCTCCGCATTTTCGAGGCGATCTGTTTTTTTGAAGCGATTACTGCGGGCATTTGCGTCTTTCGTCGCCGAGAAGCGCTTTTGTGCTTGGCACGTGGGCACACCTGATTGGTGTAAAAAAGAGTTGGTTATAGCAAATTAAATTATGAAGCTGAGTTTTTTTTCTTAATTATAGTTTGACATAAGAGATTGTAGCGAAATCCCCCATTCGATTATAATATTAAATATTTTTAATAATTAATATTAGATTAACATTACTATTTAAGTAATCTAATATATTTATTATCAATATTTTAGTATTTTTAATATTTAATATTTTAATATTTAAACATTTTATTGTTTATTCTAAAATATTAAATATTTTTTATATTTACATTTTTTTGTTATTTTACTATTTTTAAAATTTAATATGCTTAAATAACCAAACAATTAGTTTTGTGATCAATTTTTTACTTACGACTTACAAGTTACAAATCAAAATACTATAAAACACCATATATTTTTTCACTTACAATTTCACATTACCAATCAGATACTATAAAATTTACTTACACTTACTTATGAGGGTGTTTGGTTGCAAGGAAGTGAGCGGAAGTAAGAAAATGGGAAGTATAATTGCTCACTTCTCTATCTATCCAAACATCGGAAAAGGAAAATAAGAAAATCCCTTTTCCTTTTCTCTTTTCTCTTTTCTCTGTTACACAATCATTTCCTCACTTCTAGAGTATTACAGTTAATTTTGTAGTCATGTAAATCTCATTTGTAATAAGTTGTAGCACAAAACAGTTAATTTTTTAATCATGTAAATCTCACTTGCATGCTAATTATAGTCCATTTTTTATTTCTTAATTAATTTTTATTTTAATATTATTTTGCGGCCAACTTTGTGGTCAACTTTTCCACTTTCACTTTCACATTACCATCCCCAAACACCAGAAAAGACATAACATTTTTCAAACCACACTTCCTAACAACATCCGAGCACCGAAAAACTTACTAACTAATTCTCAAGTTCTAAAGAGAATCATCGACACTTTCTCACTTCCACTCTTAACCAAGCTGGCCCATAGTTATAAAAGAGTTTATTACTTATGAGTTACGTGCAACAATCAAACAAATCTTCTCTCTCTTCCCTGGCGAGGGTATTATCGACATTTGCTCTGAACTATCGGATCTCCTCCCGGTCCCGCAAAACAAAAATCTAAAATCTGCGCGAGGAACAATAAAATTAGGCGTTCCGATGGGGTCGCTGATCCCCTTTCACCCCCATTCGTAATGCGAGAACCCAATAGAAATATCGGAACACGTTAACAAAAGCAACCTTAGATGTGTCACTTACTTAGGTAGTTAGGCGGCTTAGGCCGAGCTTGGCAAGAAATATTGCAGGAAACACCTCTTTGGATACTGCGATTATAGACCGTGAACATTAGCATATTTGCATCTTTTGCCGCGATATTTTCTACTCTTAAACAAATGGCTTAATTTCAAAAACTGCGATTGAACTTTCACCCAATTTCAAAAAATTATAAAAAACTTTCATAAAAACCTCAAAAATTTCAAAAAACTACATAAAAAGATATAGTTTATGATAATTTATTGTAATTTCAAAATTTATGGTAGTGTTTTAAAATCAATAAAAAGTTAATGACATATCTGTGGAATGAAGCGAAAACAAATTATCCCAATCCTGATACCTTAATAAGAAAGTATTTTTTCAGTCTCAAGGAGAAAAAGCTTCAAATCACCAAAAAGTTCTTGATGTATAAAGTCATGAAGTTTCCTTTCCTTTTTTCTAATTTAAATATTTAAATACATTTGGCAACATAATGTCTTAACTACTAACATAAATTTTTTTAATTTGAAGCATAACATCATAAACTTTTCTATGACATAAAATCCCTTGTGAAAATAACCTCTAATCACTAAACTATGAAGATTAGAACTGATTACCAAAATATAATTTCTCTATATTAGAGCTTGATTAAGCAAAAACTTGAAATTTTCAAGTGGATGTATATTAATGGTAATCATGCAATGGAGTAGAATTTAAGTTCTTAAAAGTAATTAAGAGAAAGAATTTCACCTATGAGCTAAAATACCACTTCCTCTAAAATTTAAAAAAGATAATTGGGTGCAATATTAAAAGAGCAGAAATAAAAAAAGAAAAAGAAAAAGTACATAATTATTCTAATTGCTAAAATATGTTAATGAAATATCATGTCAAATTTCCAAATTACCCCATCCCTCCTCTTTGGAGACCAAATTTGCGTCTCAACTTGTTTTCCCATCACATCTCATCTTCTTTCCCAAACTCCAATGCAACTCAACAACAAAACCCAAATCATTCAAACGCTCCTCTTGACTCTTGAGAGAGCCCCCAACAGCTCCCGATGAATTCTTTCGCTCTCAAGCTCCTCTCTCTACCTCTGCTCCTCCTGGTCTCCTTCTCTCTCTATCTCAACCTCTCCTCCGATGCCCCCCTGAAGACCCCCTTCCATCCTCGGGACCTCCTCCCTCTCTTGCCTAGGCAGGCCTCATGGCCGATCCTCACAACCCTTCACAGCGCCGTCGATCTCCTACCCACTTTCATTGGCGCCGTCTCTTCGCCCGATTCGACCGTCGAGTGGAAAGGCGCCTGCTTCTACAAGAACGTGGCCTGGATGGAGTTCCACAACAGGAGCAAGTCCCAATTTGGAGGCGGAACTCTTCACATCAAGGTATGTGTTTTATGACGAATTATTGCTTGGTTATTGGTTTTGGGTGGTGGGTCTCGATCAAGTTGCTTGCTTGATGGGGATTTTAGATGTTTTGAGAGAAGTGGGAATTTGCGTTGCTTAATCTATGGAAAATTAGGGACTTGGTAATATAAATTATGAAAATTTAGCACTTAGTTTAGGTCCTGGGTTTTACGCTTTGGTTTGTTTCATTATGTGCTGGTCTTGGAGAATTGGGAATTTTGTTAAGGTAGTGATGATTAGTATGACTAGTTTGAAGTGGAGCTCTTCATACTCATGATTAGCATGAATTTGATTGCAATGCTTTTCGTCCCTTGGGAAACCATATGGCATATCGAGGGGTTTTTCTTATTTAAATTTGTAACTACTTGTATAATAACGAATGAAAACCATATGGCATCTCGAGGGTTTTTGGGAGAATTGGGAATTCTTGTTATGGAAGTGATGATTAGTTTGATTACTTGATTAGTATGAAGTGTAACTCTTCATATCGTTGATTATTATGATTAGAATGAAGTGGAACATGATTGCAATGCTTTTCTTCTTTTGGGAGACCATATAGCTTCTCGAGGGGTTTTTGTTATTTAATTATGTAACTACTAATATAATTGAATATTCATTACAGAATGAATATGAGTGCTAATAAGTCTTTTTCCTGACTATCCAAACAATGCATGGGAGTATATATGAAGGTTTTTGTTCCCCTGGGAAACCATATGGCTTTGGCTGTGGTTCCCATGGATTTTTAAGCCAGATAATATCCTTGGGGAATTACCCAAGTATCAAAAGGCCCAAGTAGTCTTGCAATGTCATTCCCCTAAAAGCTTCTGACATGATCCTCAGTCAACTAATATTTAATTATTGAGAGGGCCCACCTTTTTTCTCTTACACTAGATCCCTAATCTCATTGAATCTTAAGAACTCAAAGTAAATTTTTTTCTCTGTGTGGATATCAAAAATAAAAGGAACTTTCAAAATGTAATCTCTGTGGCTTATAGGACTAGATAAGTAGCCATATAACATATAATCTAGTTGCCAATTGGAATCAAACAGGGGATGTTGTAATTCATTTTTAGTGCTTTATATGAAATATTTAGGCGTTTAATGTCATTGTTGATTGAAACTATTTAGTCTCCTATGGTTTATTGGATTGTGAAAACAGTTTATTTTCTGTATTTTTTATTCAGACAAGCAAAGCTCATAGTTGGACATGTATGGATCTTTACGTCTTCGCAACTCCATACCGGGTGACATGGGATTACTACTTTTTGGGTCGAGAACATACCCTTATTTTAATGAATGGGAGGGAAAAGAAGAGTATGAATATGTAAGTTGTCACTGTCAATTATTTAAGTTGAAGGGGTTGAATTCTTATTCCACAAGACTGTTTTTATTTTCTGGTTCTTATTAATTCCGTGTTTAATATTGTGTAAATTAGGTGAAGCGTAAGGGAGTATCAATCTTCCTCATGCAATCAGGGATGTTAGGGACTCTTCGAGCGCTATGGGATGTCTTTCCCTTGTTTACTAATACAGGATGGGGTGAGAATTCAAATCTGGCTTTCCTCAAGAAGCATATGAGGGCTTCATTTGAGGAAAGGCCAAAACCCTGGTTCACAAATGTCACTACCGATGATATTCACTCTGGAGATTTCTTAGCTATATCAAAAATTCGTGGGCGATGGGGTGGTTTTGAGACCTTAGAAAAATGGGTAACTGGAGCTTTTGCTGGGCATACTGCAGTTTGCCTTAAAGATTCAGAAGGAAAGCTTTGGGTTGGAGAGTCTGGACATGAAGACGAGAAGGTTAGACCGATCCAATTGCTATAATCTAACAATTATTTTCATTGTTGCATCTTTATTTTTATGAAATCTTGGTTTTTCTCTCAATGTCATGTTACCTCTCAAACGGTTTCTGTTGCTCTTAGTGACCCTCATAATTAGACCCATATAAAAGACCATATAAAAAGAAGTTTCCATAAAGAGTATAGCTGCATCCTGCATGTTAGATAACATCTTCTATTCAAACTATCAATGTCATTTCCGACTTCTAGAAAGTGCTCTGATGTGCATATTCTCATTACTGAAGACAGTTATTTAGCCAAATATCTCTACATACACTTGATTGAAATTCGACTGGTTTCGATGGTCAACATATTGGGATTCTTAATGCTTTGCCCATATTATTGGGTCAGTGTATGGAGTGTAAATTGAGAAAGCCCCACTGGTAGGTTGACCTGATGCCCCACTGGTAGGTTGACCTGATTTTACAATCGTTTGAGCATTGACCATCTGAGTTGGTGCCAAACCTCTAGGAGAGGAAACTTCGACAAGAGATCCCAAAAACTGAGAAGTTGGGGGACCTGCCTTCTTGATAGCACTTAGCACTATTCAAGCTCATTCAAGCATGGAGAAATCTCAAAAACCTTTTTGCTGTTAAAAAGAAGGAAAATAGGAGGGCTTCTGATGGGAATTGTGTATATTATTCACAGCATAAGACCAACTGCAAACTGAAGAACATTCCTGTAACGTGACTGTATCATACAACACATAAATGACCAACCTCGTTAATTTCCTTTTCTAGTTTATTCACCTAGTATTTGTTAGTGTAGTGGTCAAAATTATGACCTCTGCGAGATCGTGACGCCTGATAAATCTCACAGATCATGGAGGTTCAAGATTCGATCTTATCCAACTGATCTTACTTGACCACCTGGCTAATAGGACGGTTACAACTCGGCACTTGGTGGGCGATAACAGCGGATCTGAGCCTTTATTCTCGCCAACCAGCACTATCCTCGAAGATCACGCACTACACCAATTACAACTGAGGGCGTTACGTGCAGATACGATCGTGGGCTAATTCATAAGCAGAGATCTCAGAGATCATGACTCGGCTCATCAACTTTCAGCTATAAAAGTCGATCTCTTCCTCTTTTGCAGTGGGTCGAACCCTGGAGAATTGAACTTGTAATAGAGCACTAGGAACTCATTGTAATCTCTCTGATTTAGTGAATTCTCTCTTTTTTGTACCATGATTTTTCTCCCTTCAGATTTTTCTCGTAATTATCTGGTGTTTGCGATTGATTTATTCTCTTAATTTACAATTTGAGTGTAGATAAATTATCTTAAGGAATTTACCTCTATGTTTTGGTGCTTTCATTGAGATCTCTGAGTCCAAGCTCAAAGTTCTCCCAATTTCAAATCCTTTCCCCTTAAAAGCCTCTCTGAAGTCGAAATGGCTCCATCAAAGGGGAATACCGCACGTGCTGCTGCTTTGGCCGCGTCGAAGGCTAAATCGATGGCTGCCGCCGGGGGCGCTGGGGCCACCAACGATCATCCTCCACATCCCAACATCCTCATCGAAGACACTGGACAAGGACTGTCTTCCCCGTCTATTGCTTGAGGGGCAACACTCACGAAACTGGACTCCCCTTCGAGAGCCAACTTATCAAAATGCTCTTCAGTCTTCAGAGGCAATTGGGCGAATAACGGGCGAAGGTGGCTCGTTTGCACGAGAAGGCAGCCTTGGATAGAGACGCGGACCGTCGCATCCAGAACCAGCTCGTCGCTCAAATTGAGACCCTGCAGAGGTCGCAGTCCACGGGAACCCAAGAATAGAAGGGCCACACTCCTCTGTCTTCGTCACCTAGCACTATTCGGCCTGCTTGCACCGAGAACAATCAGAGGCGCGATGGGTCACTATCTCCGAATGACAGTCAACGCTCCGAGAACTTTGTATCGCACAGGACCTCGAAGGCTCATCTCATGGAGGACATTGAGATCGCCGGGAGCAAGTTGAGGAATCAAGTCAACTTCTCCGAAAGGAGGCGAAGCCTTGTGGGTTGAGGACCTTCGACTCTTCGCTTTCCAAGGAGATCACTCACCGCTTTCTGAGAAAGTTCGTGATGTTGAGTTTGAGTGCTAATCGAGAGCGACTGACCCCATTCAACACCTCCGTCAATACCAGGACAAGATTACGATCTACTCTCACGATGACCTACTCTTGAGTCGTGTGTTCCCATTTAGCCTTAAAGGCGCTGCCTACGATTGGTTCTACACACTCCTAAGATAATCTCTTTGGAGTTTCGAGGAGGTGAAGCAGGCCTTCTATCACCGGTACGCTTCCCAACGGGAGCTTAAGAAGAACAACAACCACCTTCCCACTATAAAAAATGAAGCCTGGGGAGAGCCTCAAATAGTATGTCAGTTATTTTCAGAGCCAAATAGCTCTGGTGCATAATTGTAATGGCAACGTGGCTGCCGCTGCGTTCATTAGTGGGTTGTAAGTCTCTCACTCTTTTTACAAACATTTGGTAAAAAACGAGATCTCCAAGACGAGGGACATCCTCACTAGTTCCCAGAAGTATATTCAAATTGAGGTTGTACTCGGAGCTCTGCCAATCGCTCCCAAGCGAGAGAGTGAAGGGGAGAAACATAAGGCGCAGTCTGTTCCCTCGAAGAAGGCTCCGAGCCGGGCAGTCAGAGCAGTCAACAAGCCCGCTTGGAATCTCGCCAAGGTCCATGGAGATGAAGCCAACTTTACTCCGTTCAAAGTCTCCGTGGACCAGGTATACAACGCTATTAAGGACCAGGAGTTTGTCAGGCGCTCGAGGCCACTCTCGTCCAACCCGAAGGGATCGGGAGTCGGGGAGGATCGCGCTTACCACGACGGTATGGGCCATCGTACTGTGGATTGTCGTTCTCTCCGAAGACAGCTCTAGGAACTGGTGAATCGAGGATATCTCCAAGAGTTTGTTCTCAACCCTGGTCAGCCCTCGGAGACCAAGGTGAAGAAGAGGCCCCTGGAGGCCCCGTAACAGGAGAGCTAGGCCATCCAGTATCAGAAAGTCAATGCCATCTTCGACGCCTTCCCGATCGAAGACACCACCTCTCGAGAAAGGGCCATCTACATCAAGGAGGCCTGGAGGAGCAAGCACCATGACCGGCTCACCATTGGCTCTGAGCAGGCTAATCTCGTTCACAGGGCTGTGCATTTTCCGTACAGTGATGCTTTGATTGTCACCATGCTCATCTGCAACAGCCGAGTATCCAAGATCCTAGTCGATGGGGAAAGCGCCATCAACATCTTGTACGGAGGCGCCCTAGACAGATGGACACTCCAGAAATCGCCCGAGCGATGATTAGCTCTCAAACCCAATATCATTTATATGGGTTTGACGAAAACGAGGCGCACTCTCCAGGCACTGTTTCACTCCCAATTCATGCGATCCTTGAGAGACTGGCTCTATATGATAAAGGCAATCTCCGAGGAAGAGCTCCGATTGGTGCGGTACCTCACTCCGACTGGGACGACCGATATGAGAGGAGACCAAGCCATGTCTAGAACTATCTCCGTCGTCGCTTGGAAGACGTTGGGCTGAAGCTCAAAGGCTACGAAGGCAATCTCCAAGGAAGAGCTTCCTGAGGGAAAGAAGCTGAAGCAGATTACTACTGAATAACAATCACAGTGCGGCGAGAGCCCAGACTCTGACTCTTCTTCTGAGGTAGATGCTCCCGACAGCAGATCAGAGGAGGCCGAGCTATTCCATGCGAACCCTCATCACTTAGAGCAAGTTCTTCGGAAGGCACGAAGCTTTCTACCTGTGAGAAGGATCAAATTCAAAAAGTTCTTGTCTGAGAACCTTGATGTGCTCGCATGGTCACCCACAGATATGCCCGGGGTAGATCCCTCCGTTATTTGCCATAAGGAGTCTATCTTCCCCGAGGCCAAACTAATGAAGCATAAACTGCGGAAGTTGAATACAAAACATCTCCAAGCGCTGAATGATGAAGTTGACCGACTCCTTAAGGTCAGCTTCATTCGAGAGACTCTTTACTCAAACTGGCTCGCCAATCCAATTCTAGTGAAGAAGAAAAATGCCTCTGAGTGTCTCATTTGCATGCACTGGGCCCTCATCCTGACGACTAGTAGGAGAATCACTAACATCGGGCCGTCGCCCTGACGGCATCTCAAGTGTCTCAATAACATGCATCGAGCCCTCGCCCTGACGACTATTCGGAGAACTGATTGCATCAGGGCCTCGGCCTAACGACGTCTCGAGTGTCAACAACATGCACCGGGCCCTCGCCCTAACGACTACTCAGAGAACCGCCTATATCAATCCCTCGCCCTGACGATATCTCGAGTGTCTCAACAGCCTACAGTAGGCCCTCACACATATGGTTCTTGCTACTAGGGAACACCCTATCGCGGGCTCTCGTCCCGACGGCTACCCTTATCGGGGAGTCTCCTGAAAGATGGAGGCTCGCCCAACAGCCTATAATGGGTTCTCACTCTGACAACCAAGCCTACACGGAGACTTTTGAAAGGCAGAAGTCTTCCCTACGGCGCCTATCGCCTATATCGGGCCCTCGCCTTAACGACTACTCAGGGAACAGCGTATAGCGGGCCATCGCCCTGACGACTACTTCTGGGGGAGTCTCCTGAAAGACGGAGGCACGTCCAATGACCTATAATAGGCTCTCATCCTGATGGCCAAGTCTACGTGAAGACTCTCCTGAAAGACATGTCCTCCCTACGGTGTCTATAGACTATATCGAGCACTTGCACTGACAGTTACTTGGGGAACAGTCCATAGGGGGCCCTCCCCCTGAAGGTTACCCCTTCTTGGGGAGTCTCCTAAAAGACGGAGGCTCGTCCATCGACCTATAGCGGGTTCTCACCCTGACGACCAAGCAGAAAGACGGAAGTCCTCCTTATAGTGTCTATAGCCTATATCGGGCCTTCGCTCTGATGGCTACTTGAGGAACATCCTATAACGGGTTCTCGTCCTGACGACTACCCCTTCTCGGAGAGTCTCCTGAAAGACGAAGACTCACTCAACGACCTATAGCGGGTTCTCACCTTGACTGCTAAGGCTGTTGCGAAATTGATATGCTCTGATACCAATTGTTGCGAAATTGATATGCTCTGATACCAGTTGTTGTGGCTCCCAGGATCGACGTTAGTGGAACTTGACAATATGAACAGTACTTGCAAAAGGAAAGCTTGATGTAAAGCAAACTAGCAATACCTAGATAAAAGAGTAATAAAGAAAGAACACAAGGATTTAACATGGTTCAGCCCAAACTTGGCCTACGTCACGGGGAGAGAACTTGAGAGAGTTTTATTAATAGACTTGGTATAAAAAAATTTAACCTTCCTCTTGGTGCAACATGAGTATTCATCTTCCACTTGAATCTAGCCCTAAATTACAAGAGTATTACCTTCTCTCTATGCACCTTCAACTTGCTCTTCTTTTTCTTGGCTTCTTCTGGTCTCCTTTGCTTGAGATTCTCTGTTGTAGAAATTCCTTTAGACTTTTTTGGTTGAGGCAATTACAATGCTTGGTTACAACCTTTATTTATAGGATTTTACAATACAACTCCTTTGGACTATGAGATGATCTTGACTTTTGGATGGTTGAAGAATCTTGATCAATCCTTTTAGGAATTGATCTCCTTAATCTAGAAGGATTCTAGACCATTTAATCTTTAAAAACAAACCTTCATTGAATAGGAATTAAATCTTATTCATGCTCCTCCTGAAAGGAAACTCGCAATCGCCTGAAAAGGAAACTGCTTCATCTTAATTTGCTTCTTCTGCTTCAAGCCATTGTCTTCTCCAACTCAATTAGATTTTCTTGGACCATCATCTCTTCTTGAAAAATAAGACAAAATCGTAACAATCTCCACCTTGACTTGTTTTTCAAGCATTTAGCAAAACAACTTGAGATTTTGGATTAATACCTTGATTTTTTTCCTTGGTTGTAACCGTGCCGTGAAACCTTTAACTCTTGCCCCCTCTCCCCGGGGCCTTTGGCTGATTTACCGCCATGGCTTGGGCCATCTCAGGCCTTACCTGAGTGCACCCTTTCTCTTTCTCGCAACACTTTGACCCGGTTCACGTCCCGTTGCAGTCTTCCTTAAAGCTCCACCTCGCGATGAACTCCCTTCCAAACCTATTTTTGAAACTCTACCTCGAACTGAGTTTCCTTCCTTCAGCTTGTATAACCCTCACACTTCTCTCCTTCCAAGATTACTCTGTCTCCTTGGCTGACCGTGACGACGCCTTGTTGCACTTGGATTCGACATCCTTCTTCGTCGAGCACCCTTATGGATATTAGATTATACCGTGCCTCTGGGACATACCGGACCGCCTCCAGAGCACGCACTGTCCTATCTCTCCTTGTAACCTTGACTGTCCCAATGCCGATGACCTCGCAAGCGGAGCCATCCACCATCTTGACAATCCCTTCCTCCTTCGCAACTAAGGAGTTATTGAACAACTATTTCTGGGAACATACATGAGCCATACTAGCTGAATCAAATATCTAGCCTTTACCTTGAGAAGTGTTGTCTTCCTAAGAAGCCATTAATATTTCGGTGTCCTCTACACCGCTTGCTACGTCTGCTTCCGCAACTTGCCCATTCTTCTTCAGGCACTCTTGTCGATGCTTGCAGTCATTCTTTCAATGACCTTCTCTGTGACAAAAGTGACACGCTTTTGATGAGCTTGGGCCTTTTCTTCCTTCTCTTTCTTTCCTTCCCGTGACCACCAAACCTGATCATGTCTGCTCCTCTTGATTTGGCTTTTTCCTAATCTCATTAGATAAGAGAGTTAACATGACCTCCTCCAAGATGAGAGTTTCCTTACTGTAGAGTATGGTGGTGACGATATGATCATACGACTCTGGAAGAGAAATGAGAAGTATCAACGCCTTGTCCTTCTCGTCGATCTTGACATCAACAGGTATAAGCTCGCTAATGACCTTGTTGAAAAAGTTTAGATGATCCAACACTGCTGTCCTTTCCTTCATGTGTAGACCATATAGTTTTTTTCTTGAGATACAGCTTGTTGGAGAGGCTTTTTGTCATATACAACGTTTCTAACATTGACCACAATCCCGTAGCCATTTCTTCATCCATCACGTAGTACATAACCTCATCTGCGAGACATAGTTGGATCGTACTTGCCGCCTTTAGATCCATGTCCTCCCAATCTTCGTTTGACGTACCTGCAGGTTTTGCTGATTTACCCTGCAAGGTCTTATGAAAACCTTGTTGCACCAGCAATGCCTTCACCCTCTTTTGCCATAAGCCGAAGTTTTCTTTGTCATTGAACTTTTCGACCTCGAATTTGTCGTAGAACTTCCTATCTTCAACATATTGCCCTTCGTCAACCTTTAGCTCCGTTATCAATTGTTGCGAAATTGAGATGCTCCGATACTAATTGTTGTGAAATTGATATGCTCTGATACCAATTGTTGTGACTCGCAGGATCGACATTAGCGGAACTTGGCAATATGAACAGTACTTGTAAAAGGAAAGCTTGATGTAAAGCAAACTAGCAATACCTAGACAAAAGAGTAATAAAGAAAGAACACAAGGATTTAACATGGTTCAGCCCAAATTTGGCCTACGTCTACGGGGAGAGAACTTGAGAGAGTTTTATTAATAGACTTGGTACAAAAAGATCTAACCTTCCTCTTGGTGCAACAAGAGTATTCACCTTCCACTTGAATCTGGCCCTAAATTACAAGAGTATTACCTTCTCTCTATGCACCTTCAACTTGCTCCTCTCTTTATTGGCTTCCTCTGGTCTCTTTTGCTTAAGATTCTCTGTTGTAGAAACTCCTTGAGACTTCTTTGTTTGAGGCAATTATATGCTTGGTTATAACCTTTATTTATAAGATTTTACAATACAACTCTTATTTGGACTATGAAATGATCTTGGCCTATGGATGGTTAAAGAATCTTGATCAATCCTTTTAGAAATTGATCTCCTTGATCTAAAAAGATTCTAGACCATTTAATCTTTAGAAACAAACCTTCATTGAATAGGAATTAAATCCTATTCATACTCATGAAAAGGAAACTCGCAATCACCAGAAAAGGAAAATGCTCTATATTATTTGCTTCTTCTGCTTCAAGCCATTTTCTTCTCCAACTCAATTGAATTTTTTTGGACCATCATCTCTTCTTGAAAAATAAGGTAAAATCCTAACAAAGGCTGCGTGAAGACTCTCCTGAAAGACGAAAGTCCTCTCTATGGCTCTTATAGCCTATATCGGGCCCTCACTTTGACGGCTACCCCTTCTCGGGGAGTCTCCTGAAAGACAGAGGCTCGTCCAATGACTTATAGCGGGTTCTCACCCTGACGGCCAAGCCTATGCGGAGACTCCTGAAAGATAGAAGTCCTCTCTACGGCTCCAACAACTTATATCAGGCCCTTGCCCTGACGACTACATTTACTCGGAGATTCTCTCGCAAGGTAGAAGTTCTCCCATCAGCTCCGGCGACGGTCAAGCGACTCCAACAACTGTCAACACATTCTACTCCTTACTACTTGGGGTCTAACGCAATCAGACGAGCGAGTCGTACCGGCATAAGAAGGGCAAAAGCTAGACTCAGAATAAAACATGATTAACCCATTGCTAATGGATCAAACACACATCCAGAAAAATCAAGACTCGGGCAAACACGTGTTATTACAATTTGGGGATACAAACGAAGCGCAAATGAATACAAATGTCAGAACAAGCGGCCAGCGGTTAGCACTTCCTGCTCCGGCCACTACCTCTTTGTCTATATCGATCGAGGGGGTGAAGCGTGTTCACTTCAAAGCACAACCCTTTGTTCTCTTCGAACAACTCCCGGTAGATATTATCCTTTTGACAGACCTCTTCTCGGAGTCTTTATCTCCCGCTCGTTTCGCTCCGAACCTAGCTCCAGCTCTCGGACCTTACTTTTAGCGCATGAGTTTCCTCCTTGTCCTGAGTCGACAACGACTGAAGAGAGGTGATCTCTGATTCCTTCTCGGAGAGAATCTTTTGTAGATCAGTAATATCGTCTATCGCCTTCTTCAATTGATCCAACCTCTCTAGGAGAGAGACTGTCAGTTGCAGCTTTATCTTGTTCAGCTCCCTCAGATCCATGAACAAGTCGAGGTTCTTCTTCAGTTCTTTTAGCTTCTGCCTCTTCCCAAACCATCAATCTATCCATTTGGACGCCATGAGTTCGCTCACCTCTGACTGATGGCGGGTCAGCTCACGCTCCTGCTGGGAGATGAGGCTGTTATGTATCGACATCTCCATATAGAGCGGGAGGTCAGACATAGAATGGCGACGACTCTTCTTCACTCGCTTCCGTTGAACGCGTAGATAGTTGAGCAGATCTTCGGGCTCTAAATTGGGATCTGCGTCTAAGCTTCTGAAGTCTTTGTCATCCGAGTTTCCCACAGGCTCCTGAAGAAGCCTGGTTCCCGTGGATCTACCTCTGCATGACTTCCAAGACTTGGGGCCCTGCGTTCAACAGCGGCTCCAGAGGGTTCAATCCGACTTGGGGCAACCTCTCGAGTAGCAGGAGACACTTCATCCCCAGCCTCATCAGACTACAATCAATAACACAATATCAAGACATCGATCAAAATCCAAACAAATCATTGAATAGAATTTTTGAATTTTTTCTTTGATTTATTCATCGCAAGTACAATCAAGGCAATGAGTTCATTACAAATATAATCAAGAACTCACGCTGCCTAGAAAAGACGCTCCGACAGCTCTGAGGCTAGGCTTTGCCAGAGGAGCCTCGACGGTCCCGCCAGCAAGAGGGTCTTGAGGAGCCTCTATTGTCATAACGGAGGCAGCAGTGGGGAGCGGGGGCATCAGAGGTCAAGGACCAATGTGCACTTTGATCTCCTCAAGAGACATTAACATCAAAAGGGCACATTGGTGCTTTTCCTTATGCCTGATTCTTGTATCCTTGCTCGTTCTTTAAGCGCTTGTATACTTGGACCTTCTACATCTTTGCTATGAAGTGCCGGCCTTTTTCTCGACCTTGTCGACCTGCGCTTGCTTCAAGTCACAGAGAAGGCCTTCCTTTTCAGCTTGAAAGGCAGCCCTCTCGCGACCGTGCTCGGCCTGGCGTCCTCAACTATCTGGTGTGCTTCTCTTAACTCCCTTCTGGTGGATTGAAGCTCAGAGTCTTTCTGCCCTAGCTCTGAGGACTTCCTCTCCGACTTGACGATCTTCTCCTCAAGCTTTCCCGAAGTCAGACTAGTTCTCCTTCTCGACCTCGAAGAGCGGCCAACTCTTGGTCCAAGTCGGCCTGGAGCTTTGCAAGCTTCTCATCGGCCTCCCTTCTTGCTGCAGATGACTCTTTAAGATTCTTCTGGAGGTCGGCGATGACCAAGTTCTTCTCCCTTAAGACGACCTGCTGACAACCTAAGGACTGGATAACGAACATTGCAGCCTGCAAAGAGATCAATTAGGAGGGATACTTGACTAATGGAAAGCAAAGCACGATCGAGACTTACCTTGAAGATGTACTCCAACGACCTTCTCTGGTCCCTCGACGAAATCCTCTCGAATTCCTCCAGGCATCAGAGGAAGTCTTCGTGACCAAGAGCTATCGAACAGATCACTAAGGGCTTTGAAGCCCAAGACGACACGCCGTCCCCATGCCACCAACTGCGAGGGGCAACCCTGAGATGGCACAGGAGATCACGAGCAAAACTCGTCAACAGGAACTTCAGCCTCAAAGCTAATATCTGGGGGGTGAAGGTATACATCACCTGTCTTAGGGCCATTGTATAGTCAGTCTCACCAGCGCACCTCTCCACCTCGATGTTCGACGGCAATCAGACGCCATACCTCACCAGATATTCATCAACCTTCTTCTGGCTGCGAAGAATTTTCGGCGTGTGATCAAATTTATGGCTGTCTTGGTGCGGAACTGAGCTCTCTTTCCTTTTCCTTTAGGGCTAGCCATTTCAGAGCGGGGACGATGGACTTGATGATGGATTTGGGGTCAGAGATCCAAGACAGAAGGTAGAAGAAGAGATGCAAGACTCGAGAAGATTTAGAAAATTTGAGATTTGTGAAAACTATCCCTCTTTTCCCCCAATTTGAATCTGTGCTGACATCGTCGCTATGATGACCCCGAAAAGACGGTTACTTTTTCGCCTTTCACCCTTGAATTCAGACTGTCGGGTGAGCCCCAAGGCCCTCAAATGGCGGCCTCTTGCACGTCACGCAACCAATGGGACCTGCAGCGTGACAGTCTGCCAGCCAGCTAAGAGCATTAAGTGTACATGATATAAAGTGATCCAGCGACTTCCTGTTCTTGTCTTGTAGCAACAAGTGAAAGGTCTACTAGGAAACTAATCCATTTTCTCCTTCTCGACCAGAAACTCTGAGAAGAAGAGATGGATGGGGCATCTGTAGAGGTCAAAATTATGACATTTGTGAGATTGCGACACCTGACAAATCTCATGGATCATGGAGGTTTCAGATTCGATTTCATCCAGCAGATCTTACCCGATTATCTGGCTAACAGGTTGGTTACAACAACTCAGCACGTGGTGGGCGAGAACTGCGGATCTGAGCCGTTATCCTTGCCAACCAGCGCCATTTCCGAAGATCATGCACCACTCCACCAATTGTAGCTAGGATGTTACGTGCAATTACGATCGTGGGCTAATCTATAGGCGGAGATCTCGGAGACCGCGACTCAGCTCATCAATCCTCAGCTATAAAAGCTGATCTCTTCCTCTTTTGCAAGGGATCGAACCCTAGAGAATTGAACTTGTAATAGAGCATTGAGAACTCATTGCAATCTCTTTAGTTTAGTGAATTCTCTCTCTCTATACCGTGGTTTTTCCTTTGGGTTTTCTACGTATTTCTCTGGTGTTTGCGATTAATTTGTTCTCCTAATTTACAATTTGAGTGTAGATAAATTCCCCTGAGGAATTTACCTCTACAGATAATTCACAATTTTGAACTACTTATTAGTCTCACCTGTGATATCCTTTTATTCCTGGTTTCTTTTAAGAGGTCAATTTATCTGTTGCAAACTTTGCTTTAGACAATATTACTCGAGTTTATCAGAAATAAATCAATATTCCCTTGAGCTTGAAAACTTTGACAAGGTATCTGAGAAACAAGATGGCTAAGTTGAGTTCCAATTTGTATGATTTGCGTGCTTGCATCAAGTTTCCCATTCGAGCTGCAGCATACAAAGCAAGAGGTTGGGAATTTACTAATGATGTTTTGTTTAGTTACCTTTCTTGCAACTTTACAGGGCAATGAGTCTGTCACTAGGCCTTTAAAACATTATGAAAGAAAACAGCATGGTCAAGATGATTTAAGCAATTATTTATACTTGTATTAACCTGAGCATTTGAAAAGTTTCCTTTGTGTAGTTTCACTTTTATGGCCAGTTCTGCTATTTAACTTTCTGTTCGTATCCTGTTTTGTGAGGCGTTCTTTTCCACTACACTCTGTTTTATGCCTGTTAATAAATGGGGAAGCTCATATATGAATTCATTAAGAACGCCTTTAGTTTATGTCAACACTAGCATGGATTTGCCATCTAAGATATATGTCTTCAGGTAATTTAATATTGTGCCCACTAGTGTCTGCTTGTGTACATTATGCCCTGCAATGCCCTAATATTATAATTTTGTCACAGAAAATATGTTAATATGTATGAATTCATTTATACTACTAAATAAATGTATATTTGAATGAAATAAGAAACATAATGTGAGCACTCACATCTTACACACTTCTATGAATTCATTTAGACTACTGGTTCAGATTTGTATGCACTTTTTAATTCAGACATTCTTTGTGTTAATTTGGATTTTTTCGACCTTGATAGTTAAATTGGGACTACTCCTTTTAGTTCTATTGAATTGATGACATGGTTGCATGATGACATCACGGTACTTGATATTACAAGCTTATAGTTCAATGTATGCTGTTCATTAAATGTACCTATTCCCACTAAGTCTGCCTAACGTTATGAGTTCTAGACGTCTTTTGTCCCTATGTTTTCTTGATGTTTATCCAAGTCACTAATCCTTCTATAGGTGTTCATGTAATTACTAATCTAAACCTTGTTGTGCTTTGTAGGGCGATGATATTGTTGCTGTGTTACCATGGGATGAGTGGTGGGAATTTGAGATGAACAAAGATGACTCAAATCCTCACATCGCATTGCTTCCTCTACATCCAGATATTCGAGCCAAATTTAATAATACCGCTGCTTGGGAGTATGCCAGAAGCATGTCGGGAAAGCCTTATGGTTATCATAACATGATATTTAGTTGGATAGATACTATATCCAAGAATTATCCACCGCCCTTGGATGCAAATTTGGTATGGTATTGTTGATTTCCCTGCCTTCCCTTGTCTAGCCAGTTAATTTGTTAGCTTATTGTGGTCTATATTCATATTGTTCTTGAAGATAATAGTTATTTATTTAGGATATTCAAAGTAGTAGTATCCATGATTTCATTGGACTGTAATTGCATTTGGCTCGGCTTCTTGATCTTAGAAATGAATGCAATACCTTATAGAATATCATCCTCAATCTCCATAAGAATTTGGATGGCAAGGTTCTGTTTATTGTTTGCCTAGGATAATTTGGAGATCTGTTTACTGTTTGCATGGTTGGAGCGAGGATCTTCATTATTATTATTTTTTTCTATTGTAGTTTAGTGGTTTCATCATTATCATTGGTGATAACTTTGTTTTTTTTAATTTCTCTCTTGAGAACATAGGATGGACCCGAGCCTTCAGCATAACAACTGATTACTTATTTTAATTCTTTTATTATGTACACAATGACCTTACCAGTTTCCTATTTGGCACGCTTATTGGTCTTCATTCTACATGCCCAACCATGTCACTTGGTTTTCCCCTAATTCTATTCTTAATAGGAGTAACCTCTAACTTCCACGAATGCACTTGTTTCTGTGCTTATCTGTTTGTCATTGCTACTCGTCCTCTCAGCTAAGTCTCAAAGTCTCACTATGGGATCTCAATCTTGGTACCAATATCGGCAATATATCGGATCACCAATATCAGATTGTCGGTATTGAATACGTAAAAAATTGTAAACCAAGGTGCGAGAACTTGGTTCCAATTTTTGTTTTAGACCCTTTTCTTATTAAAGGTTCCGATCAATTTCACTAGTTTTGATAGGTTTCATTTCAACTTTAACCTTCAGTTTCAGTGTGTATAAAACATATAAGCTTCTTTGATTCTTTGCGTATACAGTGTGCACACAATACGGACATATAGGCTGAGTGAGTGTTATGTTAGGATAAGTGAACTTCTAATACTCAACCAGTTAACTAAAAAATAATCCACATTAATATGAAAGTTATCAATTTTAAACTAAATAAAGATTATAATCAGAACTTTAACCTTCGGTTTCAGTGTGTATAAAACATATAAGCTTCTTTGATTCTTTGCGTATACAGTGTGCACACAATATGGACATGTAGGCTGAGTGTTATGTTAGGATAATGAACTCCTAATACTCAACCAGTTAACTAAAAAATAATTAACATTAATATGGAAGTTATCAATTTTAAGCTAAATTAAGATTATAATCAGAACTACAATTAGAAATTTTGATTATGATCTGATTATGACATTAGGATATACGGATTTTGGATGGCTGTAGACATTGAAGAGAAGAAATTATAAATTAGGAACATTAGGTTTTGTTGGGATTCACAACAACACGAATGAAGAAAAGAGGCAAAACACAGATCAATGGCAAACATCGAAAATTACGTGGAAAACTCAAATCGGAAAACCACAGAGCCACACACAAATCCACTTTTATCAGAGAGATTACAAGAGAGAAGAGAAACATCACAGCCGCTTTGTACAATGACACTCTCAATAATATAAGCTTCATCACCGTTCTATTAACCCTAATGACGACGCATCCTTTTTATAAGATAAAGTTACAAGTTGTGAGATTATTAAGCTGCCCTTGACGTGTTCCCTAAGTTTCGTTGGCAAAGAAGCTTCTGGAAAGAGCCGCTTCTAGGCTGGACCGAGCCGCTTTCAGGCTGGACCGCTTTCGCTTCGCACCTGCAAGGAGTAACTTTGCTCTGTCGTTACGGAGTGCTCCTTAAACTAGGTGCTACTGAGTGATCTTCCGCTTTCGGAGACCACTCTGGAGGTTATCGCTTCGAAGACTTCCCCGCTTTTGAAGGCTATATCGTTCCGTTCTTGCCATCAACCTGAAACACCGAACTCGCCCAATACCATATCTCGGAAGGCTCTGCCATCTCTCCGAGATCATTTTGTTAACTGCGTGTGGTGACTCCGTTAAGGTAATAATTTGGCTCCACACCTTAACAATCTCTTACTTGGAGATTGATTATTGTTAGAGCAGCGATACTCCGTCTCTTGTACTTTGACTCTCAACTCATAGTGGCATTTGTTACGACTTAACTCTGGATCTTCACCCTAGAAGACCCATGGAGGCTGTGCAGGTCTTCAGCTTCCCCGTCGTGACCACCTTGGTCAGCATGTCTGTGGGATTCCGACTCGTGTGTATCTTCACTTGTGATAACACCATCCTTCAAAAAATGCAGATGAAGTGGTACCACACATCAATGTGCTTGTTCTGTCATGATATATTGGATTGTTGGCAATATCTATAGTACTAGTTATCACTGTGCAGTGACGGAGTCAATTGCTCCTTGCCAAACTTTTTCGTAAAGTCCTTCAGCTATATCAACTTATTGCAAGCTTCTATCGTGCAACATATTCGGCCTCCATCGTAAACAAGGCGATTATCTTATGCAGTCTCGACATCCAGCTCACCGCTCCACTTCCTAAAGTGAAGACATAACCAGTGCCCCAATAAGACATAACCAGTGCTAATATCTATAGTACTTCTTTGATTGTCTATATCACCCGCAAAGTCGGAGTCTACATATCCGCGCTGACGAACATCCGTGCCATTATTGCACAATTCCATATCTGAACTCCATTTTAGATATCTCAGGATTCACTTTATAGCTCTCCAATGTTCCTTCTCGGGATTGCTCATATACATGCTGACAACTCCCACTGCTTGAGCAATGTCTGGCCTTGTGCAAACCATAACATATATCAAGCTGCCCACAGCTGATGCGTATGGCATCTCCAACATGAGAGCCTTCTCATCTTCTGTTGTCGGAGTCTCTCTTTGAGAGCTTAAAGTGACATTTGAGCGGACGTTCACAGGTTTAACATCTGACATGATAAACCCCTTCAGCACCTTCGACGTGTACTCGACTTGTGATATCTTTAACAAACTCTTTTCTCTCTGCTGATTCTCATTCCACGAATTTTCATCGCTGGACCCAAGTCCTTCATTGAGAATTTTTTCGCCAACTTGGCCTTGAGATTCACAATCTTCTTCATTCTTGATCTGGCAGCAAGCATATCATCTACATACAATAGTAGTTTATGTAGCACCGACACATCTATCATGGAGCCTTGTCGTGTTCGAAACACACATGTCGTGTGTTTTTAAGAATTTGCCACCTGTCTACGTGTCGTGTCCATTTCAAGGTTGTTGTGTTTGTGCAACATAGATAATAGTATTATGTAAAAATTCTCAAATCACTTGGATTAACAACAGTGATAAGCCTGCAGCTTTGTGAGTTTGCTACTAATCATGAATCTGTAGAACTTCAGATATCACTGCCTCGAAGCCTGTTTCAAGCCATAGACTCTTCTTGAGCTTGCAAACCAACAGCTCCTTTTCGGGCATGATATAACCCCGTCGGTACATCATATAGATGTCCTCCAAATCGCCACAGAGAAACGCGGTTTTAATATCCAGCTGTTCTAGATGTAAATCTTCTGCTGCCACAATACTCAGAACAGAACTAATGGTAGGTAGGCAGGAGAGAAAATCTCGTTGAAGTCAATACCTTCTTGCTGTTGAAATTCCTTCACAACCATCCTCACCTTGTACCTCTTGGTGTCATCAATCTCCTTCAACTAGTAGACCTACTTGTTATGCAGGACTCGCTTGCTTTCTGGCAGTTCAACCAAATCTCACGTTTGATTCTTCATAAGACTCTATCTCATCATCCATAGCAAGCTTCCACTTGACCTTGTCTTCCACTGCAAAGCCTCCGGGCTCACCACTTTTAGTCAACAACAAATAGTGCAAGGATGAATATCTCTCCAGAGCTCTTGTTGTTCAGGTTGATCACCTCAACTCACTTTGGGGTGCCGGAGGTTCTACTCAGAGTTCCTCATTTCCTTCCGGAATGCTTCGAATTCTTCTTCAGAGGAACATCATTAAGTTCGATGAACTCCGACTCCACAACATTCTGTTGTTCCGGAGTGCTTCGAGATGCCACTCCGGGGTCCTCCGAAGTGCTCTCTCCGTCAATAAGTCCTTGTAGATCTTCTTCTCATTGAATACTAAGGATCTTTTTATTTTTTAGATCCCAAAACCGATAGCCGTGCTCGCATGTACCGTACCCAATGAAGATGCACCTCTTGGACTTCAGATCCAACTTGCTCTTGTGATCTAGATCCACATGGACATATGAGATACAACAAAAACATGCAGGTCGTTCAGGTTTACTTTTTTTGTCGGTCAATGTTTCCTCTGATATACCACAGTTCAGGGGTACCGAATGACCCTCTGTTGATCAAATACACCGCCATGTTTATTGCACCTGCCCAGAACAGCGTGGGCAATCCATCGTGTATTCACATGCTCCTAGCACGCTCTAGGATTGTCCTGTTCATGCGCTCCGCCACCCCATTCTGATAAGGATTTCCTGGAATCTTCTTCACTTTACTGATTCCCCGACTCCCGCAGAACTTTTCAAATCTGCCATCGTAGTATTCACCCTCATTGTCAGACTTCAAGCACTTAATCTTCCGACTTGATTCATTCTCAAGTTGGGCCAACTATTTCTTAAACACATCGAACACATCCGACTTGTGCTTCAAGAAATAGATATAGACCTTTTTACTAGAATCATCAATAAAGGTCACAAAATACAACGAGTCTCCGAGAGAGGGAGCTGAAGCCTTACCCCACACGTCTGTGTGAACTAACTCCAACTTTTCTGCCTTCAAAGTCTTTCTCGCCTTTGAGAAAGTGACTCTTCGCTGCTTCCCTAGACGCAGTCTTCACAGAAATCTAAGTCTATAGATTTCAGCCCGACAACTTATCCTTAGATAGCATAATCTTCATTCTCTTCTTGCTCATATGCCCAAGTCTCCGATGCCACACTCCGACATCCAACTCTGATGAAGCAATAGAAATTGACGCTTCGAAACCAGACATCATGTAAAGAGTACCTTCCTACCGTGTGTCATCACCATGACATCCTTCGTTTGCATGCATCATCGTCGAAGGTGGTCTTCATCCCTCTGTCCGCAAGCTGACTGACAAAGATCAGATTTCTCTTCAGCTTTGGTACATGTCTGATATCTCTCAATTTCAGTGTCGAGCCATTAGAGAGGTTAACCATCACATCGCCCTTCCCGATAATGTCACATGATTCATCATCTCCCAGATACATCTTTTCAAGTTCACCTTTCACATAGTTTTGAAAGATGTCGTGTCGGGAAGTGCGTGGAATGAGGCGTCCAAATCAATCACCCATAATTCACTGGGATCAGCCAAGGAGAGAATTAAAGCATCGGATTTGTCATTCTCCCTTACATATGCAAAATCCTTCTCTTTGTTTTTACCTTCTCCATCTTTCTGCTTGCAGTACCTCTAAATATGCTCCTTCTCATCACACCACAACAGTCGGCCCCTCTCGACTTGAAATTTTCTCTCTGATTTGGATTTGGACTTGCCATTCCTTTTCTTTTTCTCTATTTGTAGACCTTCCTCTCTGATCGACACTCAACGCCTCTTCGCTTAGAAGTACACCCACCGCATCATCAAACTTCAAGGTTCCTGTTCCACAAGAATTGCTCACCGTCATTACGAGACCATCCAGGCCTCTGGCAGACTGGACAATAGAACTGACACCTAATTTCATCATCGAAATTGATCTCAATGAATTCCAACTGGCTCGTTAGCATGTTAAATTCATTGAGATGTTCAGCGACGCGTCCGCTCTCCGCCATCTTCAGATTGAACAACTTCTTCATCGAAAAAATCTTGTTTGAAGCAGAGGGTTTCTCGTGCATCTTCGATAGCTGCCATCAAGCCTTTGGTCGTTTTCTCCCTGGAAACGTTGAATGCAACCATCGATGCTAGGGATAATCAAATCTCCCTAGGGCTTTTCGATCTAAGATCTCCCACTCGTCGTCTGACATCTCCTTTGACTTTTGGGCCTTTCCACCGAGAGGAAGATAAAGATCTTTTTGGTACATGTAGTTTTCAATCTGTATCTTTCAGTATCCGAAGTTTGCGCTGTTGAATCTTTCAACTTTGATCTTTTCTTCGTCCGCCATTATGAACCTCGCTCTAATATTAGTTGTTGGGATCGACAACAACGCAGATGAAAAAAAGAGGCAAAAACACAGAACAATCGCATATACTAGAAATTACGTGACAAACTCAAATCGGGAAAATCATGGAGCCACACACAAATCTATTATTATCAGAGAGATTACAGGGGAAAAGAAGAGAATCCCCACAGCCACTCTGTACAGTGGCTCTCACAATAGCATCAGCTTTCATCACCATTCTATTAACCCTAATGACGGTGTATCCTCTTTTATAGGATAAACTTGGGTTATAAGTTGTGAGATTCCTAAACTGGCCTTGACGTGTTCTCCAAGTTTCATTGGTAAAGAAGCTTCTGGACCGGACCGCTTCCAAGATGGACTGGGTTGTCTCCTGGCTGGACCGTTTTCAGGTGGATCGGACCGCTTACAGGTTGGACCGTTTCTGCTTCGCACTTCCGAGGAGTAACTCTGCTTTGTCGTTATAGGTGCTCCTTCAACTAGGTGCTACAGAGTTTTCCATCTTTTTCCTTTGTTTTTGAAGTTTTTTAGGTTTCAGTATGTTTCATTCTAAACTTATCAATATTGTCAGAAAATTACTGAAACTGACTCTGATCCCCTTTGAAGTCCTATTCTGATCCCCTTTGAAATCCCTCTTTCCCCATCTTTCGCTCTCTTCTCCCTCATTCTGGCTCTTCTTCTTCACCATGTCATATCTTTCTCTTCTTCTAACTCCTTTCTTCACCTCTCATCTTGACCCTTTCCTTCCGTCTCTCTTGCTGGAAAAAATGCTAAACATGGCCCAAGTCCTCCAGTATATCAACAAAGCATCCACTTTGAATGGTGCTGATTGGTCAGTGAAGCTTGGGTTCTTTTGTGTTAGAATGGTAAATGAAAAAGGGATTAATTTAGTTCTTCAATGATGATTCCAAAAGAGGAAGCAGGTTGCCGGTGAAGTGTATTCATGCCATCTTGACCCTTCAAATGACGGCTGCTACCTGCCCTCTAACAGAGGTGTAAATGTGCAAAATAAAATAAAATAAGAGGGCATGTATGGAAATATGAATAGTACGAGTAGTAATAATGCAAAAACTTAAGGATATATTTGCTATATGAAACATTGGACTCTTTACATTTTCAGTGTGAGCCAATTCTCATTATCTTTGACCCAAATTTGTATTGATCTCCATCCTATTTATCAATTTGTATTTTCTGGGTGAGTTTTTGTTATTATTTTTGCTATAAAAGGTTCTTTTAACCTTTAAATGCAATGCTGCCCCACCTCCACCACCCCAACACAATAACAACAACAAAGATTTGGGTCAGCTACACGATTCTTTTTCCTTCTTCCGTTTAACTCTCTTGAGGTTTTCTACTCTGTTAAATTAACAACTATTAAATCATTTCTTTAGTGATCTAATGTTCTTCTTAGATCATAACATCTTGCATTCCTTGAAAATACAACTATAACACAAAGAAGTCAATGTTCCAATCCTGGAAAGGTGCACCTAATAGGTTCATTGATTTCTAAAATTAGAAAATAACAAAAAGAAAAGCACTGAATTGCATGCAACTGCATGTATGTGCGAAACACATGTATTCACTCCTGCACTTAAAAAGTGATTTACCTCAATAGGATATGCATATCATTGGGTTATTTATTTTGTTTGTCTGACTTTGATATGGTTTATTTCTGTGTAGCTAACTGCTAATTAGCACTGCCATTTTAGGATAGTCTTTCTATCAAATCAGAGCTGATTGGAAGTTATGTTGCAGGTTGCTTCTTTTATGACCCTGTGGAGCAAAATGCAGCCAGACTATGCTGCTAATATGTGGAATGAAGCCTTGAACAAGCGTCTTGGTACCCAGGTGAATAACTTCTTTGCGATTGTTCTAATTAGTTGTTTGTGGTTTCTTCTCTTTGTATCTTCTGAATATAATTGGCTACAGTATCTGTCTAAAAGGAGTTCTATAAATTGTGGAGAGTTGTCAAATTTTATAATAACACTGCAATTACTTGTCCTTCTTACCAGACATGTCACATTAAATTTCTGGAGATGAAAACTGTCAACTCTGTCCAAATCATATCCAGGCTTATTTTGTGGTGGTTGGCTTTGTTGCGTGTTGTCTGTTACTTCTATGTGATATTCCATATTTATTTGTGAGACATTGATCTCACCACTGTGGCTGTGGATTGTGTTTTGTGAAGAATCTTATGTACGTTTGTAGACCTTTAGTTTCGTTAGCCGATTGTCATAGGTGGAAGTTGACTTCACCTTCAGTTGAGATAGAAAGATGGTCTTGGTTGCTTCCGAAAGGATTTGGAAGTTAATCCTTCCCATTCAAACTCAATGATGGATATAGAGTGCCTAAAAACAAAAAATGAAGTGATTATGAGTTTTCTTTTATATACATCAAGTAGTACAAAATAGGCTGCCAAAATAGCATGCAACTTAGATCTATGCTTTGGGGCATACAAATTCCCGATTCAAAATTTTGATAATGATCTAAACACTGAAAAACCCTTACGACCAATTTATGTTGGGATTAAAAAATTCTAGATTATTAGACTAAACAACTTGCTATCGGCCATCTACTTTGTGCCTAATTAAAAAGTTATTTTTTTTATGAGTATATATTCAAATTGCTTGTCTCATGCATATCATAGACAACTCGAGGTCACAGCTGGTTTTGCCACTTTATACTCTGGATCCGGAATGGTAAATTCAGTCCATATGTGATATTAGTATTTGCATATCAAGATTATGTTCATGATAATTTCTTGGCTTAGACTTTGTGTTAGAGATGGATTGAATTCAATGGGTTGGACCAATACCTTCTCTCTTTTGGTTGACTTGTCCTGACTTGACAACTCCTTGGCAGCATGTGCAAATATCACTGACCAGGAGGTCGGTTTGCTTATTACCCAACTGAATTTGCCTCAGCACGTTAGATGGGTAACCGTCAAAATTAATAAATTGACATTATGGACACAGCTGGTTATAACAAGTTGATGATCCCTTGTAAGTGGAACCATCTTGATTTGGAACTGTTCCAAAAAATTAACACTTGTAAGAAAAGGCTTGGATGGTGAAAATGATGTGGCAACGCTGAAACTTTGTTGATTGTATGTTTATGTTGAGTTCAGCTGTATATAATGGTTTGGTGATTATAATACTTTTCCGGTTATCTTGAATTGATTCTGTACATTTGCTGTGAATTTGTTTGTGCATTCATCTGTAGGTTTAGCTAGATAGCAGATACTCTCTTTATTAACTATAATGAGGCTCAATTGTTAAGTACCATTAAATGCATAAAAAGGTTAGTTCTCAGGTTGTAGGTCTATCTTAAGATCCAATGCTATTTCATTTCCAGTTTAAAACATTCTTCTTTCTATTTTTGCAGGGCCTTGACCTTCCAGAAATAATAGTGGAATCAGAAAAGCGTGGCACGTCTTTTGACAAACTGTTGACAATTCCCGAACAAGATGATTGGATTTATTCTGATGGGGAATCAACTTCTTGTGTTGCTTTTATTCTTGAAATGTACAAACATGCGGGGCTTTTTGATCCAATTGCCAGCTCTATACAAGTCACAGAATTCACAGTAAGTTTCCAGACTAATAAAACTAAAAGCGCCATTGATACTACACTGTTTCAATTATCTCCAAAGATCCAAGTAGAAGGAAATCTGAGGCTTTGTTTGGTTTGAAGAGACTGAGAGGAAAGAAACACATTGCATCTTACCTTTTTGGGTTAGGATGAAAGTTTGAAAAAGGAAATTTGAGGCCCTCCTTTTTTTTTTTTTTTTTTTTTCCGTTTTTCTTTGATACATAGGCCGTAGCCATGACTTGAACCTGGACTCCCCACAACCCACTACCACCCCTTAACCAGCCCCCCCCCCCCCCCCCCCCCCCCCCCCCCCCCCTTCTTATTTGTGCTTGCTATACTTTTGCCCCCCTCTTTTTTCACTTGAAGGCTGTGAGAGAAATTAATTTGATATATTTCTTTTCCTTTCTGTTTGCCGTTTCCTTCTATTGCCTTTTTATGTAACTGAATGCAGGTTAAAATTATTGTGAATGAGTTTAAACATACTGATAAGAAGCCAAACTCCCCTATTTCCTTTCTCTTGCTTTTTCTGTGAAGATTAACAAGAAAATTTCTTTGCAACTGTTATATGGGTTTGCAGGCATATACGTGTGCTCTCTAAACCTACGTAACTGTAACTTCAGAAGTCTTACTGGTATTTGCTCCTCTGTTGACATGCAGATAAAAGATGCTTATACCCTCAAGTTCTTCGAAGATGACCCTAGCCGCCTGCCAGAGTGGTGCAACAAAGACAATCACGTGAAGCTCCCTTTCTGTCAAATTAAGGGCAGGTATCGGATGGAATTGCCTGAATACAACACCATGCTACCCTACCCTAACATGAACGAGCGGTGTCCTTCTCTGCCTCCTAACTATATCAGAACAGCGAATTGCTGAAGTTATTTTCAAGTTTTTACGTGTATTTCAAGAGCTTTTGCGTCAATGTTTCCCGTATTGACTCATTACTCTAGTGTGGGTATATTTAGGGCAAAGGCAAAGACTGTACAGTAACTGCCAATTTGTAAAGTACTAGTATGTAAGTGAAAGAATAAAGTACACGATTGTATGCAGAAAATTTCTGTAGATTCAACAGGCATTTGCAGTAAATTATACAGTGGACTCTCCCAATTTTATGAGCTTCAACTCTCATTTGTTACCTTGTCTTTCCGCTGGACGATAGAAATGGGCCACTTCTGGTATTTTGATTTTATTGTAATGTTGGAAAGTCCATGTTGAGACTAATCTTTCAGTATATTTTTCAGTGAATAATGGGAAATAATTGCTAAACAAATCAAGCTGTTAGTTCTTTGCTGAGGGGACTCTGATTGCTGCTAATGGGCTGCTTAAGTATATAATAATAATAATTTGCAAAATTTAAAAAAATTAAAATAAAAAGAGTCGTCAAATATGACTGATCTTAGATGGAAAAAAAAAAAATCGGTAAATTAATAAATAAAACAGACTTCAGGTCAGTTCCATAAATTTGATTTTAGTGTTTATGGGTTCCAAATTCAACCAATTCTAATCAACTAAAAGCTCTAAATCTTTACTATTATAATGTAAATTTTTTCCCTTGATTTTGTTTTGCGATTGCTGCACAATCTAACCTCTTAAAGTCTACTTGGTTTGCTAGAAATCATAAGAAGAAAAAGGTGGGAGAATGGAGCACAAATTGACAGTAGGCTCTTCTCGAAACTTTTATATGTTGTGTATAAATGCTAGTCAAAGAATTCTGGATCATATAATTGAATGTCAATTTAAGAGTTTTTTTTTTCTTTTTAATGAATTAAGCTTCTAACTCTATCTAATTCTTCTAAGCACTTAATTAGAGTTGGAGTTGGTGGGTAATCATGGCATGTTATTTCAAGGATAAAATTGAAATTTTAGATAAATATTATACACTTTGTATTTTGCTTTTTGAGGGCAAGTACTTAATTCATACACCAACATCTCTCAACATTTTTCTGTACTCTAGACGAACTCTACTCTCTCAACTCTACTTGGGGCTTATTTGTTGGTAGGAAATGATTTAGAAATGGGGTTTTTCTCTGAATTCTGTAAGCTCTTCATGCTTTTTCAATGTCAGCTGTTTGGTTGGGGTTCAAAAAAAAGCTAAGAAAATTATTTCAGTTTTTCTCTGTGAGTCAGTGTTATTCTCTCAAAATGAAAGAAAAAACAGTCGAAACTTTTATTCATATCAGACTCATATTTTCCCAGCAGAAACCCCACCTACGCCATGATCACAATGCGTCCAGCAACAAGAACAAGAGACTGGGCTCGACTTCCTCTCGAGCTGCTCGACGCGACTGCTACACACACAGCCGAAATCCCCGACCAAATGTAGTTGATGTTGCAAAGTTAGAATTTTTTTAATTATTATTGTTTCCCCCTTTCATTATGTAGTAAAGTCCATTTTCAGAATTGAATGTCAAAGAATAAGATCTCTTTCAAATCTTGGTCTCTTTTTTTTTTCCCCATCTTTGGAATATTTGCAGGCACTCTGTTTGAGAAATTGATTTTTTGAAGTAGCAAGTTAGAAAGATATGCATTGTATAGTCTTAATTAGTTAACCCATATAGCCCAGGAGATTCCACTTCTAAGTTCAGCAGTTATATGTTGAATTTTGTTCTATTTTCCCACTTTTTGCAGCACATCACACTTCATTTTTCATCACTTCTCTTATATGCAATGCATTAATTCAATTCTATGGAGCGATTTATTTAGCCTTAAATTTTATTCTAATCTGTTAGCGTGGGCTTAAAGTTCACATTCTCAATCTGCAAAATTTTTGTGTTATTCTGAATTGTTGGCCCAAACGTGATTGTGTTTTCATACATTCTCTGATAGTTGGTGAGGGTTATGTGTCAGTTTACCTCTGCAGCCTGAAAAGATGAACGTTGTGGACACTTTTGATACAGCTCAAGATTGAAATATTTGGAACAATTTTTAGAAAAGATTAGGCTAAATGATTGATGGGAATTTGTTATGTTGATGATCTCGTAACTTAAACCTCTCTTTGGTAGTATTGTGAATTGATGGGATTGGTTTCTGTTTGCTTTTGTTAATTTGCTACTTTTTGCAGCAGCGAGGAAGGAGGGAACTCAGGGAAGGACGGACGCAGGATGAAGCCCACGTTCTGGTATTCACGATATAGTAATGCGCTTCTCAAACAATCGTTTATCCTTTTTATCACCGAGAGAAACTTATTCAGAATTCTAAGAATAGCTGTCTGCTATGTTTCATTGTTTTTTTTGTTTCGTATTTAGATCACACGGTGTAGTTAGGTCACTGATACTTCGAAGTAGTGCTGGCGGATCATTGAATACATCGACTTTATGTTCCGAGACATTCTTTTCCCTCACCGGTACAGTTTTAATTGAACATGGTTTCTTGCTTGCATCAGTTGTAAGTATTTGGAAATCCTTGTGACCCTACTTTGAGCTCTTCTGCCTGCTGCAAGAGCCTTTCAACTTGACCTTCAAGTACGCCCTTCTTCTGCTGAAACCAAATTCACAGCCAGCAGAACTTGTTTGCATTCATCTACCAGGCACATGTTTCATAATTTATAAATTTAGTAAGATTCAGATGAACTACAAACAAAATTTGTTTTTAGTCATTCGAGAAATTTTCTAGAAAGTTTCTATTAGAAAAACAAATCTGTAACACAAAATGAACTAGCTCCGGATGCTTTAGTTGAATTATGTAAGTTCTTTCCAATAGGGGCATAGAATGTTAGGAGAAATATATTTTGCTTTCTCGCGCTTGTCCCAAATTTGAGAACCATTCACTAAAGATCAAAGAAGTAATTGGCCAGCCTATGCCAGTGAGAAAATAATGAGGAAAGAGTATTACTACCCTCAGATTGACACTCTACATGAAATATTCACTCTTATAGCTAATATGTTATTTCTTGCATATACTTTTAATAGCATTTTTGCAAGTCAGACTATACGTGCCAGCTATTTTGTACATTGGTAAGCTTCTAGCTCTTTTGTTGTACAGTTGAGGAGAAAATGATTTCAAATGCTTCTGTCTTTTGTTATTGTGTATTCATTTTCTCTCTCTTTTTTTCCCCATTCATTTCACACAGACTCACACACAGATATCCTACTCAATACAGTTTCCTGTGTATTTGGGATTATATCATGTGTTTATTTTGCCAGTAATTTTATTTATTATTAATGGAGCAGATGCTTACAGGTTACCACTTACCAGTGACTACTACATAGTTTCCAACTTAAAATAATTGTAGAAAAGAAGTACATGTTGAAGTAGTTGTTTACATAAAATGGTGCAGCAAACAATTTTAGAAGGTTTCTCCAGTGAAGAGTATTGGCCCTTCTTCAAGAAATGAGCATTTGGTAACAAGAAGCCTAGGGATTATCTAGAACTTAAAGAAATTGGTCAGAAAATTGCGGACAAATTGGATGGTTCACCCTTAGCTGCAAGGACATTGGGTGTTTGTTGAGTTGCAACCTAGATTTTGATCACTGGCGAAGTGTATTAAAAAGTCGGACAATGAAATTAAAGCAGGATGATGATGATATCCTACCTATGCTGAGGTAGACAAAATGTGGCTGATCCAGCTCTGGATGGCCCAAGGATTCATTCCAACTGAAGTAGTGGCAGCTAGTACTTTGATGAATTACAATCAAGATTTTTCTTTCAGCACATTCAAGGTAACTATTACAAAACACCATACTTGATTCACAAACTAGCACAGGATGTTTCTAAGGATATTGATCGGTGTTCTAAGGAAGATTATTTTATGCTAGATAAAATCCCTCATACAACTCGACACTTATCGTTTGGCAGATTTGGCTTAAAGATGGCAGATATTAAGAATATGCGAAGATTAAAGAAATTGCACACACTTGTGTTCTTTCATTACTACAAAAACCCTGACTTTGATCTTGCTCTTCATCACTTGTTTACAGAGTTAAAAAGCATTCGTGTTTAGGCCTGCCTCACTCCCTCATGAAAGAGTTGCCTGTTAATATTGATAATGTAAGACATCTTCGTAACTTGGATGTCTGTTACAGTAATATAGAAAAATTACCTCCATCAGTAGGTAGACTATATAACCAGCAAGTCTTGGATCTTCGAGGATGTAAACTTAACAGTTTCTCAAAAGACATGCAATCTGATCAACTTAAGACACCTTGAGGAGGATGATTGCATGGCAGCTAAGGTACCTAGAATCGGAAAGTTGGTCTCCCTTCAAAACTTCGACGTGTTTGCAGTCCAAAATAAGAGAGGTTACAAGATTGAAGAGTTAGGGGATATGACACAGCTTCGAGGAAGATTATGCTTAGTTAATCTTGAGAATGTCTTCTCTCAGAAGAAAAAAAAATCTTGAGGATGTCAGCAGTATGGAAGAGGCCCAAAGAGCTAAGATGAAAAATAAGTGAATCAATACACAACAGTTAGAATGGGCTTCTAATGAAAGAAATGCTGCTATCGGAAGAGATAGGTTCGGCGATAAGGTCCTTGAAGGCCTTCAACCAGGGTCGGAGCCACGTTCAGGCCAGGAAGGGCAAGTGCCCTACCTAGAATTGGAAAAGTTTACATGTTAAAGCTTTGCGAGGCTTGGAATATGCAAAATTTACTCTGGAGAAAGAGCTTTGTGCCATATCTAAAGCTCTAGCCAAGTTCCCTACCTCAATATACTTGAACTTGTGCCCTACCTAGATAAAAGTCCGGGCTCTGCCCCTGCCTTCAACCACCTCCTAACCATAGAGATTTGAATATCACAAACTATGGAGGTGTGTTCTCCAAACTGGATGAAGGATGAAAGATTTCTCTGGGCTCGAAATCCATGCACTTGAACAGGTGCAGAAGATTAAGGATCCTACCGCCTCTTGGAAAGCTTCCCTCCCTCAATGTACTCTGTGCACAATGGATGAGGTGTTGGATTTTTTGTATTAAAATAAAAAAGGAAAAGCTTTTATTTCAGATTTTGTTTTACTAAGTCAACTCTGACCAACTCTTAGAATCTAAATCGGTTGAGAAAATATCTCAACTGCTTAGATTTTCTGTTGGAGTGGTTACAACAACTTGGGTTCTAAGTCTATAAATAGACCCTCACTCCAATAGCTACAGATACAACTCATTTCTCTTTTTCTCATCTTAAAAGAAAACCTGAAGACTACTCTTCGTGAGAATGGCTTCAGTGTTTAAAGTATTTTCATCTTTATTTTATGGGCAACTAGGCTCTGCCCACCGTCCTGGGCTGAGTGCTGGTAAATCCGGGGATCCTTTACCGCTAGGGGACAAGGCCGATTTAACGTCTGGACAAGGAGACGGGCTTTTGATCCTTTAGGGCAGCGACGTCGCGACTGCATTCCCCAGGTCAGGTTCTTTTGTTTTATTTAATTATAATTGTTGTTATATGCTAGCATAACTGTCATTTTTTCTTAATATACATTTTAAGGATATTACATGTTTAGAAAATAGTATAAAATACCCAACAATCTAAAGGATCAAAAGAAGGAGAATAAAGGAAAACCATTTTTTCCTCTTGTATTTTGTTATTCATATCTGTAAAAGTGAACATGATTATTTGCAAATGTTAATCTTGAAGTCAGTCTGTTATAGTTTTTTCTGAGGGTATTATTCTCTACGGATCATAACTTCGCTTGTATTGTTGCTCCGATCTCCTGTTTATCATTTTATATTGTCTCCACACAAATTATCGAACATTTTGTTCTAGGATTTAAAACCTTTCTGCAACAGGAAATAAGGTCATAAATGTATGCTGTGTTTAGAATTAGTGTGACTGGATTTTGCAAAATTTGTGTATGATCTAGCATGATCACAAATGATTCATTGGTCAATTGCAGTTGCTTTATTCGCAATGTGAATCTGCAGACAAATAGTTCCCAACCACGCTTGGTATAAATAAGTTGGATATACTATATGTTCCTATTAGAACCTAATTAGCACTTGCACCTGTCATGAACATGTGACATGTATGGGGCATGAACATGAACATGTGACACCTTATTAGCAGTTTTGCGTTCATTTCTTCCACAATTGATGCTGATAGTAGAAGAAAACTCTACATGCATTAATTTGTTCCCAAGCATGTTAAAAATTGAACACAGAAAGTGATATTTGTCTTTATGCTATTTGTGTAATTATTTGGAAATGAGAACTTCTTGATAATGCGAAAATGAAGTCGAGGACATCTTAAGCATAATACATTTCACACATTGAGAAGTGAAAATGGTGAAACAATGCATTGGGTCTGAAGCTAAATAGAGGAATCATTCCTTTTAAGACATTTGTAAATTATCTATTCAATGTAGGCATGTGGCAGAGAGACATCTCCTTTTTGGGGGGCAATTTTGACAATATTGCAATTAAGTCTTTCATAATTTATCCCTCAAAATCTTCAATCTTAACCAAGAATATCACCAAAACAAGCCCCATTGATCCTCGCCATTGGAAGCGGATCGAGAGCTCTTCGTCCGCCCCTCTCTCTCGACGATCGAAGGAAGGAAGGGAGGCGGAGAGATGAAAGCGAGGGAAGTCCAAGG